>WOXC01010093.1:0-140000 GCA_011680675.1 Gymnobelideus leadbeateri | reverse complement strand
ATTTATTTTGTGAGTTACTTGCATATAGTGTTTCAGAAAACTAGTTATTAAGGATGCCATCATTTATTATCTAGAAAATAATTTTAAAATAAGTTTTCTTTGAATACAAGGTTTGTTCTTCTATAGCTTAAATCTAATGGCAAGGAAATTCACCTTTCTAGCTGTTACACACTTCTAAAAAGTGTAGTTCTTTTTCAGAATAAAAAGCTCTTTTGTATGTGAGTGCATTGTTTCATTTTCAAAGATGAAATTTCAACAGTTCAAATCAACATAATACAATAAATTTATTAACAGAGCCAAGAAAGAATACTGGAATCAGCTATTAACTCAAGTACTTTAAAAGACTTATTTAATATTAATATCAATTGGTATATGAATCCCAATTGGGATATATAATATATAATATACATAATATAAATGATTTATATTACATATGTAACATATAATATTATATAATATATATAATTATGTATTGGGATATATAATCCCAATGGCAATACCACACAACAATAATTCAGGTATGTTAAAAACAAAAAAAAATCAGATGATATACAAAATAACCACCACCTAAGAAATTAGTGTACGTAATTGAATGGTATGGCATCCAACTAACCAACGAATTGACATGTTTTCTATTGTATCTTTTTTAATCAGGAGATAATAATTCTTAACTTTAAGATGAATTATTGATTTTTAATTCTGCAGATGCCATCAACCAATTAGAGTCTTCCTGCATTGTGATTTTATATTAGTTAATTAAAGGTGTGCATTCATACTGAATGTTTTTAAATAGAAGAACTTATATACATCTTTTGTGACTCCCAATCACTCTTATTCCAATAACTTAAAGGACATTTGTTTCAAGACTTGAATTTCATTTTGGATTTATTTCCTTCATAAAATTTCACAACATAATTGTTGAATGAGAAACAGATTGTCTTTATTTTATACTTGAATCCTTGAAGGCTGTGGGATTTTTGTCAATGTATACACTCTTTCCACACATACAGACTGTACTATCTCTGCTTTAATAAATGGTACCCTAGAGTTGATGTGATCTAAACTTTCCTCACCCTAGAGTCAAATTTATGGTAATTCTCTCAAACATACTTAGGTTTGACTTCAGTTTATGGAGACCTAATCTACTGCTGTAATTTTACTTAAAAACTCTCTATCCAAAGCTTATAGTCAGTCAATCTGTCAATAATCACCTGTTCTGGGACAGGCACTGTGTTAAGTACTAGAGGTACCAAAAAAGGCCAAAGCAAGTTACTGCCATCAAAAAAACTTACCATCTAAAGGAAATGGCAACATGTAAATAAATACATAGAAACTATATGCAGCATAAATAGGAAATAATTAGAAGGTGGAAGACACTCGAATTAAGAGGGATTGGGAAAAGTTTCTTATAGAAAAACCATAGAAGATGGCTGAGTAGAAACAGCTCATCCAAGCCACTCTGCCCCTAGATTCCCCCCAAACTATGTAAAAGGGGACTCTGAACAACTTCTGGAGCCCCAGAACCCACAGAACGACACAGAGAAGCTAACCTCCCGCTGAGCCCAGCAGCCCTGCAGGAAGGACCAGCACAGCAGTCTGGGAACCTGCAGCGCGCAGAGCACGGGAAGCCAAGCCGAGCAGAGCCTAGGTCCCCTTGAGCTGAGGTTTTAGCCCCAGGGTGGCAGGGCCAGCAGCCGGCTGGAGGAACCCCAGAACACCAGCAGCCGTGGCAACTCCAGAATTATCAACATAGACATGCCTAGGACAAAGTAAGAGGTTGGTGCCCTATGGACTTTGGGACCAGTATTTGGGGAATGCATCAGCTTCCTCCCCTGGGGGCTAGAAGCCACTGAGGAGACAAGGCATTTTGCAGTTTTCAGAGGCAGCTCCAGCTGTAGGGAGATCCATCGATCAGTCTTGGGGGTTAATCGCTCTCGCTTTAACCTCCCTGGATCTGGATTGTGATCTAGGGTGGAAGTCGTGGGTGGGTTTACAGTTTGCCAGAAACTGAAGTTGCCCCCCACATATTCGGGATGAAAATTCCTCTATCTGGCCTTAAAGCAACAAGTCCAAAATTCAAGTAATTAAGTGGCAACATGCCAAGGCAAAGGAAACAGAAAAATGCAACCCTAGACTCCTATTTTGGGGGCATAGAGCAGGAAAAGGACTGTGAGGTCAGAAGTCCTGCTCCAAAAGCCCCAGGGGAAAACATGAGCGGGTTGCAGGCCATAGAGGACCTTAAGAAGGACTTTAAAAATCAAATAAGAGAAGTGGAGGAAAAATTGGAAAGAGAAATGAGAAGGATGCAGGAAAAGTATGAAATGAGGGTCAACAGCCTGACTGAGAAAACAACACCTTAAAAAATAGACTAACTCAAATGGCAAAGGAGGCCCAAAAGGGCAATGAGGAGAAGAATGCCTTAAAAAGTCGAATTTGCCAGATGGAAAAAGAATCTCAAAAGTTCACTGAGGAGATTCATTCCTTCAGAGTTAGACTGGAGCAAATGGAAGCTAATGACTTTATGAGAAATCAAGATGCTGTTAAGCGGATCCAAACAAACGAAACATTAGAAGGCAATGTAAAATATCTCAGGGGAAAAACCACTGACCTGGAAAATAGATCCAGGAGAGACAATTTTAAAATTATAGGACTACCTGAAAGCCATGATCAAAGAAAGAACCTAGAAACCTTCAAGAAATTCTCAAGGAAAATTGACCTGATGTTTTAGATCCAGTGGGCAAAATAGAGGTTGAAAGAATCCACAGATCACCTCCTGAAAAAGATCCCCAAAAGAAAACTCCCAGGAATATTATAGCCAGGTTCCAGAATCCCCAGATCAAGGAGAAAATACTACAAGCAGCCAGGAAGAAACAATTTCAATATTGTGGAAACACAATCAGAATAGCACAGGACCTGGCAGCTTCTACACTGAGGGATCGAAGGGCATGGAATAGGATATTCCAGAGGGCAAAAGAACTGGGAATGAACCCAAGGGTCACCTACCCAGCAAAACTGAGTATTTTGTTTCAGGGGAAAATATGGTCATTCAGTGGAATGGAGGACTTTCAAGCATTCTTGAGGAAAAAACCAGAATTGAATAGAAAATTTGACACCCAGACACAAGAAGGAAGAGATGCCTGAGAAGGTAATCAGGGAAAAGAAATCAAAAGGAACTTATCAAAGTTGAACTATTTACATTCCTATATGGAAAAGCAATAACTGTGACTGATGATATTTTTCTCACTATGAAAATAATGGAAGAAGGGTGTGTGGTCATATGAATACATATGTGAATGTGTGTGTATATGGTTACAGTTATATATGGATAGAGGGCATAGGTTGAATTTGTTGGGAAGGGAGAATACTCACGGGATGAAATTATGAGGTGAGAGAGGAAAGTGGTAAGAGTAGATGCAGAGAGACAGGGTAGGGTAAACTATCCCATATAGAAGTAGCAAGGGGAAGTGGTTGCAAGGGAGGGGGAGAATAGGAAGGCAAAAAAGGCAAAACCACATTCTCATTGAATTTGGTTCAGGGTGAGAATGACATACATACTAAATGGGATATCTCAACCTACAACAGAATAGGGGGAAAGAGGATAATAGGAGGAATGATGGATGGGAGGGCATTCTTGGGGGGAGGGGAGGTTGGAAGTACCCACTATAGAAGAGGGACAGGATCATGTAGGGAATGGACCAAGTGGGGGGGTGGGATGAGTGGGAGGGAATTATAAGCAGCCTTGTACAATATAGCTACTATGATAATGTTTTGCATAGCTAGTCATGTACAACATATACTGAATTACTTATCTCGCCAGAGGGAATGGGTGACAAGGGAGGAAGGAAATGGATCTGAAATTCGAGGTCTTAACATTAAATGTTTCAAATATATATCAATACTATTATTATTACTCTTTTGCTTATAATTGGGAGATAAGATGTGCAGGCATTGGGACATAAAGATTCACGTTCCTCTAATGGAAAAGTCGAAGGGGGTATGGGAGAAGGTATGGGAGAGAGCAGATTGGAGGAAGCTATATCTTGTGAGACTGCTATTCTGGGAGGTTGGGTAGGGGAATAACGGGGGAAAATGATTGTAACTCAAAATCTGGTGGAAATGAATGATGTAAAACAGAAGTTAATAAAGCATTTGTTAAAAAAAAAACATAGATTTTATGTGGGATTTAGATCAGGAAGCCAGTAGACAGAGAGGGGGTGAGAGAGCATTCCAGACATGGGGGACTGTGAGAGAAAATGCCTGGAGTTGAGAAATGGAGTGTCTTGTTTGTGGAACAGCCATAAGGTCAGTGTCACTGAAAAAGCATATGGTGAGGAGTAAGCCTTAAGAAAATTGGAAAAGTAAGAGATGGCTAGATAATGAAGGGATTTGCATACCAAACAGAGGATTTTACATCTGATTCTAGAGGTGACAGGAAACCATTAGAATTTACTGAGTAGGAGGGTGAGATGGCTGGACTTGTGCTTTAGGAAAATCACTCTGGTGACTGAATGCAAAATGGATTGGAGTGGAAAGAGACTTGAGGCAGGCAGTCCTAACCATGGGCTTTTGCTATTGTCCAGGCTTGAGGTAATGAGGGCCTGTATTAGAGTGGTGGCAGTGTCAGAGGAGAAAAGGGAATATGTTCAAGAGATTTTGCACAGGTGAAATTGACAAGCTTGGGTAACAGATTGAATATCGGGAGCAACAGGTTCTGAGCCTGAGGAACTGGAATGATGATGTTACCCTCTGCAGTAACAGGGCAGGTGGGAGGGTACAGCGGGGGAGAGGGTTTAAGAGGGAAAGATAATGAGTTCCATTTTAGACATATAGCTTGAGACATCTACTAGACATCTAGTTTGAGATGTCTGAGAAACAGTTGGAGATGTGAGACTGGGGATCAGCAGAGAGACTGGGGCAGAATAGACAGATTTGAGAATTATCAATATAGAAATGGTAATTAAATCCATGGGAGTGGATGAGATCACCAAATGAAGTATTATAGAGGGAGAAGCAAAGAGGGTCCAGGAAAGAACTTGTGGAACACCTATGGTTAGAAAGTATGATCTAGAAGGGGATCCAACAAAGGATACTGAGAACGGGCATTCAGATAGATAGGAAGAAAACCAGGACACAGTGGGTTTTTTAAAGAGAAGAGAATAATAAGGAGGAAAAGGTATTTCTTTGGCTTCTACTTTGAGAACACAGGGGTATTTTCATTGCACGTAGGAGGACTGGAGTGGGACTTTGTATCCTATGAGCAGAGATCTAGTTTTTTTTTTACTTTAAAGATGAAGAATATGAGAACCAATAGTCATATAGGTCTCATAGGTCTCAATGATCTCAATACAAATGTGAATCCATTTGGAAGTGAGTAGATTCTCATTTTAGCAACTCTAGAAGATATATTCAGCATTTAGGGATTCCTCAATATTATAGTGTATACATCCTTGTTAAACAACAGCAAACAAAATAGAGAAAAAGAAACCCATAACCGGGAAAATATTTCAGCAATTTGCATTTTATGCCCACCAAGTGAAAGCCAAATATTAATTATTATCTATTTTTGTTATTCGAGCTTCAAAAATACTTATGTTTTAAGGGCGGCTAGGTGGCGCAGTGAATAGAGCGCCGGCCCTGGAGTCAGAAGGACCTGAGTTCAGAGCCGGCCTCCAACACTTAATCCACACAAACAAAAACCTAGCCCTGTGACCTTGGGCAAGTTACTTAACCCCAATTGTCCTAAAGGGGCGGCTAGGTGGCGCAGTGAGTAAGAGTGCCGGCCTCGGAGTTGGGATGACCCGAGATCAGATCCGGCCTCAGAAAATGAGCACCCACGCATAAATAATGACTAGCCCTGTAACCTTGAGCAAGTTACTTAACCACAATTGCTTTAAAAAAACAAAACAAAAAAAAAAACCTTATGTTTTGACCAGGCTTTAGCATGAGTTCAACTAAGGAATGAAAATGATTCTTATCAGTTCCAAAATTAATTTGCCAAGAAGTAGACTTAAAGAAATAATATAAAATTCATAAAACAGCTTTCATTTTGATAATTACCAGTGAAGGGAAACTGGAACTAATGGAATCACAGTTTAGTCACTGGCATTCTTTAGAACAGAGCAAGTATTATTAACTATATACCTGAATAACCTAAAGTACCATGACTTCTAGAAAATTTTATGTCATGTCCTTCCTCAATTGTTTTTTTTTAAAGTTTGGAGATCAAAGAGAAAGAGTCCTTATCAAATGCAATATCATTTGATTACTCTTTTGAAATGAAAAAGTTCAGTGTCTATAAGCCAAACAAATTACTTTGTAAGGATTAAACAGAGTCTCTCAAAAACTCAAATTGATCCTAAGTCCTCCACACTGGCCCATCCTCTGAGTATCTATATATTCCAAACACTCCAGAAAATAGCCACAGGGTTTCACCCAAGTTGCTGTAGGCTTTTCTCTAAGCCATCTCCTATTCATAACTCATTCCTAACACGTGACCATCACATCTCTTTCTGCAATACAATCCTTTGCTGACATTCTTTCATTACCATTTTTCTCAGTGCTTTGTTTTTTCTATGTTGTAATTTGCTCGCTGTTATCATGATTCTTTCCATTACTGACTGTATGATACTCCTGAAAGTTGTTTAGCGACTTCTTACTTATCTTATATACTTATTAGTGGATATACTGTTTCCCTAAATGAAATTCTGGCTCCTTAAGGGTAGGAGCTGTTAGTTTGTTTTTTTGTTTGTTTGTTTGGTTGGTTGGTTGGTTTTTTGTATCATCAGTACCTAGTACATCATCTGTAAAACAGAAAGGACTAAATAAATAAATGTTGACTGACTGATTAACTACAGAATATCAATCAACATTATTTTTGAAGTACTATGTCCCCAACACTGTGCTTTTTTGGTGATACAAAGAAAAGCAAATCACAGTCCCTGTCCTCAAGTGTCTCACCTTCTAACTATGCCACCTAGTTGCCTTTCAAACTTAAAATAGGTGCGAAACTAAAAGAAGCCTTCTTAAAAATATAAGGACAGACAACAATTCAATATTTCCTATATACTTCTACTATTAAGAATTTATAGGTAAAAATAGAAGTGAATTATCTAGACTAATAAAGCATGGAGAGGTATAATTCACACAAATGGATGAAACCTATATACTTTAAGGATCAGAGATCTAGATAAATATATCTAGACATAAGACATATACATCTATATGCTATATGCCAATCTATGGATATTTTCATTAACCTATTAATTTGCTTTTTATTTTTAACTATAACAACTTTAGCTTCAATAATAATATTGTAACATCATATGACATAAGAATATGGATATAGTAGGGATAGGAATCTAATTGGGGATATGGATCAAGATATTAATAAGGACAGGGATAGAGCGAAATAAAGTGATAGCAATATGGATAGAGGTAGGAATAAGTATAAGGATAGGAACAGTGGCTTGACCTATTATTTCATCTGTTTAGAATATTTCTCTTGACCAATGAAGGTCAGGATCTTCTCTACAACTTAGTTTTAGAGAGTCACACATAGATCACTAAAGGTGTATGTGGAAGGAAGTGACTTTTCTCTATCTCTTTGACTTTTTGTATTTTTATCATCGTTCTTCTGAATTCATCAGTTAGGGTTGATTTGAAGTAAGGTGAATGATTAAGTAAAAATAAATTTGGGACTGAAGGCATTAAAGTTAGGAAATAGCTATTGTTTTAAAATACATCGGATGCCAAGATATAAGGCTAAGATACAGAAGCAACACGGGATAATTAATAGAAGGCCTGACTCCCTGGAATCAGTGAGACCTGGGTTCAATGTCCTGCCTTTCACACAAATGCTTGTATAACCATCATCAAGTAAATTAATCACTGAGAGCCCAAATAACTATCTAAACATGTAAGAAAACCATGAGGAGTTTCTAGACAGTAGTTTTTTGTAGTAGAAACCACAGATTTGTAAAAATGTAGAAAATGTATAAAATAATATAAAATGTAGAAAAATGTAGAAATGTAAATGTAGATAAAAATGTAGAAAAAACTCTATAAACGTCTGAAGTGTCAAAATTAAAACCATAAATCAATCCCATCATCATAATTAGTGAGTGGGATTTTGTGTTTACAAACACTTTACATATTACCTGATCTGAATCTTACAACAACCCTGTTAATTAAGAGTTTGATAGGCATAATTATCCCCATTTCCTAGAGTAAGAAACCAAAGTCAATTGTTGAGTTGCCAATGGTCATAAATATAGTAAGTATTTACAGTAGGATTAGTATCTAGGCTATATGATCATAAACTTGGAGCTGGTGGGGATCTTAAAGGTCATTGAGTCCGATTTCCTCATTTTATAGAAGATGAAGTTGAGGTACATTGAGGTTAAGTGACATTCCCAGGTCAACACAGCTGATAAGTGTTTTGTCTAGTATTATGTCTTTCTGTTTACAAGTTCAACATTACATCCATTATGCCAGAAAGAAAGAGATAGAAGGAAAAAAAAACCTTTGGCCTATATATGTTGCATCATTAGTATAGTGATTATTAAAATGCTGTCTTCTAACTGAGGATGTAAAATAATAATTGACATTTGCTGTAGGGGTCCTTTAAAACCTTACCCGAGTTCTGTGAACTCACGGAGAACTCAGGATGACAGTGCAACTCAGGCTGGGTCCAAGGGGTGCCTGGGCATTTGTTCTGCCCCGTGAACCACATCCTGTTACACAGGTTCAAGGATTGCAGGGTATTGAGCACATGCTGCTAATAGGAGAGCACTCCCCTCCTGTGAGGAGCCTGTTGCTGAGGCAAAGGGACAGAGTCAGGAGAGGTGATAAGGAGCAGGGAGGGGGACAGCAGGGAGGCAGGAGAGGAATGCCAGGTGAAGGGGGATGTAAGGCTAATGAGAGGATGTGAAGAATAAAGATGGCAGTGCACTTCCACCTCTGGGGTTTAACTCTTTGTCCAATTCCAGAGACATCTGAAGGGGCACTAGAGGGTGACCAGAGAGGTACCGGTGGAGGAAGCAACCAGAAAGGTATCTATAGGCCATAGCTCAGTGTGGTAGGACCATACAATTTGCATAGTACTTTATTTCACAAAGTGTTCTTGGATGAATGATAATACTGTGAGGGTAGAAGTAAACTAATCTTACCAATAATAATAATAATACCTAGGGTTTATATAATATATAAGGTCTTCAAAGGTCTATACTTACGTTATATGACTTGATCCTCACAACAAACTTGTTAGTGTTGGGCTATTATTATACCCATTTCACACATGAGGAAACTGAGCCTGAGATGAGTTGCATGGTTTCTTGTATAACTGGCAATTGTGTGAGGTTGGTTTTGAACTCAAGTCATCCTGACTCCAATCTCAACACTCTACTCACTGTGCTACATCAATTATATTACAAACAAAGAAAATGGGTTTCAGAGAGAGCCTAAATACCTTACTAGGATCACAGAGTGTCAGAGCAGGACTTGGATCCCAAGTCTCTAATTCACTGCGCTTTCTATTAAAATATACTTTCTCTCTATGAATCCTGGGATGTGTTAGTATCTTAAGAAATAGAGTTGTCAGCTATAGAACTCTGTTGCATAACACACTTTGATAGTTACATGAAGTAGAAGTTAAGCTGATTATGCATTATCTAAAAAAATGCAAAACATAATCTATTGAAAAGAACTTAAATTCCTTCAGTATATGTAAATGTAAATGTCCATTCTCAAATTGTTTCATTGTCATGTAATTACATTTAAATATATATTATTATCAACAAAGACTATCTATATAATACCTATAATTTACATTCAAATTTCCCTAATTCAAATATAGCCAATATTGATTGTTTATTTATACCAAACTGAGATCTAAACAATAAAAATGTTTCACTGCAAATATAGTGCTAGCATAACTATTTCAAAAATCAATAAAAATATGAGTATACAAACCAGTGGAGAATTCCCAAATCTCATTAGCAGTTTTGCTCTCTAAAATTAACCTATACATGTATGAAAAAAACAAAACCTATCAGAAATAACAAAATGTCTAAATCTAGAAGAGAAACATATCTCAGTAAATCTCCAAGTTACTATTCCAGAACTTTACGGTTTGATTATGTGAGGACCCTTGATATTAATATATCACTTTAAACAAACTTAAACATGATGATGAAAATCATTCTAAGCTATTCATCCTGTCCTACAGTTTTATTATCAATCATTGTACCAGCACTGAGCACCTTTTAATAGATTTCTAAAGATTTTTGAGGAAGAATGGCAGATATTTAAGAAAACCCTTCTGAATCATAATCTCTTTCTATTAATAATGGCATTAAGAGGAAAAGAAGGAACAAGTCAATCTTTAACAGATAACAGTTGCATTTGGATTGCAAAGAACAACATTCCATTATTCTGTAACTTGTCCATTGTATAGTTTTTTGAGGTATTTTTTCAGTCTATTCCTAAAAGACAATGAAACTTGTTTCTGCTAAGAAAGTGTTCATTAAAAAGACTTTGATAATGTTTCAAATGTCAACTGATTATGATAATTTTTCTCAAATGTGATAGGAAATTAGAACAAGGGGACAACTATCAAATGTCATTAATCTTACAATTATTCATTAACAAGCATCCTATTTCTAAGTGACCTGGTAAAGATGATAAGCATAAATACAATTTGTGATTCATTATACTAGTGATTTGTCTTAGTTTTGAATTAGGCACATCACCTAGGCAGTCTTATAGGCCAGTTTACCATTTTGTCAGCAAAACATAGAGTATTCTGAGATCACTACTAAGTAGATATTACATAGGGCAATAGACTTGAAATGTTAAAATTTTTAAAGTACGCCAAAAGTTGAATGGCATAAAGTACCTCAGAGAGGGGTATAACAATTATAATATGTCAAACATACATGGTATATGCCAAGAATACTACCAGGCTAATTGGCTAGTTTCTCATGTTCATCCCTTAGAATCATTCATTTCCTTCAAAGCTCAAACCCTTTGTCTACATGCACCCATTTTTAGCTTGGCCTTTCAAGTTTTTATGAGACCATGGTTTGTTTGTTTTTGGAAGGCAATTGGGGTTAAGTGACCTGCCCAAGGTTAAACAGCTAGGTTTTGTGAAAAGTGTCCAAGACCAGATTTGAGTCCTCCTGACTTCAGGTTTGGAGCTCTATTCACTGCAGCACCTAGCCACCCCTTTATGTGACCATGGAAAAGTCATTTAAGGAGAACTTATTTGCCAATCTACTTCAGGGAGGAAATTTTCACTAAGAGAGACCTTTACATTGATGAAACCATAGATGGATCTTCGCCACATAAATTTATCAAAATACAGCATGTATTCTATGAATATATATATATATATATATATTGCATGTTTAAGTATTAAAAGAACTTTTCCCCCCCAAAAAATCATAATCATCCTTATAGAAGTATATTTATTTTGTTTAGCAGATCAGGTTTTCTTATGGGAGTTTTGATTTTCATATAACTTCAGCAAGATTTAGTCACCACGAAAATATCTAAATTCATAGTATAATTAACACATACTCCATCAAATGACCTTTGTGGAATGACTGAACCAGATTGGTTGGCAATGACTCAGTATTACACCAAATTAATCAACTGGCATTTATTCTTCTTTCTCCTCCTCCCCGCTCCACTGCAAATGATCATGTATTTGTTTTGTGTGAGTCTTAGATGTACTTTCCATGTTGTGTGCATCAATAATCTATAAACTTCTTGTGAGGAGAGACTCTGGTTTTGTAATTTCTATTTAGATATCCCCAATGCTTAGTTTAGCATCTTCCTAAAGAGTCTGCTTAAGATCTGACTGGTTTTATATATCAAAATTAAAGATTATTGAGGGCGGCATGGCCAGCAGCTGGCTGGGGGGACCCCAGAACACCAGCAGCTGTGGGGATTCCAGATTTATCAACATAGACATGCCTAGGACAAAGTGAGAGGTTAGTGCCCTATGGACTTTGGGACCAGTATTTGGGGAACGTGTCGGCTTCCTCCCCTGGGGGCTAGAAGCCACTGAGGAGACAAGCCATTTTGTAGTTTTCAGAGGCAGCTCCAACTCCTGGCCTGCGAACTGTAGGGAGATCCAACGATCAGTCTTAGGGGGTAATTGCTCTTGCTTTAACCTCCATAGATCTGGACTGTGATCTGGGGGGGAGGTCATGGGTGGGTTTCCAGCTTGCCAGAAACGGAAGTTGCCCCCCCACACATTTGGGACGAAAATTCCCCTATCTGGCCTTAAAGCCATAGTGTGGCAACAAGCCCAAAAGTCAAGTAATTAAATGACAACATGCCAAGGCAAAGGAAACAAATTAAACAGAAAAATGCAACCCTAGACTCCTACTTTGGGGGCAAAGAGGGTCGAAGCATAGGGGAAGAGGTGAAATTATGAGGTGAGAGAGGAAAGTGGCAAGAGGAGATGGGGAGAGACAGGGTAGGGTAAACTATCTCATGTAGAAGAAGCAAGGGGAAGTGGTTGCAAAGGAGGGGGAGAATAAGGAAGGCTAAAAAGGCAAAACCACATTCAAATTGAATTTGGTTCAGGGAGAAAATGACGTACATACTAAATGGGATATCTCAACCTGCAGCAGGATAGGGGGAAGGGGGATGAGAGGAGGGATGATGGATGGGAGGGCATCCTTGGGGGGAGGGGAGGTTGGAAGTACCCACTATAGAAGAGGGACAGGATCATGTAGGAAATGGACCAGGTTGGGGGTGGGATGAGTGGGAGGGAATTATAAGCAGCCTTGTACAATATATCTACTATGATAATGTTTTGCATAGCTAGACATGTACAACATATACTGAATTACTTATCTCCCCAGAGGGAATGGGTGACAAGGGAGGAAGGAAATGGATCTGAAATTCGAGGTCTTAACATTAAATGTTTCAAATATATATAAATACTATTATTAATACTCTTTTGCTTGTAATTGGGAGATAAGATGTGCAGGCATTGGGACACAAAGATTCACCTTCCTCTAATGGAAAAGTCAAAGGGGGTATGGGAGAAGGTATGGGAGAGAGCAGATTGGAGGAAGTGATATCTTGTGGGACTGCTATTCTCGGAGGGTGGGTAAGGGAAAAACAGGGAGGGGAAATGATTGTAACTCAAAATCTGGCGGAAATGAATGATGTAAAACCGAAGTTAATAAAGCATTTGTTTAAATTAAAAAAATTAAAGATTATTTCTTTATTCCTCCCATACATTTAATCTTTTCTTTTACACTCTGAACACTTGAAGAACCAAAAACCCAATTCAAGGTAAGTTATTCGTGAAGAAAAAGGAAAAAAATAAAACTTTTTTGTGATCAGTTATATATAAATAATATTCAGAGCTGACTAATTTCTATTTATTATTTTCTAAATACCTACAACGTGCTTATTATAAACATCTATTTACATACAGGAAATTGTTCATTCAATCATTTATGTAATAAACAGCAATTAAAGATACACTATCTCTGTGGTAATGTGCTAGACACTAGAGGAGATATAACCATCATTAGATATAGCTTCTGACTTTGAGGAGTTTATGTAATAGGAATGGTATAGAGTAAGCCATATACACAGAGGCAAGATAAATATATGTGTGTAACACACACATATTCACAGAATACATGCAATACCATTGATAAATTAATGTGGTGAAGATCTGATCTATGATTTTATCAATGTAAGGGTCTTCCTGAGTGAAAATTCCCTCCCCTGACATAGAGTTCAGCAAATTGAGTTCTTTTTAAAAAGGGCTTTCTCATGGTCACATAGTAAGTATAGGTTAGGGACAGGATTTATACTCATGCCTTCATCATGCCAAGAATGTGTGACCCGTTATCCACTGTGCTACTCCATCTGTAACACATATGCAAAATTCAATGAGATTTTTGTAAGCCTATATTCTAATTAATATTCTATTACGTTAGACAATACAAAATATCAGTTGTATCTTTATATGTCAAACTTTATTCATTTTTACATGATTCATTTTATCTTTTCTTCACTATATTTTTTAACTGCCTTTTTTATTAGATATGGGACCTCCTTGCTGTTCCTGGAACAAGACACTCCACCTTTCCACTCTGGGAATTTTCCCTGGCTGTCTCCCATTCCTGAAACACTCCCCCTCCTCATCTCTGCATACTTCCTTTTCTTTCTTCCTTCAAGTCCCAAATAAATTCCCATCTTCTACCAGAAGTATTTCCTAACCCCTCTTTGATTCTAGTGTTTTTCCTTCTCTTACTTATTTTCTATTTTTCCTATATGTAGCCTGTTTACACATATTTGTTAGCTTGTTGTCTCTCCCGTTAGTTTGTGTGCTCCTTCAGGGCAGAGATTCTGGCCTCTTAGTGCTTAGCACATTACTTGGTACATTGAAGGGGCCAATTGAGTAATCTGGTGCAATACTAAGTCATTGAAAGCCCATCCGACTCAACAATTCCACAGTGGTCATTCGATAGAATATGGATTCATTAGACCACAAATTTAGATGTTTTCATGATAACTTAATATTGCTAAAGTTGTTTGAAAATAAAAACTCCCATAGGAAAACCTTACCTGGTAAACAAAATAATTTTTCTTCTATAAGGATGGTCCCAATTAGTTTTGGGAAAAAAAGTTCTTTTGATACTTAACTTCTAGAACTCCTTTACTTATACCTCTAATATATATGAATATATAATTAACATCAATTATATTTATAATTCATTATATTATATATTATAATAAGATATGAGCTATAAGTGCATCACTATCCTTTCAATCATCCATGCTTACAACCTTTTTACAAGAAAGAAAATTTACAAATTTTCTTTGATTCTACCTTCACAACACCTTTTTTATTCATTCCCTAGTTCAGATCATCATTATCTCTCACTTAACCTAATATAATAGATTACTAAGTGGTTTCCTTGACTTCGATCTCTCCCCTCCCCACTGCATATTACACACAGAAATCAAAGTGATAGGTAATTATGGATCATATGTCTGAGCCTGTCAGGCCCCTGATCAAGAAGCTTCATTAACTCACTATAGCTTAGAACATTAGATATAATTTATTGTTTGGCAGGCAAAGCATTTCACCACTTGGCTTCAAGTTGCCTTTCCAGATTTATTTCACATTTAATTCCCTTCATGATTTCTGTGATCCAACCAATTTGTCCAAATTAATGTTCATCACATATTCCATAACCCATCCTTGAATCTTTGTTCAGGTTGGCCTCTATGCCTGGAAAGTATTCTCCTCTCACCTTTGACTCATAGAATATTTAGCCTCCTCCAAATTCAAGTGGAGTTCTACCTCCTGCAGGAAGAGATCCTCTCTTTCCACAGTACACTGCTCTAGGAGCTAGTATCTGCCACAATTTACTTTATATATATTGTCTCATCTGTTAGAATGCCCCTTGAAGGCAAGGCTGCCTTTCTTTTGGTGTTATATCCCATGTCCAGCATAGTATCTAACACAGAATAAGTGTATAATACATATTTATAGATTATACATACATTTGAACACCTCTTTAAGAATTGGCACCCCCCCCCATTAGAAAGTGAGCTCCTTGAGAGCAGAGAATGACTTGTTTTCTTGCATTTTTCTTGCTCATTTGTATGTGTAATGTGTAGGATTGAGAGGAGAGATCAAAGTCATGGAAGCCAATTAGGAATCTAATATAGCAGTTTAAAGTCAGACAAAAGAATGATCTGAACTAGGGTATAGATAAAAAAAGGTCTGTTAGAACCAGACTCAAAGAAAATGTAGTAACTACTTAATAGATGCTTTATCCGGAGTGAAAATTTCCTCCCCTGTAGTATATTGGCAAATAAGTGCCCCCCATAAGTGTAGCCTCACATATGTAAAACAAGAAGGAACAATCTGAGGCCATTTTATATAATCCGACTTCCTCATGTAATTGGTGAAGAAATTGAAGGCAAAGCTATGAAGTTACTTGGCTAAGGAAACAAAGTCTGTAAATATCAAAGGTGGGGTTGGACCTCTAGTGATTGGGTTCTGGTTGCAACATTCTCTGTCCTGTCTCCTTGGTTGATCATTAAGTGCTTAACATTTTGGTTGATATAATTTTTCATTATTATTTTTAAGGAACTCATCAAATTCTAAAACTAGTTTGCTTCATTGCAGAGAATTTATTGCTATAGCAGTAGCACAAAAGATAGGCTATGTCCAAATAAAAGAGAGGAAAAATTAGAAAATTCTAGTTAATGATAAACAACAAATGGTAATTCTACAATCAGGGATCCACCTTGCTTAATCTCGTTTGCTGGAATGCAAGAAGACCATTTCTGTTTTGTGCTCACCCAAATTAGCTGCAGCTGCAGTGTCAAGAAATTTACAGTACTGAACATTTTATGTTTAGTAATCATTAAAATGTAGGCTGTGGAGGTATACATTAAACTAATAGACTGTGTATATTGAAAACAAATAGTGCGCTTAAATACCAGTATTAAGACACAATTCCATATTCATCATATGTAGAAATAAATAATAGAATTCTGGGAGTATAGAGGATGATTAAAAATTCAGTGTTTTTCTAGGAATTTTCAGACACTCCAGTAATTTTGCAAATTTGTATCAGTCCTGTTTTCGTTAATCATTCCTAGCTTTCAATTGGACTTTTAAGTCTCAAATCCAATGGTTAACTTCAGTGAAGTGGAGCACAGTGGGCATGCAAACAGAATTAGGCCTTTGATTAAATTGCAATTCCTCAACCTATATAGCATATGTAGAAAGACACCTTTATTTATGAGTTTTGACGTATAAATGGAGCCAATTCATATTTCAAATAATTCATACATAAAGCCTGAATGAGACTATGGATCCAGTTGGTCTTCTAAACATAATGCACTTATAATACTTTGAAATTTCACTGAAAACCTTGAACACATTATAAAATATATTTTCCAAGGTATGCATCTGTGCAGAAAACTTTAAAAAACACTCAAGAGAAAGATAACAAAATCTACACTGAACTATTATTTCTAAGCTATCTTATTGAAGTAATATTTTTACACCTAATTGAACTGGGAAAATCTCTCTCCCACTGATGCAGAGGAATCACCCCTGTAGTCCATATATCCCTGGGGCATAAAAAGACTAAAGTGGGGTCACAGTCACTACACTGACTCCCAGAGAAATACTAGAAAATTTAATAGGAAATACACTGTGAAAATAAGGAACAATGGAAAATCCTGATGGCCAATTCCACTCCATCCTACCTTTTCTGTGGAACAGATGCCTATACTTTTGCAATTCTCCCTCTTCCCCCCTCTCAATAACATCTGAATATCTCATTGGAAAGATACTTAATTGAAAGTTTATATAAAATAACATGTAACCAATATGACTTTTTTTTTTACTTCTATGCCACAGGTAAAGCCATTTTTTAAAAAATCACACTCTTTTCCTCAGCTTTCCTACTTTTTAGTTGATTTGGCTGCAAGATGGATTTATATTCCTTTGAATGTCAAATATCAATTACAGTATTCTATTCTAGCTAATTTTTTTTTAAACAAATGCTTTATTAACTTCTGTCTTACATCATTCATTTCCGCCAGATTTTGAGTTACAATCATTTTCCCCCCATTATTCCCCTACCCAACCTCCCAGAATAGTAGTCCCACAAGATATCACTTCCTCCAATCTGCTCTCTCCCATACCTTCTCCCATACCCCCATCGACTTTTCCATTAGAGGAAGGTGAATCTTTGTGTCCCAGTGCCTGCACATCTTATCTCCCTATTACAAGCGAAAGAGTATTACTAATAATATTTATATATATTTGAAACATTTAATGTTACGACCTCGAATTTCAGATCCATTTCCTTCCTCCCTTGTCACCCATTCCTTCTTGGGAGATAAGCAATTCAGTATATGTTGTACATGTCTAGCTATGCAAAACATTATCATAGTAGATATATTGTACAGGCTGCTTATAATTCCCTCCCACTCATCCCACCCCCCACCTGGTCCATTCCCTACATGATCCTGTCCCTCTTCTATAGTGGGTACTTCCAACCTCCCTCACCCCAAGGATGCCCTCCCATCCATCATCCCTCCTCTCATCCCCCTTCCCCCTATCCTGCTGCAGGTTGAGATATCCCATTTAGTATGTATGTCATTTTCTCCCTGAACCAAATTCAATGGGAATGTGGTTTTGTCTTTTTAGCCTTCCTTATTCTCCCCCTCCTTTGCAACCACTTCCCCTTGCTTCTTCTACATGGGATAGTTTACCCTACCCTGTCTCTCCCCATCTCCTCTTGCCACTTTCCTCTCTCACCTCATAATTTCATCCCTTGAGTATTCTCCCTTCCCAACAAATTCAACCTATGCCCTCTATCCATATATAACTGTAACCATATACACACACATTCACATATGTATTCATATGACCACACCCCCTTCTTCCATCATTTTCATAGTGAGAAAGATATCATCAGTCACAGTTATTGCTTTTCCATATAGGAATGTAAATAGTTCAACTTTGATAAGTTCCTTCTGATTTCTTTTCCCTGATTACCTTCTCAGGCATCTCTTGCTTCTTGTGTCTGGATGTCAAATTTTCTATTCAATTCTGGTTTTTTCCTCAAGAATGCTTGAAAGTCCTCTATTCCACTGAATGACCATATTCTCCCCTGAAACAAAATACTCAGTTTTGCTGGGTAGGTGACCCTTGGGTTCAGTCCCAGTTCTTTTGCCCTCTGGAATATCATATTCCATGCCCTTTGATCCCTCAATGTAGAAGCTGCCAGGTCCTGGACTATTCTGATTGTGTTTCCACAATATTGAAATTGTTTCTTCCTGGCTGCTTGTAGTATTTTCTCCTTGATCTGGGGATTCTGGAACCTGGCTATAATATTCCTGGGAGTTTTCTTTTTGGTATCTTTTTCAGGAGGTGATTGGTGGATTCTTTCAACCTCTATTTTGCCCTCTGGATCTAAAACATCAGGGCAGTTTTCCTTGAGAATTTCTTGAAGAGTGATTTCTAGGTTCTTTCCTTGATCATGGCTTTCAGGTAGTCCAATAATTTTTTAAATTGTCTCTCCTGGATCTATTTTCCAGGTCAGTGGTTTTTCCCATGAGATATTTCACATTGCCTTCTAATCTTTCATTTGTTTGGATCTGCTTAACAGCATCTTGATTTCTCATAAAGTCATTAGCTTCCATTTGCTCCAGTCTAACTCTGAAGGAATGAATCTCCTCAGTGAACTTTTGAGATTCTTTTTCCATCTGGCAAATTCGACTTTCTAAGGCATTCTTCTCCTCATTGCCCTTTTGGGCCTCCTTTGCCATTTGAGTTAGTCTATTTTTTAAGGTGTTGTTTTCCTCAGTCAGGCTGTTGACCCTCATTTCATACTTTTCCTGCATCCTTCTCATTTCTCTTTCCAATTTTTCCTCCACTCTCTTATTTGATTTTTAAAGTCCTTCTTAAGGTCCTCTATGGCCTGCAACCCGCTCATGTTTTCCCCTGGGGCTTTTGGAGCAGGACTTCTGACCTCACAGTCCTTTTCCCGCTCTATGCCCCCAAAATAGGAGTCTAGGGTTGCATTTTTCTGTTTCCTTTGCCTTGGCATGTCGCCACTTAATTGCTTGACTTTTGGGCTTGTTGCCACACTATGGCTTTAAGGCCAGATAGAGGAATTTTCGTCCCAAACGTGTGGGGGGCAACTTCCGTTTCTGGGAAGCTGTAAACCCACCCACAACTTCCACCCTAGATCACAATCCAGATCCAGGGAGGTTAAAGCAAGAGCGATTACCCCCCAAGACTGATCGCTGGATCTCCCCACGATTTGTAGGCTGGGAGCCAGACCTGCCTATGAAAACTACAAAATGGCGTGTCTCCTCAGCGGCTTCTAGCCCCCAGGGGAGGGAGCTGACGCATTCCCCAAATACAGGCCCCAAAGTCCACAGGACACTAACCTCTTACTTTGTCCTAGGCAAGTCTATGTTGATAATTCTGGCATCTCCACAGTTCCTGGTGTTCTGGGGTTCCTCCAGCCGGCTGCTGGCCCTGCCGCCCTGGGGCTAAAACCTCGGCTCACGTGGACCTGGGCTCGGCTCGGCTCCTGCGCTCTGCACTCTGCGCGCTGCCGGCTCCCAGACCGCTGCGCTGGTCCTTCCTGCAGGGCTGCTGGGCTGTCCTCAGCGGGAGGTTAGCTTCTCTGTGTCGTTCTGTGGGTGCTGGGGCTCCAGAAGTTGTTCAGAGTCCTTTTTTACATAGTTTGTGGGGAATCTGGGGGCAGAGAGGCTTGGAAGAGCTGTTTCTACTCCGCCATCTTCGCTAATTTTTAATTTGCATTGGGTTATATTTTCACCACATTATTTATATCAGCTTTGTGACTAGAGACAATAAGAGCATTTCTTTTTTTTTAATTTAGGCTTACTTTACTGAAATTCAATGTGAATCATAATACAGTTTCTCCCTCAGCCTCCTAATAGTTTTGTGAATGAGTTCATTTTAAGTGACTCATAAATTTGACCCAGGGCAGAAAGGGCATTCTGAAATTTATTAATCCTAACTAACTATCCTATAAAATTAGCAGAAGAGATTTCCCAAAGAGTCCCAAAGGGAGACATTCACTATGGATGGTGGAATAATTTGGTGGAGGTGACACATCTAATTCCAAAATTGGCATAACTATGAAATAAATAGAATTTTGAAAAGAACCAATATTCTGAATTCATTCAACAGGCTTTTAACAACTGCTATGTACATGTCACAAGATCGGATGAGTTGGAATTATGCCACAATAGAATGGTAGGGAGAACTGAGTTCAAATCTTTACTCAAATGCCTATTAGCTGTGCCAAGTCATTAAACATTTTATGTTCAGTCTCAGGTTTTGTTTTGGGTTTTTTTGCCCTTTTTTTAAGAGAGCAATTGGAGTTAAGTTACTTGCCCAAAGTCACATGGCTAGTAAATGTGTCAAGTATCTGAGGCCATATTTGAACTCAGGTCCTCCTGACTCCAGGGCTGGTGCTCTATTCACTGCGCCACCTAGCCAACTCGAGTCTCAGTTTCTACATTTGTAAAATGAAGATGATAATAGCACCCAGCTGCCTGAGTTGTTGTGAAGTTGAGGCAATGTAATTTACATAAAATACTTTATAAAGCTTAAAGCCCCATATAAATTGTTTTCTAATTGTCAATTACTAATAGCTATCACTTATAATCAGCATGACTTTTCTAAATTCAATCAAAATGAATTAATGATGCATTTATTGCAAGCAAAGCTAGGTGCTGTCACATAAAAAGCAAAAATAAAACTACTAGTCCCTTCATTCAAAAGCTTTTATTGGCAGAGAATATATAAATTAAAACATTATACATTATACATTATACATAGATAGGCTATGTCCAAAAAGAGGAGAGAAAAAATTAGGAAATTCTATTTAATGATAAACCACAAATGGTAATTCTGCAATCAGGGATCCACCTTGCTTAATCTCGTTTTCTGGAATGCAAAAAGACCATTTATGTTTTGAGCTCACCCAAATTAGCTACAGCTGCAGTGTCAAGAAATATGAGTTTATAATCTAATGGGGGAGATAACATGCCAATAATTATATATAAAGTAAACTATGTACAAGATTAATAAGGAATTATTAAAATAAGAAAAAAAATGGAATTAAATGCAGTTCAGGAAGGTTAACTGAAGAAGGTGGGATTTTATCTGACCTTTAAAAAAAGCCAGGGAGGTTAGTAGTTGGAGTGGAGGAAAAACATTGCAGGTATGAAGGACAGTCAGAGAAGATGCCTGAAGCTGAGCGGCAGAATATCTTGTTAGTGTAATAGCCAGAAGCCCACTGTTACTGGGTTGAAGAAAACATTTTGGGGAGTAAGGTATAAGAAGACAGGAAAGGTAGGAGGGGGCTAGGTTATGAAGGGCTTTGAATACCAAAGTATTTTGTATCTGCTCCTCAGGCAATAGGGAGCCACTGGAGTTGTATCAGAGTGTATTTTAGGAAAATCACTTTAGTGGATGAATGGAGAATGGATTGGAGTGGGTAGAGCTTAGAGGCAGACAGACCCATTAGCAGGTTATTGCTGTAATCAAGGTGCAGGATAATGAAATGTCTGTTGCAGATTTGAGATTAGAGGTTGGGGAGAGATTAGGGAAGGAAAGGCAGATTTGAGAATTCTCAGCATGAAATGATAAGTAAATCTAGAGCATCTGATGAGCTGACCAAGTCAAACAGCATAGAGGGAGAAGAGGATCCAGGAAAAAACCCTGAAGACAAGGTTGGAGGGCATATACTTTTAAATTAATTTGGGGTGTGTACGTTCACGAGTTCCCCAAAATCTGGAATTCCCTTTCCTTAAATCCTTCTGTAATATGAATTCTCCTTGGGAAGAGCATGAAGTATTTTGTTTTAGCCTTTCTATCCCCATTCCCTAACACAGTAGAGTTGCCTTTGAAAGTGACTGGGTATTGCAGTGGTTAGAGTGCTGGATCATGAGACAAAAATACTTGAGTTCCAAAACAGCCTCATATACTTATCAGCTGTGACTCTAAATAGGTCACTTGACTCTGCCTCAATTTCACTTCCCAGCATTGTAAGAATAAAATAAGATCTTTGTAAAGTATTCACAACTTTAAACCACTATATAAATGCCCACTATTATTGCTGTTGTTGATGGTGGGGGTGGTGGTGGTTGGGGTAGTTGGTAATGATGTATAGTGCTTGGTATATAGAGATATAGAGACACACACACACGTAGTAAGGGTTTAACAAATATTTGTTGAATTTGTTGAATGATTGAATAAGTGAGTGAATGAAGTCACTTCGAAGGAAGTATAGGAAACAAGTAGAGGCAAATGCCTCAGTAAAGGGATCCTTGATCTTTTTATTCCTATACAGGCTGGGGCCTCATGAGTTAAGTATGGATAATAGAGCTGATATTTTAGTATACTAAATTATACTAACATTCTACTTCATCTTCTGGGTTTATTTCAGTCCTGTAAAGCAGAGGTACCCCAGATTACTCAGTGACACCTCCAATCACTGGCTTCAAGTTTGGAGGAACAATCTAGGCATGTCCAGTTTGAGTGCCATCTGATAGCAGAAATACTGGAGCCTTTTATGGTGGCTGTCCTGTACCAAAGAGAAACTGACTAAGCCCTTGACCTGGTCATTCAGGCAAAGCATTACCTGGTAGGTAACTGAGACATTTGTACTCTCTTGTTGTATAACTGTAATGTGGGACCTCTCTGTAGGCATGAGGAAGATGGCACTAGAACCACATGATTTATGTGCCCCCATTGGAGGGAAAAGTAAATAAATAATAACGAGTGGAATGGTGGAGTAGGGGTCTAAACAGGACCAATTGAGAGCACAAGAAAAGACCTTAGCTAGGACTTAGCACTTGAACTCAGATTTAAGTGCTTCTTGGATCTATTAGATAAGAAAACTATTTTAGACACATTTAGACTCTTTCTAGGATAGGAGTTTTGTTGTTGTTGTTTTTCTGAAACACATGGAAACAACCCAGGTGGAGGGCCAATGTATTATCACTATTTTTCTGAGCCTAGAACAATGCCACATACCTAGTACTAAATGAATGTTCCTTCCTTTGAAGAGGAGTCAATTCATCCCTCTATACTGAGTTTCATTTTATCTTGTATTATGTTGGATGCATGTCTTTTTCATGGAGTGTAACATCAAGCAGTGAATGAAAATGAATTTGCTCTGAATGTTGGATTTAGTGAGGAGTATAAATGAATGTTATGAATTAAGTAAAGACTCTTTTGAGTCCTAAGCATGCTGATCATTCCCTAAAATCGTTTGGTATGTCTAAAACTGTTTTAAATTTAGTTTTTTTTTTTATATGGAGAGATACACATACACACAGACAGAAACAGACAGAGGGAAAGACAGAGGAACAGAGAGCTGTGAGGAAGGAAGGAAGGAAGGAAGGAAGGAAGGAAGGAAGGAAGGAAGGAAGGAAGGAAGGAAGGAAGGAAGGAAAGGAAAGGAAAGGAAAGGAAAGGAAAGGAAAGGAAAGGAAAGGAAAGGAAAGGAAAGGAAAGGAAAGGAAAGGAAAGGAAAGGAAAGGAAAGGAAAGGAAAGGAAAGGAAAGGAAAGGAAAGGAAAGGAAAGGAAAAAGGAAAGGAAAGAAAAAAACAAGAAAGGAAAAGAAAAAAAGACAAGAGAAAAAAGTTAAAGGTATGGATTTATTGCAAGTACTCTTGTTCCCAAAGTGTTTCCATTTTTCTCACTCCCTATAGAGCTACTTTAGAATAAACCTGTCAGGAAGCAAGCAAAGATGAGTACTGATTTATTAATGACAGTAAAATGTGACTTAGACTTCAAGATATATTGAAATTGGTGAAGGATCACTTAAGTCTAAGAAATGGACCATTGTTTCTATGTTCAGAATGATTCCCTAAGAAAATCAGACATAAGGTGGAGCAGGTGAGTGATTAGCTTAAAAAAAGAAAGAAAAACAAAGAAATAATATTTAAAAATATTGCTGATAAACATTTCCTGTCAAATTTCCACCAGAAGATAGGGAAGTGAGTATGTTTAAAGCTTCAAAAATCCTGCTGAAATTAGAATAACAAACAATGAAACCTCACATTTAGCTGTTTTTGTTGTGTCATAGGAAAATCTGCAGAGAAGACATTCAGATGACCCTGATAATCAGAATGGCTAAGAAGGAGTCCAAAAGGAAAGACTTGACCTCTATTTTGCTGACAAATTGTATTAAGGTATGTTGCTCCTTTTGTAACAGATTTGCATTCTAACATTAATGATCTAGTCTCCAATAAATGGCTACATGGGGGCTAACGGTTTTCTAGAAACCAAGTATTCTTTTTATCTCAGGTTATATAAACTTTTATAGATTCTTGAAGCTGAGTCACAAAATACTTATAACTTCTTGAGGAAAGTGAAGGTAAAGGTAGTCTGAAGTGAGCAAAAATGACAACTTCTCATTTTGACTGGTTGAAGCATAATTAACGAAACATAGTTAATTTAACTCGACCACTTTTTTCCCATATTCCCATATTAACTTTTTTCAAATATTTTTTAGCATTTTTATTTAAAGTTTTGAGTTCCAAATTCTTTTTTCTCTTTCCCTTCCTCCTTTCCCCTTCCCCCTCCCTATGATGGTATGCAATAAGTTATCTATTATACATTGACCCTTTTTTTCTCAGAGAATCACTAATGATTAGAAATGGAAAGAATCACCTAATCCATTCAATCTGACCCCCTCATATTCGTTTCAGGAAGCTAGCCCTTTAACGGTTGGGTTATTTTTTCCCCTCCCAATGATAAAGGTCATGCATATTTTCTGCTTCACTGAGCCCCTAATTTATATAACTGTTTGAGTCACAAATGCATTTTAATAAGCTCCTGGTATTATAACTAATTTGACATATGGTTTTATGAAATTCCATTTTGTAGCCAAATTGCTGAACAAGCTGTAATAAAGATACTGTTTATATTATACATTAAACACTTCTACTTCTTCCAGGCACTCTATTGAAAATCTTAGAATTCAGCAAAGCAAAGAGAGGAGTTATAATCACTTAAAAATCTTTGTGCATTTCAAAGGAAAAAACGGCCATCTGTATGGCTCACATACCTCTGTAGCAAACTGCTGCAAGCCACCAATATTAATTGGTCCCTCTTCTGCTGCATATAAATTGCATCCACCTACACAAAGATCTGAAGTTGGGCACACCATTCCACAAGTCAGACCAAGTGGATTATCTGAAAAGATCTTCTTAGCTGCTCCATAGTAGTTCTACATATACAAAAATAACATAAACAATGCTGTTACATAATAGAAAAGTGAGGCTATAGGAAATAGAAACATATAAATATTTAATTTATTAGCTATATGACTTGATGATCATTAAGGGTATAAAAATATCTCTGTAGTGTATGCTACTATATTCACAGTGAGCATTTTAATGAATCACTGTCATTTAATAATATTTATTAAGCTTCCCTAATTGATGATATGACAAATTTAGAAATTATTAACTATTCATGAAGTTTATAAAATATTTTCAATATTTAAGTTATTTAAAGTAGTTTTAAATTCAGATATCATCTAAATATATGTTGACTATAAATATCTAATGCTATTTTTAACAACAGTAAGTTCTGTCCTTTAAATTATTTAGAATACAGATTTATATTGATAAAAATCAAAACCTGAGATTGTTTAAACTAAAATCTTCTCTAGTTTACCTCTGAATTATTCTCGATTCCTCCACAATTTTCCCTTTGCTAACTTGTCCTGGGCTCCTAATTTCCTTTCTCCTCAGGCCCAACACAATCCCAGTAATCAATTTATATATTTCACAACACAATTTTAAAGTTCTGTACTTATGCCAATTCATGTAACCTTGTTCTCTGTAAATGTGATAAAATTCTCTGAGCATTCATAAATCCTTTAACACTCACAAGCAATCTGACACAGAATCAGATATGATAAAAAAAAAAAAAACAATGCCCACTGATCTCCTAAAACAACCCATAAATGAAGCTTGTATTACATGTGTGAATTCCTATCCTAGTACTCATCTAACCCCTCCCCAGGTGAGATAGAATACTGGAAATTTAAAGGTCCCAAAACTCTGTCCACTTTCACTTTTGTCTCTATCCTTCACAATTGCAACCCTTTTTATCCTCTGACTTCTCTTTCAAAACGATAAAAGCACACAGCTCAGAAACAGTGATGACTGATTAGTTTCAATATCTGCCAAGTTCAAAACCATTTAAATAGAAATTATAAATTTAACTTTAAAGGCATGAGTTCAGTGTTGGAGAGGGAACAGATTGTCCTTGGATGGGAGAAAGGAAGAAGGGAAAAAGCATCATCGTACTCCATCTCTATGGATCAAATATCCACAGTACCTTAGGTAGTATTTTCATTACTTAGACAACCTCCTCATGACTGACATGACATTACAGGGTGTAAACATGTCTCTGTAGTGTATGGTAATACATATCCAATGAAAATTTTAATGAATCATCATCATTTAATAATATTTATTAAGATTCCCTAATTGATAATGATTAGATAAAATTAGAAACTATTAACCATTCATGAATTTTATAAAATATATTCAATATTTAAATTATTTGAAGTAGTTTAAAATTCAGGTGCCATCTAAATATATGTTGGCTGTAAATGTCTAATTTAGCCAGAGCTCTCTCAATCTTGTCATCTTATGGTTATTAATGGCTCCTTGCTTGAATTACAGAGTCAAACCAAAACTCAAATGGCCCTTGCTGCCTGGCTGCAAGACAGACCCTGCCTTCAAGGTGCTTACAATCTAGTGAAGGAAAACAGCATATGAAAAGAAGGTAGAAAATGGGAGTGGGGAATGGGAGATGGGAAAAGATACCTAGCATGATGATGGTTGAATGCACACCAAAGAATGTAGCTGGTAGGAAACGAAGAACTGTTTGGGCTTAAGAGCCCTCATTAAATGGGGGCTTTGAGAGGAGTATTTTCTTCCAACCTCTAGCCCTCTAACCCAAGGGACAGCTCCTGCTTCTGAAAAGTATGTCTAACAATGTCACCCCCTACTCATCGAATTCCAGTGGCTATCAAGTCAAAGATCAAATACAAAATTCTCAGTTTGTAACACAACCCCCTTCATAACCTGCCCCTCCCACCTTATAGTCTTTCCACCCTACCCCAGGTATACTGTTACCCAATGATACTGATCTTCTTGATGTTTCTCAAATAAGATACTCAATTTCCCTATTAAGGGCATCTTCACTGACTGTTCCCATTCCTGAAATGTTCTCCCTGTTCATCTTCACCTCCTGGTTCCCCTGACTTCCTTCAAGAATCAGCTAAATTTTTCACCTTCTACAGAAACCCTTTCCCAATTCTCCTTATATCTTCCCTTCATTGATTATTTCCAATTGATTCTGTACATACCTTAATTTTACATAACTGTTTGCATGTTAGACTATGTTAGATTTCCCATTAGACTATGACATCCTTGAAAGCAGGGCCTGTCTTTTGCATTTCTTAGAATCCCCAGAGATCAGCATAGTGCTTGACACTTAGTAAGCACTTCATAAATGTTTATTGACTGACTGATTCAGGAAATCAAAACTAATAAACATTTTTTTAAAAAGACCTTATTTATGTATGGTAGTGGGATAAAAATTAGTCATCATAAAGACCTCTGGAACTGATGACAGAAGATTCCAGTTAACATCCTAGATTGTCTATTTGAGTCCTGTGTAACATAAAGTAAATCACATCTACATCTCAAATATCTCCCCTATAAAATGACAGTTGGAATAGTTGATATCTAGGGTATCTTCTCCTAGTTTCCTATATCCTAATTCTCTTACTGATTGTTCTTTGCTAAAATTCTGTAAGATGTCTGCTTTCCAAGTTTAGATACTGGAAAATATGTTATTTTTTATATAATAAAAATTATCTTATTTCAAGGATTAACGATCTAGGCGTGTGCACTTCCTCTACTGGCAAAGACATCTACTGATCTATACCTGAGTAAGTAGCTTTTCTGGATCACTGTGCTTAAGATAATTCATCACCCCTTA
The DNA here is from genome assembly GCA_011680675.1 of Gymnobelideus leadbeateri. Taxonomy (NCBI): domain Eukaryota; kingdom Metazoa; phylum Chordata; class Mammalia; order Diprotodontia; family Petauridae; genus Gymnobelideus; species Gymnobelideus leadbeateri. The sequence continues at coordinate 111,396 of WOXC01010093.1, read as the reverse complement.
GCCAGCCAACATTCTGCAGATGAGCTCATTTGAACATAGACAAATTGGTCTTTACATAAGTGACAACAGGCCTATATTTGAAAGGGTAGCAGTTTGGTAGAACCAATATACAAAACACTTGCATAGCCTTGGGAACTTAAGGTCAGCTCTCTGATGAGGCATTGCAATTGCAATTTACTGGTGAAGTAACTCATTACAGCAGCAAAATTTAACCTTGGAGATTTTTAACATGTGACTTCTTGATTGTATCATATTATTACCTAGTATGTGCATGTGCATGCACGCAAACACATACATGCACAAACACACCCCTCATATAATACACACAAGGTTTTGTTTGGTGAATATTTTGTTTTTCTAAGAACTTTGTTACACTTTTTGATACACTCCTATTTGGTACAATCCTACATACCTAGGGTACAGTAAAAGCAAAGTTTTAAATTGTCACTGTGAGCAAATGTACCTTGGAAATCAGCAAACAACATAAATCAGGGCTTTTAAAATTATTTTTCTTAATGTCTAGAGAAAAGAAAATGATTGAGAAAATGTTAATGATACAGGTTCAACCTAAAATATATTATGCTGTTTTCAGACAGCTGATTGATAAGCATTTTTTAACACACTCCTGTCATGAGACTTTTATAAACCAAGCTTTGGTTTTTGCTATTTTAGAACTTCGCACACATGCATATATATATATATATATGTATATATATATATGTATATATATATATACACACACACACATTTGTGTGTATGTATATATGTATGAGTATGAAGAATCTATGTCTTATTCAGCTTGTGAAATTTCCCAGGCGGGGGATATTTCCACACCAACCCATCAAGTTAGATAATTCATAAGGAATTGCTTGAAGCACTGTGAGATTAAATGACTTGCTCAGGGTCATTCAACTTGTAAGTGTCAAAGGCAAATTTTGAACTTGGTTCCTTCATGACTTCAAGTCATGACATGCTGACTCTACATAGTTATGCAGAATTAATCATTTAAAACCTAATAATTAAAAATACAAGTAGCTAAGTACCATATAAACAGTAAGAATAAGATAAGATAATTTCCCAGTAGAATCTAACAGGAATGATATATGATTAAATTAAAACCTGAAACTACATTCACAGGAATATTGATTTGTTAATGAACCTCAAATTGAGTTCCACTGTTCACCTCTAAAAAGACAATAGTAATGGCAGGTGTCAGGGTTGTATAATGTTTAGCACTGAAATGGATCATAGAGAGTCATTAGCCTAACTCCTCTTTATAGATGGAGAAAATGACATCTAGGGAAGTGATATGAGTTGTCCAAGGTCCCAGACCCAATTAGTGGCAGTCTCAATACTAGAATGCAGAAACTAATCCATTTCATCATACTTTCCGCTTAGATAAGAAAAAGTGAAAAGAATCAATGAAATCAAAGAATGATTTTTATTTCACATTACACAGATAGTTGGGGATTATTGTAGTCTGCCATGTTTCCTCTACAAATCATTACTAAGATATCTAGTCAGTAATTATGGCATATTATTGGCTTGGACAAAGCAGGTTGTTCTCAAACTTTTTCATTCCATCACTCACTTTAAGATCTCCATGCTTCTAGTTACAGTCCTATGTAACTCAGTCACTAAGTATAAATTCATGATTAGATTTCTAATTCAAGGATGTAAGCATTTCTTAAATACTTACTCTATGTGAGATTCTGTGTAAAGTACTCTAAAAAAAGTCTCTCATTTGATCATTACAACTACCCCAGGAGGTTGGTGCTATTATTATTCTCATTTTACCATTGAAGAAACTGAGATAGAAAGGGTAAGTGACTTGCCCATGATCACATTTGAACTGAAGTGTTCCTGATTTTAGACCTAGGATTCTATCTGCTGCAAAATCTACCTGTCTCATACAATCAACAACTATCTATTGAGTATCTGCTTCTACGTAAGTAAGGCACTGACTGAGCTACACACTGTAGGAGATATAAATGACTGTTCAACTTTTTTTTTCCTTAAGTAGATTCATTAGTTAGATAATTTGATCATAGATTTAGAGATAAATTATCTCAAAGAAGGCTTTAGAGAGGTAAAGGGAGTAAATGTGCTGGTGGGAAAAAAACAAAAAAGGCATGTTTAGCATAGAGCAAAATAATTTATTATTGGGCTGCACATTATTGGGAGATAAGGTAGGGAGGTAGAATGGGGTCAGCTTAGAAAGAGCTACAAATGGGGCGGCTAGGTGGTGCAGTGAGTAAGAACGCTGGCCTTGGAGTTGGGATGACTGGAGATCAAAACCGGTCTCAGAAAATGATCACCCACACATAAATAATGACTAGCCGTGTAACCTTGAGCAAGTTACTTAACCCCAATTGCTTTAAAAAAAAGAAGAAAGAGCTACAAACACACTAAGTTTCTGCTCTCTCAAAAAGTCTAAACCTAATTTTCCCTTACACTGATCATAACACCATCCTAGTCTAAGTAACACAGGTTTAAGATCTGTATTATTTCCACCTCTTCTCTTTCCTTTAAACCCTCTCCACTACTTTAACTGCTTTGCCTAATCTTTATTGCTCCACTTCATAATCTTATGTATCAGCTAAACCAGACTATTTACCATTTGCCAACTATATCCTAAGCCTTGGTTATTCTGTATCTCTACTTTACTCCCTCTGCCTGGAAATCCTTTTGCTATCTCTCTCTCATCTCCTATTGTTCAAATGCTAATGTCCTTCAAGTTCAACCTCAGATAATTCCTCTTTTATGAAACTCTTCTTGACACAACTTCCCCTCCAACAAATAGCAACTTCTATTTCCTTAATACTATCATAACTCTCCAAAAATCTGACAGGTAAACTATTCCTTGCTTTCCCATATTGCTTACAGTATCAGCATTTATACCTAGATGATGTACCCATTTAGACTTAATTTTGGTACATGGTTTTAGATAATAGTCTATGCCCAGTTTCTGCCATACTATATTCCAGTTTTCCTAGCAGTTTTTGTCAAATAGTGAGTTCTTATCCCCAAAACTGGGGATTTGGGGCTTATCAAACAGTAGACTACTATAGTCACATACTGCTGAATCTTGAGTATCCATCTATTCCACTGATCCACTACACTATTCCTCAGCCAGTATACAGATTAAAATGTGGTATAGCTAGGTTACCTTCCCTAGCATTTCTTTTCATTAATTCCCTTGGTATTCTGGACTGTTTATTCTTCCAAATGAATTCTGTTACTATTTTTTCTAGCTCTATAAAGTAGTTTTTAACATTTCTAATATTTAATATTCCTAATATTAAACCATCCTTGCATTCCTGGAATAAATCCTACCTGATCAAAGTGTATTATTCTTGTGATTAGTTGCTGTAGTCTTTTTGCTAATATTTTATTTAAAATTTTTGCATCTATATTCATGAGGGAAATTGGTCTATAATTTTCTTTCTCTGTTTTATCTCTTCCTGATTTAGGTATCAGTACCATATTTGTGTCACAAAAAGAATTTAGTAGGACTCCTTCTTCACTAATTTTCCCAAATAGTTTGTAGGGTATTGGAATCAATTGTTCTTTAAATGTTTCATTGAATTCACTAGTAAATCCATCTGGCCCTGGAGATTTTTTCCTAGGGAGTTCACTGATGACTTGTTCAATTTCTTTTTCTGAGATGGGGTTATTTAAGTAATTTACTTCCTCTTCAGTTAATCTGGGCAGCTTGTATTTTTGTAAATATTCATTCATTTCACTAAGATTGTCAAATTTATGTGCATATAACTGGGCAAAAGAAATCCTAATTATTGCTTTAACTTCCTCTTCATTGGAGGTAGATACACCCTTTTCATTTTTGATACTCATAATTTGATTTTCTTCTTTCTTTTTTTATCATACTAAGGGTCTATCAGTTTTATTGTTTTGTTTTTCATAAAAGCAGCTCTTAGTTTTATTTATTAATTCAATAGTTTTCTTAATTTCAATTTTATTAATCTCTACTTTGGTTTTCAGTATTTCTCATTTAGTATTTAATTGGAGATTTTCAATTTGTTCTTTGGAGAGGGGAAGTCTTTATGACCAAAAAAGTATTAGAGAGCTTTATAAAATGAAAAATGGATAATTTTGATTACATTAAATTAAAAAGCTTCTGTACAAACAAAGCCAATGTAACCAAGAATAAGAGGGACACGGAAAATTGGGAAAGAATTTTTACAACCTATGTTTCTGATAAAGGACTCATTTCTAAAATATACAGAGAATTTAGTTAAATCTATAAGAATACAAGTCATTCCCCTATTGATGAATGGTCAAATGATATGAACAGGCATTTTTCAGACTAAGATATTAAAGATATCTATATGCATATAAAAATGCTCTAAGTCACCATTGATTAGAGAAATACAAATCAAAACAAGTCTGAGATATCAAATCTCACCAGTCAGATTGGCTAAGTTGACAACACAGGAAAATGACAAATGCTGGAGAGGATATGGACAAATTGGAACACTGATACATTATTGGTGGAATTGTGAACTGATCCAACCATTCTGGAGAGCAATCTGGAATTATGCCCAAAGGGCCATAAATAACTTCATACCCTTTGACCCAGCAATTCCACTTCTAGGGTTGTATCCCAAAGAGATCATAGTAGTGGAAGGAAGACCCATATATACAAAAATATTTATAACAGCTCTTTTGTGCTGGCAAAGAATTGGACATTAAGAGGGTGGCCATCAATTGGGAAATGGATGAACAAGTTGTGGTATATGCATGTGATGACATACTATTGTGCTACGAGAAATGAGGAGCAGATGGATTTCATATTTACCTGGAAAGGCTTATACTAATTGATTGAGTGAGAAGAGTAGAACCAGGAGAAATTTGTACACAATTACAGACAACATATGTGTGATGACCAACTTTGATAGACTGGACTCTTCTCAGCAATACAGGGTTATAAGTCAACCCCAAAAGACTCATGATGGAGAGAGATGTCTATATCCAGAGAAAGAACTGAGTTTGAATCCAGATTGAAGCAAACTATCTGCTCTTTTTCTTTTTCTTGTTTGGTTTTGTTTCCACTTTCCCTTTGTTCATTCTATCTGATACAATCCTTCTTTATAACCTGACTAATAATGTCTAATGTGAAAGTATTTGCAGATCCCATACTTGATTGTATGCTGCCATGTGGGGTGGGGGGATGGGGGGGAGGGAGAGAAAATTTGAATTTCAAGGAACTGTGGGACTGAATCTTGTAAACTAAAATAAACAAACAAATTTAAAAATACCAAAAAAGTTAAATACTTTCATAATTATTTTTGACTTCTTTTGCAGAATTTATCCTTGCATCATCAATCCATCTTTTAAAATCTTATCCCCTTTTGCTAACTATAAGGTCCTTGAGGGTAAGGATATGGCCCAAAGCAGTTAGGCCAGCGCCCTACCCAGAGTGAAGGTTTGTTCAACTGAAGAAGGGTGCTATAAGATTTGTACTTTTTGAAGTTGGCTACATTTGATATATACTCCTTGCAGTATTAAATGTCTTTTGAATATACTGGAGAAAAGTGAGGGAAAAATAGAGAATGATAGCTAGAGAACATGAAAGTAGAGATATAGGGAAGGTGAACAAATCAGTGAATATCTCTTGATTTCCCAATAATAAGTATTCAAAAATAGTTTTTATTCATTTTCACCAAAATAAGAGGTGTGGTCAGAGGACTACAAATGGTGTCTAAGGCATAATGGCATCACTCATTTATGTAGTAGTTCACAGTTTGCAATATAGTTACCTTTAAAAAGCCTGTGAAGTAGCTAGTACAAGTATTATTTGTCCTATTTTACAGTTGAGGAAATTAAGGTTCAGAAGTAAAGTGAATTACCCACAGTCACACAGTTGACCCCATGGCTCAGGACATAGTGTTTGAAGTCTGAATCACCCAAATTTCTAATTCTCTTAATAGCAGGAAATGTAATATGTTATCATTCAGAGAAAAGGTAAGTAATAATTTGAAATGCTTCCCAAACAAAGTACCCAATGAGAAGTTCAAAAGTCCTACCTTTGCATTCAGAAATTTCTCTTTAGCTGCAGCTAGGTGGTGCAGTGAGTAAGAGCACAGGAGTCAGGAGGACTCGGATTGGTTCCAGCCTCAGATACTTAAGACCCACACAAAAACACTGGCCTCTAACCTTGGACAAATTACTTAACCCCAATTGCTTTAAAAAAAGAAAAAAAAAGAGAAAAGCAATTTCTCTTTAAATGGTGCCAGACTTGGCTTCAAGGATCAGAGATGATTATAATAGAAAATAATGATAATCAGAAGCACAGCAGAAAATTAGGGAATGATGCCTCAAATCTACCTAGCATAGTCCAACACCATTTTTGTTTTTCATAACCAAAGAGAAGATATCACAGTTTGCTTCTGAATTGAAGACTCACAGCTTATTTTTTTATCTCTCTTCTTCCTTAGGAAAAAAGGAAAAAGGAAGAAGGAAGGAAGGAAGGAAGGAAGGAAGGAAGGAAGGAAGGAAGGAAGGAAGGAAGGAAGGAAGGAAGGAAGGAAGGAAGGAAGGAAGGAAGGAAGGAAGGAAGGAAGGAAGGAAGGAAAAAAGTAAAGTCCTCTAGAAGTTTTGTGAAAGAGTACTTGGGAGGATCAACACTGTACTTCTTATAGGAAACGCACCCTATTACAATGTTAAATCTGTGCTATTCAATTTGTCTTTAGTAATTTTTGTTTTCTACTAGATAAACTACATTACACACTGAGTTTGCATGTTAGAGGGTGGGGGGAAGGGAAGGGAAGACACAAAGGAAACATCTGGGCCTGGGTTTCATGAACTTCATCATTTTGAAAAACAATAACTTTTACTCCTTTTAACAAGAATAAAAATGATAAAAATGTAATGATGTAATGTTTAAAGGTGCCATTTTGAAATCCAACAGGAAATATGGGTGTTAATATTCTCCCCATACCATTAACTCACCCATATTATGCAAGTGTTATATTTCTGAGTACTCATTGGAGATTTTAAAAGTATGTTCTTTCATACACTATGTGTCATTTGGGTGAGTTAATGTTTTCGTAAGAACTTTAACTTTTTATTCTAGTTTTTTTCTCTGATTTAAATTCACAACCTTAGCATTTCATTATTACCATTTCTCAGGAGTCTAATCATTTTTATAGTTATTACTAAAAGTAGGGAAAACTCACAAACCAGCCATCCTGTCATATGACATAACAAATTTAACAAAGAGTCCCATCGCTTTTAGGCCTGTATTTCTCTATAAAATTATCGATACAGCTGGTGAATTTATTTTAAAGTGCTGCATTCCTTCTTCCAAAGACAATTTTCACAGATGGAGCAACCCTTTGAAGAGAAACCTTAGTCTGTTATGTTTTAAAAATAATTTTGTTGAATTTCACTAACTAGAAAATTATTTTTGGTAGGAAGAAAGGAGCACAGAAATCTCTTGTATTTCTGTATTAGGACATCAAATGAGTGCATTATTTCACTTTAGCAAGAACAAACTAAAAAGAGGAAAATTAACTAAAGAGAAATGATTCAATTAATATCTACAATGTGAATAGGTTGTCCAGTTAGTATTGAGTATTCAGAATTTATAACTGCCCTAGAAAACACTCTAACAGTCTTTCAGGCATTTAACAAGAGTGTTTACTTTTATTCTTAGTTTTGGGATATCTAACTTATGCTGAAAAAATGTAAGAGGTATAGTTATTAAACTATGGTTTTACTGGCACAGGAAACTCCTAGGTGGGGGAAATAGCCGTCACTAATGTAGATCAGCATCTTCTCTGGATTTTACAGTCTTAGTTTCCTCAGGTAGTAAGAAGTTACTTGACTTGCCCACAATCACACTGCCAGCACATGTCAGAGATGAGACTGGAATTCACTTGTCTTCCTGACTCTGAGAATATATTTTTCCCACTATTCTATTCACTCTGCCTGAAGTAATATAGTTTACTTTTGATTCTTCAGGCCCATGAGTTTTAATGAAGTCATGCATATAAGACATACAAAAAAATTCTTTCACATATTTTTAATATTCCAGATAAAATTTGTTGAGAAATCTCCCCAGTGCCAAAAAGCTTTGCCCATATGTAGTCATGTGTGTTCACCTAATAAAGCTATAACTGAATCACTCTCTAGTAACCTTTGATGTCAATCCCTGCCCACAGTCCATCATTTCCTTCTTCATAAAAACTCAACTTCTTCACCAGCAATCTCTTAATGAGCTCTTGGCTAGACTTAAGACTAGCTGGACTAGTCCCAATGCACATTTCTTAAAAGTGACACTTTTCAGCTATGAAAAGGTTATGGGAAGAACATGTACAACACTAATTCTTGCAGTTATAAGAGGGACTTATCTGCAGGATTGGCAATGGCGGGGGATGTAATAGGTGCTTTAAATTACAATAAATGCTGACAGAATGGTTCAATTTAGTTTTCTTTTTTAACTGTCCTTTGTAGTAGAGAAATTAATTTGAAAGGAAATTAATAGGAATGGGATAGCTACGCAGTTATGTTTTGGAATAACATATCTGGCTTAAACCCAAAGACTTTGTTATTAATTCATTTCAGTTGTGGTTAACACTTCATGACACCATTTGGGGTTTTCTTGACAAAGATTTTGGAGTGGCTTGCCATTCCCTTCTCTATCCCATTTTACAGATGAGGAAACTGAGGCAAACAGGGTCAAGGGATTTGTCCATGGTCGCACAGCTAGTATATGTCTGAGACCAGAGTTGAACTCCGGAAGATGAGCCTTCCTGATAGGCTGAGCACTGTATCAACTGTGCCACCTAGCTGCCCTAAGATCACATACATACTTCATTAAATAGATTTATTAGGAAAATTTTCAAAACACTTGAAAATTTAAAACAGTGCAGATATCCCATAATCTGACTTTATGTGAAGTATCCACCTTAACCAAACTGGAGAAATTCTGGCTATGTCTTAGTCAAACTGAAATTTTCCCTTCAATGAACCCTGAATAAGCTTTGTACTTTCCTGCCTCTTTGCTCAGTGCAATTGTTAATGTCCAGAATGCTTTACTGTCTACTCAATACGTCAACATTACACACAATATTCAAAAAAATGGAATGCGATCTTAAGTGGCATTAATATGAAGATAATATCCAGATTTTTAATATCACAGTCCAACTCTCTGATCACAAATATATCTTATCTATGGATGGATGAATGGATGGATGCCTTATTTTACAAGTGAAAAGGATAGACATGACATTATCCACAAAAAAAGCAAGCAGAGTGAAAAGCAAACTTCATGCCATTTTATTTGAGGAATAACTGGACAAGCCAGGAAAGCCTAGAGAAGAGAAGACTTGGTGGGGAGCAGAGACAGGGGAGACAACATTCCAAAGGGACTGGAGAGTTGTCTTCAACAATTTGATTGCTCTTATGTCTATGTAACTGTAAATCATTTTGTTTTTCCAGGTCTTTGTTTTCTCATGTAAACTGAAGTTGTTGACTAGACAATTTCTAAAGTCCATTCCAATTCAAATTTTCATGAACCTATTGAGGACCTGAGATCAGAATTAATGAATACAAATTTCATACAGGCAGATTTTCCCTCAATGCAAGGGGAAAAAAAAAACTTTCATAGTATCCTACAAATGAAAGATAATTTAGAATTCATCTAATATAACTGAAACCCTAAACACAAAAACCCGTTACAACATGTCCCAGAGATGCTCATTTAACCTCTGCTTGATACCTCTACTGTTGAGAGATTAATCACCTTAAGAGTAAAATTCATTCAATTGCAGACAGATGTAATTATTAGAAAGACTAGATAGGTGGTACATTGAATAGAGTGCCAGGTCTAGATTCAGGAAGACCTGAGTTCAAATCTGGCTCCAGATACTTACTAGTTGTGTGGCCCAAAGGAAGTCTCAACTCTGTTTGCCTCAGTTTCCTTATATGTAACATGAGCTGAAGAAGAAACTGCAAATCCCTCTAGTATCTTTGCCAAGAAAACCCCAAAATGCATCACAAAGAGTTGAACACAACTGAAAATGAACTAAATAACAAATAATTATATGTTTCTTATATTGAGTTGAAATATGTATCCCTGTAACCTTCATGTAGTACTGTGAGTTATCCCTTCTATGGACACACATAGCATATCTAACCACTCTTCCAACTCTACTGTGAGGTAGTAAGGACCCAATACTTGCTCAAGAAGTCGATTTAAAGGATTGTTATAGAGAATTCTGATTTGGATAAGGGGTTGGGATATATAATAATTACATTACCTTTCAGTGATTATATTCTAAATCATCCCTTATCATTTATTTGAGTTTCTACAATTGGCATCCAGACAATTTTATACTTTCCATATTGTTACTTTTGCTTTTTTATTGTTAGCTATTTTCACCTGTTTCCATGTCATTTCTCCAATGAGACTGCAAAGTCCTTGAAGGCAGTTACTATTTCCTTTACTTCTTTGCAAACCCCACAGAACCTAGGCACAATTCTTCAAGCATATTAGACCCTCAATAAATAGTTACTGACTTACTGAATGGCTGAATTAATGAAGGCTAGAAAGGATCATGGTCAAATAACTTGTACAGTGGGCTATGATAGCAAAATCTCAAACAAAGATAGCAGGAAAATGTTTTAAAGATTTACTGACACAGACTTAAGCACTGACTACCAAACAATTGTAGTTCATAAACCAGCTTGGCATGCAGTTCCAAGGGATGGGATTTTTATTCTTCTTGATAAACACTTCTGAGAGAAGTCTTGTTACATAAATTACTTAAAGGATTATCTTTACATGTATATAGCTTAGAAAGAACTATTTCTTGATTGGTCTATTCAGCTACATGACAGAAAACAACTTTCTAGTAATGGTATTTTTAAACACAAAGAACAATACGGAATATAACATAGTAATTGAAGTAATTTTAGTACTTCCCCCGCCTCTTTATGGAAGAAGGCTTTGAAAATGTTTCTCCCCCTTATCCCCCGAGTGCCTGAGCTGTTAAGGCTTTTCAAAGACAACTTAGGTGAGGAAGTAATAACATGAAAACACACACATACACACACCTGTTTATTGAGACAGGATGTGATGAACTTTTGAAAAAATATTAATACCATCTTCTTATCTAAGCTGATAGAGGAGACTGCCTCCATAAACATGCCTCCCTCTAGACAGAACTCTTTTGTTCTGCCATAAAAACCACAGAGCAGTGACACTGAGAACCATAGCAAATCCAAGGAGATGATGTGAATTCTAATCTTCTAGACTTCTGCTATATTTAGTGGACCTTCCACTCACTGTTATCCGCTATGATTAGCTTACTTCCATTATCTATTGCTCCCTCAAATCCCTGTGCTACTAAAATACCAGATACCTAAGAGTAAACCATCCCCATCTCTATCTCCTAATCCTTATCTTATTATTCTCCTCTTCCTTAAAGCTACTTCTCCAAGGTCCAGTTAAATTCTACCCATCAAATCCATTAGGCCCTTATAATCCATATTGCATAACTAATAAATATATTTCCACTTAGAGCACCTTCTATTCATTTTATCTTTCATCTTTTGGCATTCACAGAGAGCTAGCTTCTCCCAGCTGACACTGGTCATCCTTTGAACATTAGCTACAACTTTTCTTCTACCACTGTCACAATGGTGTTGGAGAGGAATCCAGAATATTCTGGTTCCCTACCACTGCCACTTTCCAGACTCTCTCTTAACCACCATTACTCAGCAACCACTCTTCTCTGGAAGTTTGTACTATAAAAATTTTGTTACACAATTCAGATCATGGTGGCTGATGTCTACTCACCCTGTTAATTTTCCGTCTTTTCCAATGGGGTCAATTATCTAATTTTACTCTTCTCAAAAATTCCTGCTTAATCTATGCTAAGAGAATTTAGTGGACACATTGAAATTCCCTAGAGAACCCTGGCCTCTCAGTACCTAACTCTCTACAAATCCTATGTTCTACACCTAAAGGTAGAGGTCATTAGACCCATATATCCTATGTCCCACACTTTTCACACCCTAGATCTCATTATCACCCACAAGTGTTTCATATCAGTGAAAAAAGAACTGTGATACTTTTGTATCAAATTAAAATTCCTATCATCTGATTTCTCCCTATGACTTCCTATGCCCCCTAAAACCAATTCTTCATCATGATTCATGACCTCCAGTCCTTCCATTCTTCCATACTTTCTTAACCATTATCCCTGCTCTGACTTTACTATACTCCTTGATCAATATCAATACCACGAATTAAAAAGGTTCATCTTCAATTGCTGTACTCTTGAATCCCATACTTTCTTATCTTATCACACTCACACTTTATGAAACTGTAATGGAAATGCAAATTTAAAGGTCTTCCCTGACCCTAGGCCCTTTGATGGGCTTAAGAGACTCTGAGAACCTTCCTTGATTTGAAAATATATTCTGCCCCCTAATAGGCTAAATGTGGTCACATGGAGCCTGTGGCAGGAGGTTTGATTTTTCAGATTGGACAGTGGGTCAAGAGGGTGGTTACATTCTCTGACCCAGAAGAAGGCTATATAATCCCTGATGTGAGGCTTTGCTTTGGGGCTCACTTTGAGAAGTGTTGTGTGATTTGACCAGATGAGACTCTGGGCAGCTGTTGAGAGCCCCCCCAGCTTTGAAAGCCCAGATGTTGATGCTTCCCTCTCTGGTAACTGTGAGTTGATATTGATGTAAAGGTTGGACAGTTTGGAAGCCTGTCTGCTTGATCTGCTTGTTTCTCTGTCTTTTAAGTTCTGTCTGTATACTCTGAAGTTTGGGGTGCTGACCTTTTTCTCCTGAATTAGGTAAAGGATATATGTTTGATTGATTAAAGTAAGCTTGTGAGTTGCTTTCCTTTAGCAAAGCAGATCTAAGAACTTGTGTTGGCAGCCACCCTGGGGATGTTGGGGTGCTTGCTGCTACAGACACCCAAACTACGAATTATTCCTACTATCTATCTCTACTTTTCACCTGCTATCATTAAAACAAGCTCCTCTTCATAAGCATCCTTGGTCTGATAGGGTACACTATAAAGGTAAATTATGTAATTATAAATTATGTATTATAAATTGTAAATTACATAATAAATATACACACATATATATGTATGTATATATTACATAGCACACATACACACACATACATATATATAGTTACATATAAATTATATAATCTTACCTGTGTCCTTATTTCATCCTTTTACTTGTTTTACAATTGTTTCCCTATACTACTCCCCTCTGAGGGAATTCAAACATTTTCTTCTCTCCTTGTGTACCATACTTCCCCAAGTTTTCACCCTTTTAGCTAGGGAGATCAATTCTTACTTTACCAAAAAAAAAAAATTAGGCTATGTCTCATGAGCTCCTTCTTCTCCCTTCTCTTCATCTCAAAACACCTTGAATATCATCCCCAAGTCTCTACTCCTATCTCTGGTAATGAAGGATCTACTCTATCTGTATTTTGTATACATACACATATGTATGTGTGTGTATATATCTATGTATGCAGAATTTCACCCATTAGAATGTAACTACCTCAAGGACAGGAATAAGGAACTGTTTCTGTTTTTCTTTTCCTCCTCAATGATTAGTCTAGTGTCTGGAACATAGTGAGTATTTAATAAGTACTTATTGACTGATTTATTCACTTAGTAGCTTTATGGAAACAATATTCACTACCCTCTCTCACTCAAGATTTTAATTCCTAAGCCAATCTTCCTATTAGTACATTCTCAAAGACTCAGTGATATGGATTTATTATTTCCTAATAAAATATTATTCAGTATTCAATTTTAAATCTGACCAAATAGTGCTAGACAGGTCATACTAATCAAGCGCAAGAGTCAGAAATTAGTGTCATTATTGTTTTTCAAAGAACCACACTCTCCACCCCATTGCACCTGAAATGTAGTGAGTAATTTATATTGTGAATAGAATAGCCATATAGATAGGATAGGACAGGTATTCAATCTGTTATTTCATTGATACAGGGAAGTCCTGAATTTGGAAACTCCCTCTTCAAACACATAGTTGTACCTTCTCTGAAAATTATGCTATTTGAGAATTGCACAGATCAATGAGAGGTTACATATTACACGACTAGTATGTTTCATAAAACAGTGTTGAATCCTGTTCTGCCCTGGTTCTATAGCCAGCTCTCTATCACACCCCAGTATATATCAGGATTACTGAGACTTAGATGATTTTTTTGCAATGAAATTAAAGATTTTCCTCCCCCTCTATGATGTCTGGGAATATAATGTAATATCCATGGTTCACCTCTAGCATCCTACAGGAGGCCTGTCCTGATCTCATTCTGTCTCATCCTGATTCTATCAGTCCCCCATTGCTGAAAGCACTCTATATCTACTTTGTATTTATTCAATTAAATTCAACAAGCATTGTTAAGTGTTTACTATGCACAAGGCACCATACTTGGTGCTAGGGATACAAAGGTAAAACACATAATCAAAGAATTTGAAAGGTGGAAAGGGGCTTAGGGGCTAGCTTGTCTAATCCATGCACGAAAATAAGTACTACTATACCATACCTGATAAACACACCTAATGTCTGACAAGTATCCATTCTGTCTCTGCTGAAATCCCTAAAGGAAGGGGAATCCACCATCTCTTAAGACATTCAACTTCTGAGTATCTATCATTGTAAAGATTGTTTTCTGTTTTTGTTAAATTGGCTTCTTATTGCTTCTGGTTCTCCCATCTGGGGTCCAACAGAACCAATCTCATCCTTCATCCACATGTCAGACCTTTTAATATTTGAAGACATCTACTCTGCAATATTCCCCCAAACTTTTCTTTTCTTTGTCAAACGTTATTTTGTTGAACATTGTTAAACATCCTCTGTTAATCATTCCTTCAATTGATCCTCACAAGACATGGATTCTATGCCCCTCACCATGTGGGGTGTCTTCCTCTGGACAGTTTCCAGTTGATCTAGGTTCTTCATATGGCATGGTAGCCAAAATCTAATGCAGACTTCAAGATGTGGTCTAACAAGGAAATAGAAGAAGAGGACCACAACTGCCCTATTTCTGAAATTATTCCTCTCAGAACACAGCCCAGCCTTGTATTAGGCTTAGTTTTGATTAGTTTTTTTTTCTTCTAGTTATCATATTACACTGCTAATTCTTACCAAGCATATAGTCCACTAAAACTCTAAGATCTTTTGTCAGAACAACCACTATTTAACACTAACTTTTACTTGTGAAGTTACTCTGGCTTACATTTATCCCTACTAAATTTTATCTTATTAGTTTCAACCCAGTACTTTAGCCCAAAGATTGTTAACCTTTCTTGGTATCATATATCCCTTTGAGAGTGTGGTAAAGTCCATGGACACTTCTCAGAAAGGTATTTTTAAGAAAAATTTAAAGAAATGATAAATTTCATTATTAATTCATTAAAAATAAAGATGCAATGTTGTATTTTTCCCATCTAAGTTCAGAAACCATCTGAAATGGCTCTCTAATGTTATCTTGGATCTTCTTGGGCATACACACATTTATTGGTATACGCATTTTTACCTTGTCAAGATCATTTTGCATCCAATAGACTAGCTATTCTATCTTTGTGTCATCTATTAATTTGATAAGGATATCATCAGTACCTTTATTTAAATTATCAACAAAAATGTTAAACAGCATCAAGGAAGGGAAAGATGCCTGTGGCATTCCACTAGAGACTTGTTGCAAGTTTGACAATGCACCATTAATTTTTAATCTTGAATCACATCATCTAACCAATTTTGAGTCCATCTAATTGTATTTTCTTCAAGTTTACATCACTCTAGAACTAGAATAGTATGGAGTAGAGCATGTGACTCTGTATCAAAAGCTTTCTTAAAATCTAAGCAAAATTTATCCACAGCATTCTCGTCTACTTGTTTTGTTGTCCTATATAAAAGGATAGCAAGCTAGACTATTAATGAAGCCATATGAGCATTTTTCATTATCTTTTCCTTTTTATGTAAAGGGAGTGTGCATAGTGACATATCTATTTGGTATTCCATGTTGCCCTATTATAAAATCAGAGGGGTAGTGCTATATTGGAATCAGTCTATTATAGGGAGGTCAGGCAAGTTTGAAGTACTACTCACTCACAACAAGATCAGCTCAGCTCTCAATCAAGTTTACTCCAATACTGAGTTATTTTTCCCAGAAAGGAAGATAAAAGGGACAAGAATGTCTTTGTTCTTAAAAAAAGTAACTAGTGTATAATTATCTGATTATCTGTGGTTTTCCTTATAAGAGAATGAAAACTCTTTGAAGGCAAGGACAATTTTCAGTTTTGATTTCTGTATTTTCAGTCCTATCATGGCATTTATATATGATAGGCATCTGATAATTGTTTGCTGAATTGAATAGAATTGAATCATTTATGTCCTTCAAAGAACATATTAATGTGTTTGTGTGCTTGTTACGTTAAAATATAAGTTTCTGGAATGTAACTACTGTTCTGTCTTTGTCTTTGGATGCCCAGCAGTAGCATAATGCCTAGCATATGGCTACTTAAAGTTTTTTGATGGATGTGATAATATTTCAGTGTTTTTAATTTAGAACTATAAAAGAACTTAGAGCACATCCAGACCACACCCTTCAATTTTCTCTAACTAGATTTTAATTTTGTTAGCAGGTACCATGTCCACTCTATAGAATGTGCCCTTCAAGCATCCAAGATACTGTAAAGCAAGGCTCTCAATGAAGGGCTGCTACTCTGCTTTTAAATAGCAAAAATAAGCATGGATTCTTTAAATGCAGACCAAATAAACTGTTTCCCAGATTGTGAAGTACCAATTTAAAAAGCATAATGTGATGATCTGATGCGAAGTAAAAAGAAAAAAAAATCCTGCCTTATCCCACAGAAGAATCTAAAATGTAATGGATTTTTATGAGAATTTGCAGAAGCATAATTTGGTCATTTCTAAAGGGTTATAGCACCACCAAGCAATAGGGCTCTTCATAGATGCATGAAAAGATAAAAATAAGATACTGTGGATTATTTCTCAGGAAAATTAGTGTTCGACCATGACTGTATAAAATAACTTCCTTTGGCTTTTCCATCTAGAGGATGTAATCCAACCAGGTAGGCTATTTTGTGGCTTTTTACATCAAAATATCAATAAAAACTGTGCTGGTTTTGGAGAGAACAGGGGAAAAATACTTAAATAGGCATCACTGATTAGATCTGAGCAGGCAAAGGTAGAGTTCCTTATGTATCACTTGTAAGCATTGCAATTTGCATGCAAATAAGAGTGTAAAACCCTATTGGAAACGTGGGTGGATCAATACTAGCAGAACCAAAGAAAATTCTAAGTTGTGTCAGAAAAAAAAAAGGCTCTGGATATCCTCTTATACTTTTCATCATCATTCTGGCTTTTACATGAACCCAGATCATGATTTTACTCCTTTCTTAAAGGTACAGGCATGTGAGTGATTGATTCTGTTTCAAATGAAAAAGAAAAAAAAACAGGAGGTAGCTAGGAAATTCAGGATATTAGGGAGCTATTATTTGATAAATACCCTTTTATAGACTAGAGATTTTTCTCCTTGGTTGTAAGGAGCTCAGCCAGTGAGAAAGCTGGCTTATAAATGCTACTGGTTCTGAATCCGATGATAGGTAGAAAGAAATACATGCTAAATTAATTGTCTAAAATGGGAAGTTTTTAAATATTAGACTGGTTGGATATAATCTGATTTGAGATAAACTTTTAAGCAATTCTAATATCCATACTATTCTTCCCAAACACAGGAAAATATTTAGTTCAAGGAAAAAAATGCCCAGGAGGAAAACATTCTATTAAGGATAGGATAAAAAGGAAAAAAATGTCATTAAAGAAATATTCAATTAAGTGTTTCCAACAATGTAACAGCAGAGGATTTAATACCATAGATGTGTAAGAATCAAGAATAGCATGGAAAAAAGGCAGTTCTAAAATATTTTCATCCAAACAGAAACTATCTGAAACAAATGGGGGGTGGGAGGGAGGAAACCTAGTGATTTTTGTTCAAAGATCATAGATAATTTGCCACTAAGGATATTTGGGTAAGATAGGCAAAATTATTTCCTGTAACTTTGTTTATGTCACTAAAGAAATACTGTATATTTATAATGCCCTATCTTTTATAGGAAAGAATGCATAAGAAATATCTTTCCCTGTGGTTTTATTCTTCATGGACAAGAAAATAAAAGGCTCCTTAATTGACAAAGTGTCATTCTATCGAGTATGGTTTGCAATTATACTGTGGCTAAAACCAGCTGTTAGCCATCCCATTACCTAGGTTCAAATAGATACTTCAAAAAAGTCACTGTTTCAAGTACATTAATTTAACCCTATTACCACCTTTTTTAAAAAAGGTATTTGTTGCAATAAATGAATGAACAGTTACCAACTTATGGAGACTAATCGTTTTTAGAAAGCAGAGCTTATATTTCTTAAAGATGAAACCTGACATATGTTCACATAGGCTTATCTTTCCTCTAGCATATTTATAATTCTTCTCAGAATCCAATCATTGCATTAAAGATGCTACTTTATACCATCTTATGGTTTAACTATGATTAATGTTCTGTCTGTATTTTATTCACATTAATAAAAATTTTCATTCAATTGTTATTTATCCCCTGTATTACTATTAGTGTTTTTAATTAAAATTTATTTTCTTTGTCTTACAAATTTTGAAGTAAAGAATATGGTTTTAAGTAACCACATGTTTTAGAGGATATTTATCTATCTGTTTATCTTCATTCTTTTACAATTTAAATTTAAAAAAATAACTCTTAAAATTACATGATTTTATTCCTGTGCATCTTTCTAAAATGCACAGTGTTACTTTTAAAATCTACTATATATTGTTTGCATTTAAGTGGAAATCTTTATATTACCAGATTATAGGTTGAACACCCATACATTCCTTAGATGATACCTGCTCCAGCCATTTCATTTTTATAGAGATGGTAACTGAGGGCTACAAAAGCAAAGGCAGTTGTTTGAAATTTCATGGGAAGTAAGTATGAAAGTCAATATTTGAACCCATTTCTTCTGACTTCAAATTCACTGCACTTTCTGCTGTAAGAGGCTCCCTCAGTGATAATACCGATTCTTTGTTCATAGTTTCATAGTTTGTTTTATCTAAATTATATTTTGGGGGGGAGGATAACTGAGGACTTTGGGCTGGATGAGACACAACTTCCTGGGAATCCCTTGAGAGCTAGAAAGAAAACAAAAAAAGGCCATCATTTCTTGTCTAATTGTAAGCTAAGATTATTAACATTACAACTTAGAAACAAAAACAAATGAATCACTATAAATAGCATTTATTCTATTCAATCTTTAAAAGTTATAATTATGATAATTTGGTAAAAATAAATATTGTGATCCTTTGTGGTTTATAATGAATATACTGAAACTTGTCCTTGGTTAGCTTGGTCACTCCATAAGAAATATATAAAAGCTAAAATTTGAATACTGGTTACCCCTTGCTATGAAGGAATAAAAATCAATAAACTAATTAGTCATAATGGGAATAAAATACACAGACATATACCCACCTCACATACTTTAATTACCAGTTTTCTACTATGAATACCTATTTGGCACTATTTATATATAAATATATAGATAAGCATTCATATGTACAGAGAGAATATATCAAATAAGTTAGTTTTCTCATAACGAATAATGTATTTCTAAAATAGAAAAACAGAGGAATTTCTGGAAAAAAACTATTAATGAAGACTAACTGAATAGAAATCTTTTTTTAATGAAGGAAAAAGAATGAATGTATTGACACAGAGGCAGAAATGATCTTAGGAAGATCCAGCAAACCAAGTCTTGGGGGTTTACACTACTCTAAGAAAGCTCTCTACTTGCAAAGAAAACAAACAATGAAGCAAAACGAGTCATTCTGTACAGACTGAATGAATTCGTTACATTTAGATATGGACTAGAAATGATGAGAGATGGGAGAGCGAAGTAATTTCTCCACCATGGGCATGACTGCCAGCAGATATCTCAATCAGGACACAAAGCTCTTAATTGCTTATGGAATAAGAGGCACCAGATCAAAAATACACACCTGAAAACATTCATGTTAACAATAAGGAATGGAAAATTTTAATAACCCAATCTCAAAAAAAAGACATTAAGTTATAATTAACTCAAAGGAGCATGATTTTGGGATGAACCCCTATGCCACCTGATGAATTTATGATCAAATCATATCAAAGGTTCAAAGATTAACTAATTCTACTATTTTGTAAACGGCTTGAAAACTATAGGAAAATATTCTTTTTACTAAATTTCTTCTATGATATAAACATGGTCTTGAAACCTAAAACATGAAGGATAAAAACAGAAAAAGATAACTACAGACCAATATCTCTAAGAAATATTGATGCAAACTAGCCGTGTGACCGCAGGCTTAACCCAAATTGTCACTTAACCCGAACTGCCCTCCAAAAAAAGAGAAATATTGGTGCAAGCTTTTAAATAAAACATAAGCAAAAAAACAAAGCAATATACCAAAAAAAATAATATAGGTTGTTTTTTTTTTTACTTTTTTTTTACTTACTAGGAATTCAACTGGTAAATGTAACAATATTAGGAAAATTTTAAAAACAAAATCCTTCCCTTCTGTTAGTTTCCAGAACACCACTATCTTCCTAGTCACTAAAATTCACTGCCTAGGTGTCATCTTCAACTTCTCACTCTGTCTTACTCCCTACGTTCAATCTGTTGCCAAGTTGGGCCAATTCTTCCTTCCTGTTTCTTTGCTTATTTATTTATTTCTAGTTTTCAACATTCACTTTTATAAGATTTTGAGTTCTAAATTTTTTCTACCTCCCTTCCTTCTCCCATCCCCAAAAGAATATGCAATCTGATATAGGCTATACACACAAATTTTAGGCAGGAAGTGAAGGTGCTAATGATGAGCCCATTCCATTGTGATTATCATGCTTCATTTTTCAAACTGAAACCATTCTCCCCATCTTAAACAACCCAGTCAGATTACCCTCTATTCCCAGGGGTTAACTATATTCAAGATGAATAAAATTCAGACATCTGATTGACTTTAGCCTACTAAAGTTCAGAATTCCTGAAAATCAGCCTCAGTTTCCCTGGTAACAAGGATTATGAATAGTGTCAACATGTATGGAGAGTACATGAATTTTCACAGGATCTAGAATGCCTTACTTCCCAGCTCATGTTGAAATTTCTTCAAAACTCAGCTTAAATATCTTCATGAAATCTTTCCTAATCACAACACCCTATTATTTTGACCATAATCTTTTGTCTTAATACATTATCAATTGGTCATTTCTTCAATGTGGAAATTCTCTCTACTAACAAATACTCCTCATCTTTGAGTTGGTCTTTGAAATGTAGTATGATTTAAAGAAAAAAATTCATGACCCATGGGTCAGGGTCATAATATGTCCATTCAAATATAGGTAGGCTAGTTCTATGGTGACAACCCATTCATTCATTTTTACACAAAGTCTTTTGATCTTGAAATTGACAGACTCAAAGAATAGTCACTTAGTGACTCAATGGCACTATATAAAGTCTACACTGGAGTGTCTCAGTAATCTGAGCATGGACCTTCGAACTTTAATATTATTCTCATTGACTTGGAATGCTTATTAAATTTTCAAATGACAAAAAAATGGAAGGAGAACTAATTCCCTAGATTATAAAGTGAGCTTTAAAAAAAAAAGATCTGGACAAGTTAGAAAACTAAACTTACCCTAGTTAAATGCAATTTAATTGGAATAAATATATCTTACACAGGTTAAAAATAATTTCACAAAATAAGATTAGTTAGTAGCATATATTGTATTTCTATCTGGATTATCTACAAGTGCTTCAAGCTCGACTTGTCAGAAACTGAGCTTATTATCTTACCTATCAACCTATATATTACAGTTAATTTTGGAGCTCTGACTTGATTCCAGGTCTTCTGGCTCCAAATGTTTTGTTTTTTCCACTGCCATCCCAATGTATTTCCTTAAATAAGTCCCTATCTCCAATTGCTTCCTTTATAAGTAACAGGCATCCTTATACTTCTTGACCTCTCAGCAAACTGACACTGT
Organism: Gymnobelideus leadbeateri; assembly: GCA_011680675.1. Classification (NCBI taxonomy): domain Eukaryota; kingdom Metazoa; phylum Chordata; class Mammalia; order Diprotodontia; family Petauridae; genus Gymnobelideus; species Gymnobelideus leadbeateri. Next base: position 89,252 of record WOXC01010093.1, on the reverse strand, counting down.
CAATCACATTCCTCTGGGATACTCTCTTCTATGCTTTTGGGACACTATTCTCTCTTGGTTCTTCTCCTACCTGTCTGACAGCTCCTTCTCAGTCTCATTTTCTGAATATTCATCCACACCAACTACCTTTGAGTATCCTCCAAGGCATTGTCCTTAATTCTCCTCCTTTTATACTACATCATTTGGTGTAGTTTCATTATCTCCCACGGATTCAATAATCAGTTCTATGCAGATGATCTACTTTTTATTTAATAATACCAGTAGGGATGGTGATGGTATTCTGCCAGTAATGTTCCCTCACATTACTGTCTATTGAATTGCAGACCATTTAAAAATCCCAACTCAAATAACATTCCCTCTAATAAGTCCTGCCAGGAAATGTGTATGTATGTATGTATATGTCTGTATATATAGATACATATATACATATGTAATATGCTACATATATAATTTATATTTTATAGTAATTCTTTAGAAAGTATATATAGGCCCACACAAATTTCAAACAATGTGAAAGGGAGCTCCGAACAACTTCTGGAGCCACAGCACCCACAGAACTGCACAGAGAAGCTAACCTCCTGCTGAGGACAGCCCAGCAGCCCTGCAGGGAGCGGCCAGCCCAGAGCTCTGAGAGCAGGCAGCACAGCTCGCCGGGAACCGACAGCGCAGCCCGCAGAGCCGAGCCCAGGACCGCGGTTTCAGCCCCAGGGCGGCTGGGCCTTCAGCCAGCTGGTGGAACCCCAGAACAACAGCAATTGTGGCGATTCCAGAATTATCAGCACAGATATGCCTAGGACAAAGTGAAAGGTTAGTGCCCTATGGACTTTGGGACCAGTATTTGGGAAACACGTGGCTTCCTCCCCTGGGGGCAAAAAGCTGCTGAAGAAACAGCTGCACAGAAGCCATTTTGCAGCGTCAGTAGTGGCTCTAGCTCCTGGTCTGTGAACTGTAGGAAGATCCAGCAATCAGTCTGGGGGTTAATCACTTTTGCTTTAAACTGCCTGGATCTGGATTGTGGTCTGGGGGGGAAGTCTGGGGTGGGTATCCAACTTGCCAGAGTGGGTGGAGGCTTTACAGAGGCCACCCAACTGGCAGAAGTTGTGAAGACCCCACGCTTGGGCGGAAGCTCCCCTGTCTGGTGGCAGAGTCCTACTGTGGCAACAAGCCCAAAAATCAAGTAATTAAGTGGCAATATGCCTAGGCAAATGAAACAAAATAAACAGAAAAGTTCAACATTGGACTCCTATTTTAGGGGCAAAGAGGCTTAAAGCATGGAGGAGGACTGTGAGGTCAGAACTCCTGCACCAAAAGCCCCAAATGAAAATACAAGCTGGCTACAGGCCATAGAGGACCTTAAGAAGTAGATAAGAGAAGTGGGGGAAAATTTGGGAAGAGAAATGAAAAAGATGCAAGAAAAGTATGAAATGACAGTCAACAGCCTGACTGAGGAAAATAACACCTTTAAAAATAGACTAACTCAAATGGCAAAAGAGGCTCAGAAAGGCAATGAGGAGAAGAATGCCTTAAAAAGTCGAATTTGCCAGATGGAAAAAGAATCTCAAAAGTCCACTGAGGAGATTCATTCCTTCAGAGTTAGACTGGAGCAAATGGAAGCTAATGACTTTATGAGAAATCAAGATGCTGTTAAGCAGATCCAAACAAACGAAAGATTAGAAGGCAATGAGAAATATCTCATGGGAAAAACCACTGACCTGGAAAATAGATCCAGGAGAGATAATTTAAAAATTATTGGACTACCTGAAAGCCATGATCAAAGAAAGAACCTAGAAATCTTCCTTAAAGAAATTCTCAAGGAAAATTGCCCTGATGTTTTAGACCCAGAGGGCAAAATAGAGGCTGAAAGAATCCACAGATCACCTCCTGAAAAAGATCCCAAAAAGAAAACTCCCAGGAATATTATAGCCAGGTTCCAGAATCCCCAGATCAAGGAGAAAATACTACAAGCAGCCAGGAAGAAACAATTTCAATATTGTGGAAACACAATCAGAATAGCCCAGGACCTGGCAGCTTCTACACTGAGGGATCAAAGGGCATGGAATATGATATTCCAGAGGGCAAAAGAACTGAGAATGAACCTAAGGGTCACCTACCCAGCAAAACTGAGTATTTTGTTTCAGGGGAAAATATGGTCATTCAGTGGAATAGAGGACTTTCAAGCATTCTTGATGAAAAAACCAGAGTTGAATAGAAAATTTGACATTCAGACACAAGAAGCAAGAGATGCTTGAGAAGGCAATCAATGAAAAGAAATCAAAAGGAACTTATCAAAGTTTGACTATTTACAGTCCTACATGGAAAAACAATAACTGTGTTTGATGAAACCTTTCTCATTATGAAAATAATTGAAGAAGGGTACATGGCATATGTTCACAGATATACATGGATAGAGGTTACAGGTTGAATTTGATGGGAAGGGATGATTATTTTATTTTTAGAGGGCAATTGGGGTTGGGTGACTTGCCCCAGTTCACGAGGCTTGGTTTTTGTTTGTGTGTTGGGTGTCTGGGGCTGGATCTGAGCTCGGGTCCTTCTGGCTCCAGGGCTGGCTCTCTGCTCGCTGCACCACCTAGCCACCCCAAGGAAGGGATGATTCTTAAGGGCTGAAGTCAAGAGGTGAGAGAGGAAAGTAGCAAGAGGAGAGGGAGAGAGACAGGGTAGGGCAAACTATCTCATGTAGACGAGGCAAGGGGTAGTTGCAGGGGAGGGGAAGAACAGGAAGGCAAAAAGGCAAAAGCATATTCTCATTGAAGTTGGCTCAAGGAGAGAATCACATACATCCTAAATGGAATATCTTACCCTCACTCACTCTCCTGAGTAGGAGAAAGGGAGATGAGAGGTGGGATGATGAAGGGGAGGGCATTCTGGGGAGAGGGGAGGTTAGAAGTACCCACTATCAAAGAGGGACAGGATCAAAATAGGGAATGGACCAGGTGGGAGGTGATACAGGTGGGAGGGAAATATAAGCAGTCTTTTACAATATATCTACTATGGTAATGTTTTGCATAGATATACATGTACAGCGCACATACTGAATTGCTTATCTTCTCAGAGGGAGTGGCTGACAAGGGAGAAAGGGAATGGATCTGAAAATCGAAGTTTTAAAATTAAATGTTTCATAAGATGTCCAGGCAGTGGGGCTCAGAGATTCACCTTGCCCTAATGGCAAAGTCGAAGGTGGTATGGGAGAAGATATGGGAGAGGGCAGACTGGATGAGGGGATATCTAGTGGGACTGCTATTCTGGGGTGGTAGGTAGGGAAAAAATGTGGGGAAAATGTAACTCATAATCTGGTGGAAATGAATGATGTAAACCAGAAGTTAATAAAGCATTTGTTTAATTAAAAAAAAAAGTATATATAGTATCCCTATCCAAATCAAATTCATCTCAAATATTTTATGATTCTACAATTCTATGATCATGTAACTTACATCCTTTGTTCTAATTGATATTGTCAACATTAAATAGAATAAGATTATACTGTGGTGTTGTACATGTATGTATACATTATGTATGTATGTGTATGCATATATGTATTATAATGGGTGGAAACAAATGAGCCCTTCTCCAACCTCTCAGACCATGGGCTGTTTCAGAGGTAGTAATGAAGCACTTGGATTTTGGAGTTCCACAGCAATTCCTAAAGGTTCCTATGCACTTGCACTTTCTCATGATAAATCTATACCTGAGGACCACCTTCGTCTCCTTGAAAAGGGCCAGAGGACAGGTGGTCTGCATCTCAGGGTATTGTCCACTAGCCAGGAATGACCTGATCAGCAGACCTTAGAAGGAATGACCCTGTCCCCTCACACCTTCTCTCTTCCTCTCTGCTAAACATATTAGGATCTATTCATCTCTCCCTTGAACTTTGAACAGAAGTGGGAATTATTTCTCCCATTTCCCCTCTGTCAGGAGCTAAGGCATCTGCTTACATACAACAGTGAGGACATGCACTGTCTAGTCAAGTCTGAGACTGGGTTGGGAACTTCTTTTGTTTTATGCTTTCCTTGAATGAAGGTAAAGTTCTGAACAACAATCTTGACATTTGTATTTCTAGCTTGGGTTTTAAGCTCATGAAAGCAGAAAGAAACCTCTAAATTTCTCAAACTACATGGTTACCTCCACATCGATGAACCCAAGCCATGTCCTGGACTCATTGTGAGAAGATAGAGACCTCAATTAAGTTCCTTGGACAGTTTGGATCCAAGGTGAAAATGAAATGCCACAGTTCAGAAGTCTTATAAAATACTTCATTTTTTTAAAGTTTTAAGTTCAATAAACCACTTGGAAGTCTGTTATAAGAGGCATGTTTTACAATTTAATGTTTTAAAATTTGATAGCGTGCACTGATGAGTCTTTTGTACGTTTGTACTTAAAGCATGTCTTCTAATAATTGTCAATCTATTTTGACATCAAGTACCTTTCTAGGAGAAATTTTATTAATATCTTTTGGGGAAGCTCTAGACAGGAGCTAAATCTAAGCTTTAAAAGACTTTTTTTTTTAAATCCCTCAACAGGGTTCCAGGATGGAGCAATATCAAACCATTAAATTCTAGGAGAATTCTCATAGAAGTCAGGTTCCTCTAAGATTAAAGCAAGTCCCCATGAGTCAAGAGCTAAGCCCCTTAGTGGGGAAAGACTCCTTTGAGCTGTGGGTTTTAATATATTTATATTAAGTTGTATGAATGCATGTATCTGCCAAGTTGACCAATTATATTTATTGACAGCTATAATTGTTAACAAGGTTTTTTTTTTTTACATTGATCCTAATTCTTCCATAAGAGTAACAACAACTGTAATGTGTCAGCTCTTTATGGATTTGAAGACAGACTGGGCACAAAATGCTTGGTGACTGACTAACTAATGACCATTATGTGCCTTCTTTACTCTGGGCAAAAACATTCATAGTTCCCTCCACATAACTTCTCACTTAAACATGAAGAAGCTAAGTTAAGGTAAGTTGTTTGCCCCATATCATCCAATTCTTTGGTACCAGGACTTAGCTTACATTCCAAGTCTAAATCAGGGTAAAAGATTTAGTCTAATGGCCTAATATTAACCCTCTCCCAGATCATGTGCATTTTTTCACTTTATAGAAAAATATAAATGAATATAACCAATTCATATGCTGACAGTAAAACCACTCTGCATACTCTATATGTGTACCAAAATATTGATCTGTAATTCACAAATTTTACACTTGAGTGAAGCATGTTTCAAGATCAGGAAAAAGAAAACATGTCAAAGGAATAATTTCATTTTTTAAAATATCCAAGAATACTAAAAAGGTTTCTTTTTAAAAGTGTTTTCATCTATTTACAGACAAGCTATATGAGTTCTCATATAAAGTAGGATGTTTTTTTTTTTTAAAGAAGGAGAAAAAAAACCCGGAAACATGACCTAGTATTCACAGTTTGATGAATTTAAACGTGTATTTCCAATTGAGAGATACAATTGCAAACAACAGCTAGTTTGAGCGAAAGAGAGAAAAACTGACTGAGGAGGTACAAAGGAATAGATTGTACCTTTGGAAACCAGAGCTGTAATCCAGTTTGGAAGAAAAGAAAGAATGGAAGTATTGGTCTAAACTCTCCTGAATCACAGGAGCCTAACACAATACAGCTCAAGTGACATCCTTTTCTCAAAGAGGCCCAAGGCTCATTGAGCCTTGCGATTCAATTACCCTCTCAACCTAGAAAGAACCCCCCTCCTGAGTTAAGGTCCACTGGCAGAGCAATATGGAACAGCCTACATTGTACACAGCCTGTAAATATCTAAAAAGCCACAGGCTTTCAAGAACAAGAATCCTTGACCTTTTATGATTGCTACAGTAGTTTTTGAACAAAACATACTACTTTCAATAGACTCCCTTAAATACCTGACAAAAGAATATATTTGCAATATGTCCATCTCTAAATTTACTGTATTTATAAGGAAACCTGTTTAAATGAATAACCAAGAATAGTGTTACAATTGAATAGATAGTGAGAAAAGTTAGACAAGATTAATGAAAAAAAATTAAGCTATACTAAAATAGAAATGAGCCTGAATATATTTGGACATTTCAAAAATTTCAGAAGGTGACCACTTCTCCCTTTCTGTTTCTTGTACAATCCTTTACCTGAAGATAATAAATTCAGGACTAAAAAGGATCTCAGAAGAGGTCTTAGTTTAACATGAGTGGAGAACCTGTTGCCTTGAGGCCACATGTGGTGTTCTAGCTTCTTGGGTGCAACCCTTTGACTGAAAAGAAGTTTTGCAGAACAAATCCTTTTTTTAAGGGGATTTATTCTGTGAAGTTTGGTTTCAGTCAAAGGGCTGCACTTGAGGACCTACAGGGCCAATCACATGTGGCCTGGAGGTCACAGGTTCTCCACCCCTGCTTTAGTTATATTATATAGGTGAGGAAACTGAGGCTTAAGGAGATAAACAGACTTACCTAGGATCACATAAATATGTGATATATGCAGGTTTTGAATTTGCAGTTTTTGAAGCCAGATCCTTTGAACCTAGAACCAATGATCATTGCATTTTCATTTTCCAACTGCATATTCATTGAAATAAATATGCAGTTTTTGAAACCGGATCCTTTGAACCCAGAACCAATGATCATTTCATTTTCACATGCTGTTTCTCTAAAGATTCTATTTTTCTAGCACAACTAGTATACTCTTTGATATTAAACTGAATAGTAATTCAAGAGTTAATCTAGTTTCTTTTTCATATATTTTCATGGAAATACTGAGTCACCGCAACAGAGAGAGAGAGAGAGAGAAATCTTCTCTCACTTATCAAATAATATTTGACAACTGCAAAGTAGCATCTTCTCAACTTGGTGTTAAGGGCATCACAATATTTACAATTTCAGGTAAAACACTGAATTCAACCTCTGACCACTTTTCTTCAAACATGTTCTGGCAACTTCATGTCTTAAAAAAAATTCGCCTAATTTTGGTCTCTAGCCAATGTTTTCACTTTCTTACATTGTGATAATTGATTAATTTGATGAAGTATATAGAACACGCCTGCAAAATGACATTTCCAGCAAACATGCATAAATGGTTACATTATTTCAAGATCTTACAAGTGAATACATTTCTTATTTTTATCTTTCTTTCTTAGCACAGTGCCTGGCACATAGTAGGGACTTAATCACTGTGTATTGATTAATTGATCTTTTCTTCTGTTGTATTTTAAATGATTTATATTGAAAGAATGTTTTAATATTTAAGTGTCTATTACAAAGAAGGTCTAACATATCTTTATTGGTATTTAAAATTTCTACAAATGGGAGGCAAGTCCTTAGCTTTTTCTTCTGTTATGAAAAGATAAGTCACAGTCAAGGACTCTTCTAGTTACAGAAATGGAAAAGATGAATAGAATTGAATATTCAATCAAACAAATCCATCACTAATTGAGTGAATCACTACATACTTCACACCATACTAAGAGCTGAAGGCTGAAAACTTATTTCTGAAAAGTGGGAAGGGAACACACATTTATTAAGTCACTGCTATGTGCCAGGCCCTGTGTTAATGTTTTGCCAATGTTGTCTCAATTGATCCTCACAATAAGCTAGAGAGATAGGTGCTAGGTTAAGTTCCTTTCCTTCTTGCCACTTCCAAAAACATTTTTATTTTAAAATATTGCTATAATGTGTTCTCTGGATATTTTACCAGTGATATACACTCTGAAACAATTTAACAAATTTTAATAAAAAAACTTTTTATTACTTTGAGGAGCTATTCCTTTGATACATATGCCAAGATTAAATCTGAATAAAAATTTTAAAATGAATTTATATACTAGTAAACACTCAATTATCTTCAACCATTCAATTAGCTACTGCTATAGTTGAACCATGAAATAAATGTTATTTTTAAAACAAATATACTTTAAATTATCCCTTTTTTTTTAATCATGATGACTAATTTACACAATACACACCCTATTTTGGTACTTGTGACTTCATAACTAGCGAAAGCCGAATTACTGACACAATCCTCAGTTTTCAAATGCCTATCAACATTTTATTTTGCTACATTTAAACAAGGGAAGCCCCACATTTTAACCACGGTTCATCAAATTATCCACCTCCATTTGCCAGAGTAAGTTGGATTCTACCTTGTTCGCGATACTGGTGATGAATGACTTGATGTCTAGATTAGTTGGACAGCTCTTCTGACAGGGGGCGTCGGCACATTTCAAGCATCTAGGGAACAAAGTAATTGAGTCAAGGGGATGCAGTGAAAAAAAAAAACAAAATCTTTTTCAATACAAAAGTGACAGGACCAGATTTACTTTTCTACATTTATATTCACCCTTTCAAATTAAATCTATACTATGAGTCAATATATACACACTTGTTTGGGTCATGTTTTGTAGCAACAAAACATATCTACTAGCATCCTTATTTATAGCTCTCTGTCTATATCCATTCATTTAAATAACAGTATTTCCATCTTCTAGTGTTCTTCCCATCTATTACACCTAGGTGGAACACAGCTGTTTATGATGGGCTCCTCACTTAAGCATTCTTATTTTAATCCTACTTGCTCTTCAAGTAGTGCTTAGAGAGTCAAATAGCTAATTTTGGTAAAGTCACTGGGGTTAATATTGTCATTCTAAACGTTTAGAAAAGGTATTTTCTTCCATATGTGATTTGTAACTTCTAATTCTGCCATCGCTCTCTCTCTCTCTCTTTCTCTTGCAGCCCCATATGTCATCTTTAAACTATGGCTCTAGTCATGTGGGTGTTTTATAATGATTACTATTTCAGGTATCTTAAAAACTACTAAGTAGAATCCTAAGAAGAAATGTCACTACCTCTTCTGTTACAAGATCTGAATTTTCCCAGAATTTCACTAAGAAGTATACGCTTTCCTCAACAAAAGTGACTAGTCTATCTTCTGCACAAACACTCATGGAAACAATCATCATCTCCTACCTTTTTTGTGATTAGCATATTTTGGTCCACTGTGTGAATCAAGTTTTTCATACCTAACATCTTGTTTTTAAATCTGATCTCTCTTCTCTGGTTTGTACCTCTAGCATTCTCTATGAATTAAATTTTACACAATGAAATCAAAGGCTTTTCATAATCAATTGTCCTCACTGATGCCTCTTTCCTATTATTTCTACAAATGCCATTGTTTGATTTGCATCTATTAATGTTAGGCTGAATTCATACATACCTAAAACTGTAGTCCTTTGCAGAAAAAATATTACTGATTTTGAAAAGTTTTACTAAAATAGATCCTGCAGCACACTTTGTGACAAAAAAAAATTATTTTGAATATCTGAGTTCCCCATTGACATAATACACAGTGTACCATATCTTATAGTTTCTATAATCTAAATAATGACTGAGCATTAAAATTTGTGTGAAGGGAATTTCTCATATCCATATGCTCAGGGAAAATCAGGCATCAGCTGAAAAGTTAGAGTGATTAATGTCTTAGTTACACTCAAGTGTTTCCCTATTTACTTCAAAGCCATTTTCACAGAGTTTCACAAATATCTGCCACCTTGTAAGATTTTTTCCCCATAGGAAAGAGCAAAAGGTATACTTTTTCCCCTTATATCTGATATATTCACAAATCTTTTATTCTGGTCTTTTCTAGCACCCAAGTGATAATTTTAAAAATGAAGTTGTATGATAGACCAATGCAGATGAGACAAATTAATATGTAGTATAATTCTGTTCTTTATATAGAGAAATCTTAAATTTAACATCAATTGAAGGATCGACTTGGCAGTACTGACAATGCAAGGATTCCTAGTTGTAGTTGTTAGACACCTTTACCAAATAATTCTCTTTTTATTATTGAGCTGGTTCACAAATAACAGCTGTTGGAAATGTCAGATGTTAATGAGGCAGGGCCATGCAAACCTGCATTGTAGCATTCTTTTTTGCCCCCTTTGGTGCCATGAATATGCCAGAAGAGGCAGACTCTTATAATAATACCATCTTGCAATCCTCTAAGCGCTCAGCAGACTCAAGTGCATCAGGCTGCCATTAGTCCCACTTATCACTCTGACAGCTCAGTAATTACACTGCTGCTCTAGCCAGGTAGTCCTAATAAAATACCAACCACTGCCCTGGAATGCATACTGGCGAGATGTTTTATTAAACTTTGGGGGTTGATCATCAAGTGACATTAGTGTTGACCTATTTTTCTATTTGACAATAAATTATCCTTTGACCATGCCATAATAGATATTACAGAGTGCATCTACTGTACCAAGGCAGAAAGGTACTGCATTACAATGAGGTAGGCAAGTGGTGTAAATAAAATTGGAGAAAGGTGTGCCAGAATGTGATTACCTAAATTGCTTTAAATGATTGATACTAGGAAAAACCCCAGACATGATACTTAGAGGAATATGCCAACAATTATTTTAAACCACTGTTCTACATCAATTTTCCCTTATGTGCTGCATTTTACTGCACCCGTTTTGCCTTCATTCATGTAAATTTCCCCTCTCTTTTTTCAAAGTTCTTGTTATTATGCATTTTATTAAAAAAACACACTATGAGAGATAAAAATTAATTTTGACACCTCTCTAGTGACATTTTAATCCCCAAACAATTATACCTAATAAATTTACATTAAAAGTAGTACATTAACTTTTAGAAATCTAGTATATGAAGATTTCTAGTTTTTAAGCACTGATAATTTTGTTCACCTAGGCACTAACTAGAGAACATAATTTATGTTATTGAGAAAAAATGTAGCAGCTAAAAGGTGAAAGACCTTCTCTTCCTTAGTAACAAAATATAAATTATGAAGAAGTATGAAAACTTTAGTAATTTTTTAAGAAAAAGGGAACCCTTAAAGAAACATATTTAGTCTACTTCTCTAGAAAGATATTTCCCTTCTACAAATTTCAGGGTGACTAAGCAAATTTATTCCATTTTGATAATTTGTTTTAAATTATTAATAAAGAATAGAGTGATATATCATTCTTTATATAGCATGAAAAGAAATGCTGAAAGGATTTTAAAAAAATAATGGCTAAACTATCACAATGCTCAGATTTTTTTAACTTAGTTTATGAACTTGTTACTCCACAAACAAAAATCCTTGAATTTCAATCTGAATAAAAAGAAAAATATTCTGGTTCTTTAATTCTCAAATGATTTGTAAATGCAGCTTCTCTTGTTTGTCTATCCTTCATTTCCCTCAAGCAAGTCAGCATGGACCCAGAGACCTTGCCATTGAAAGAAATTAGTCTGGTCTAAAACAAATCAGATTGTAGCCAAGCTAGAATATTAAAAATAAAAATAACCCTCCTTGACATCTAGCACGAGTACTGTGCTTTAGTATATTGATGCTCAGGGCTATCATTTGATAAAGCTAATAAATAGGTTTCAGGCACTTCAGTTTCCCTCTCAGGGGTGTGTGTGTATGTGTGTGTGTGTGTGTGTGTGTGTGTGTGTGTTTGTGTGTATGTATGTTTGTATACATATATGTGTGTGTATATATGTATATACATACACACACACACATATATATATATATATATATATACACAGATATATACAGATATATCTTTCAAAATACTAGATCCAGTAAAATAATCTAAACAAATTAACTAATTTGTCACAAATCTACTTTGGAGAAGACTCAGGCTCTACAGAACCACCATATAAAACAATAGTAATTTGTTCACTATGGAAACTGTGAGTTTCAGACATTTTTTAAAAATTGATGACAATGATACACAACCTTTGTACAATGCCTTTAAATTTTCAAAGTCCTTTTTGTACCTGTTTGTAATCTTAGCCTTACAACAACATTGCCAAGTAGGTAAGGACAAGGATTATAGAAACTCTTTTTATATATAGGAAAAAGAGGGTAGGTGCATGGGAAAAATAGGGTATGTATGACCTCAAGGAGTAATGATTAGTTGTGATCAACTAATTAGAGGACAGCAATTAGGCAAGTTGCTTAACTTCTTTGGGACTGTTTCTTCATCTGTAAAATAGGACTTGGCTACATATCCTCTAGGAACACTTCCATTTCTAAATCTCTTTTCTTATAATCTATGATTCTATAATAGGTCACATTCCATTTTCCCTGTGTTCTCTAATCACTGAATTCATCTCTAACACAACCACACTTGCTTTTCACCCATTACAAATCAATATTCTCCCCATGAATTCTCCCACTCTTATGCAAGGTGGTCTCCACCTTCCCTCTTCTGCACCTAGCACTGGCACCACATGGTAGCTATAAACTCACCCCAAACTATACAACTACAGTAGCAGCTGATTAGGTGACACAAGGAAAATGTGCCCCCACATACCCATCAGATAAAAAGGTAAGAATAAGATTATTAGTTATAGGTTTATTTTAATATTTCATAGACAATGAACTAGAGCATACAGATGCTATCGCAAGCCTAGAGAGCTAAAGGGTTTGAACTAAACATAGATCTCTTTAATATCAATATGAGGGGTGCTACTATTATAATTTTATAACCTAAATCAAGATTCTACTCTAATTATAGCCAAATTTTTATATGAAAAACAAAAAACAAATCATAACTAATCATGATGTGCTTCCTTCTGCTTAAATTATAGCATATATTTTGGCTCTGGCCTTCGTCTCAGGACAAATAGCTCTCGATATGTTGTTCACCTCTTGATCTCCAGCTGTCGAAAAATATTTCAGTTTTGATCATTCATATGTTGCTGTACTTTCCATTTACATTGTTGCAGTCGTTACATATACTGTTTTGCTGGTTCTTCTTATTTTACTTTGCATCAATTCAAAGTTCTCCTCATTGACTCATACTCCATCATTATTAATCTCCTTATTAATATCTAATGATGACATTTATTACATCAAAATATTACATTATATCCCAGGCCATATTTTGTTTAGTATTTCTCCAGTTGTTGAATATCCAGCTCTTTCTACCACAGAAATTATTGCTAAATAATTTGGTATACATAGGACCATTTAAAATTTTTTTCAACTCTTTTAGATATATTCTTAGCAATAGAATTTTAATTACTTAGCACGAATCCATATTGTTTTCCAGAATATTTAGGCACACTCACAGTATAACCAACAATTCATGTGCTTGTCTCACTTTCTACAACTCCTGAAAAATGAACTATTTTTATCTTTTTTTCTCTTCTTTGTTAATTTTCTCTGAGAAATAAAACTTCAGGTTTGTTTCAATTTATATTTCTCTTTCTATAAGGTATTTGGCAGATGCTTTCACATGGTTTTTAAACAGTATTCAATTCTTTTGAGACCAGGTTTTTTTCACATCTTTGGGCCATATCTCTTCATATCATAACATTAGTATCTCATATACATACACACACATACATGCATGCATAGTTATGTATACATAGTAGCTTTCTTTTTAAATGGCTTTGAAAGATTACACGTTTAAAGTCATATAACATTATATAAAACTATTTGATATACTTTGGTGTGTGATGGTATATGGAGTCATGAAGAATTGGATATGAATGAATGAATGAATGAATGAATGAATGAATGAATGAACGAATGTACAATGAACTGTGTTATAGTCTGGGGATGCAAAGATGAAAGAAGATGCGGTATGCCCTTAAAGAGTTCTAATAGATTCATGATGAGGAATTTAATCTTATGACCCTGGTAAAGAAAAAAACCAACCTCCGTTCTTGCCACTGTAAAGCTAAAGTAGTTTCCATATTTCTTTCTCACCAGATTTTTGTCTTTTGGGGAAAAAACAGCTTGCTAAGATAACATGTATGTAATGGGCAGTGGATAAAAGGCTGGGCCTGGAATCAGGAAGATTCACCCTCCTGACTTCAAATTCGGCCTCAGATACTTTTTTAACTATGTGAGCTGGGCAAATCATTTAACTCAGTTTGCCTCAGTTCTTCATCTGTAAAAGGAACTGAAGAAGGAAATGGCAAACCACTCTAGTATCTTTTCCAAGAAAACCCCAAATGGAATCATGAAGAGTTGGACACAAATGAACTGACTAATGCTGACAAAAAAAACAAACAAACATGTATGTACATATTTTAGGGTACCTAGACTCATCTTTGGATTTCCAAAGCAACTGGTATAATACAGTATGAAAATGAAATACAGGGGTCATGAATTTGGGGCAGATTCCCATGTGATGAGTATGCCTGAAATGACCAAATTTTAAAATTGCTTATACCTTACTTTTCTCAACGTCAACTCCAGCCACCATACATCTGCAGGTGGAGAGAATACTTAGATTCAGGGTTCTTATTCAGGGCTGCATAGATTTACTTAAAATTAATTTATTGTGAAATATATATTAATTGATATTAATTATATACGTTTACCTATATTTCAATTTAACTGATGTCCTATATAATCCTATGTATTTTATTTAAGGCATCTAAAAGTATTATTCTGAGAAGGGGCTACACCAGACTACCTAAAGATCCCATGATCCCATGACACAAAAAGTCCATGAATCACTGATTTTAAAGAGAAATAAGTGTTGGGGTGGCATTTAATTCCCCTCTCATTGCCAATACACTTTCCTTTCATTCCAGCAATTACTAGGTAGAATTAAACATCATAATTAGGTGTTCAATGTGTTATGCTAGAATAACACAAACTCTGGTGTCAGAAGACCTGGGTTCCAATCCCATCTCTGATAACTTACTACCTCTGAGACCTTGAACAAGTCACTTAATGTCCCTTTTCAACTCTAATTCTTTAATTATAAGTATACAATCCCTACATTTGCAGCAGAATTCTTTCATATCACATCAAACACTTTTACTATATTCCAATGAGGTAAGAGGAGTTGTTAAAGATAAAAACACAGCACAAAATATTTCTGACTTATAATTCAACTATAGACTACTTTGGCTTGAAAAACCTTCATTCTATACTGTTTTGCCAGCTGCAGATTATCTGTATTTTTTTTCAATGAAAGCACTGAGATGGGTCTATGGAGACACATCAAGGAAGCTGTGAAATACCATTGAGAATAGGATTAAAAAACGGCAAATGTTATCCTCATTACCCCCCAAAAAATAAAATAAAAAGAATGGCATCTATTTAGTGTAGAACAATGAGTTTGATTTCAATTACTAGAAAAAATTCTTTTATATATCATTAAGGGGATGGTTTATCAATAACTAAAAAGTGAAGAAATAATTAAAAAGAGGCAGCCTGGCTTCATTAAAGATAAGTAACAACAGACTAAATATTTTCTTTTTAACAAGGTCACCAAAATGGTAGATTAGGAGAATACCATAATAGTGAGCCATCTGGTCACCCCTACCAGAAGGATACTATCATCTTGGAGATAAAATGGAGAAATGTAGTAATATTACACTTTCTTGGGTTGAGAATTGTTTGAATGAGAACTGCCCATAGAAATCACTGATAGTTCAACATCATCTTAGAAGAGGTCTCTAGACAAATGAATCAGGAAGGTGGCCTTGCCCCTCCCCTATTCAATATGCTTATAAGGATTTGTGTCAAGTAGGGGACTGTAAGTTTGTCAAATGTGTAGATAACACAATAAATAATGAAAATATTTCATAAGAAATAAGAAAGGACTGAGATCCAAAAATAGAAGTCTACAGACAAAATCATTAGTCTGAATCTAATAAAATAAAATGGAATAGAGTTAAGTGAGGGCAAAACTGGAAGCAACAAATGGAAGTTGCAAAAGGGGGGATTTGCGATGGATGTAAGGAAAATTTCCTTAAATATTACATGCAAATTAAAAATGGAAGCATCTGTTTTAGAAGTTCACAAGTTCTTTGCAGTAGACTTTCAGGAGCTCTGAAGTTCCTCTCAGCAAACATTTAACAATTATAGTATGATCATATGAAAAGGTTATTTTAAAAGGTAGTCTTATCTGGTCACAAGTTGAACTAGATGGGCTCCAATATCCCTTCCCATTCTTGGTTTCTTGAATTCTGTGCAATGTAAAATCTAATACTTGAATATAAAGGATCACTTCCAAAGCAAAGACAAGGGAGGCTGGGCCAAAAAGTATTTCCTCTGAAAAAAATCTCTGGATTTTAGAGGATTACAAGTCCAATATTCATTAACAGTGTTGTATGGCTACATTAAAAGAGGCACAGAGTCCAGAATCTATGACCAGATATGATCTAGAGTGTTGTGTTCAGTTTTTGATAACATAATTTGAGAATCAAGCAAAACAACTCTATTATACGCCTATTATGTACAAGAAAGTATGTTACACCAGGGGTTGGCAAAACATCGCTGGGGGTCTAAATCTATACACTGCCTGTTTTTGCAAAGCCAGTGAGTTAGGAATGAATAGTTTTTAAATTTTTAACCACAGTACCTAATTTAAGAAGTAGAACTATTCTTAACTCATGGGCTACATGAAAACAGGTAGAACTTTCCCATTAAGTTCAGGAGTGAAGCAAGGATATCCATTATCACCACTTTTATTATTCAACACTGCACTAGAAATTCTAGCTATAGTAATGACAAGAAAAAAATGAAGGAATAAAAATAGATAATGAAGAAACAAAAGTATCACTCTTTGCATATGATATCATACTTAGAGAAACTAGAAAATCAGTTAAAAAAACTAGCTGATACAATTGACAACTTCAACAAACCTGAAGGATATTAAATGAACCCATGCAGATCATCAGCATTTCTATATACTCCCAACAAACCCCTGCAGGAAAAGAGACAGAGAAATTCCATTTACAGTAACTGCAGACAATAGAAAATACTCGGAAGTCTACTCGCCAAGACAAATCCAGGGACTATATGAAAACAATGTAAACAACTGTTGTTTCATATATAAGAGAAGATGATTGAGCAAGATCTAGATTGAAATATATGATCCTATGGCCATCTCTGAGCCTCTGTTTCCACATATGCAAAATGAGGACAGTGATGCCTACAGTAACTACCTAAGCAGGGTTGGGATGAAATCACATATATAATGCACTCGCCAAGTCTTAAGCTACTTTTTAAATGTCAAATGACAGTAAAGGCTATGCTCAACTATTAGAAGGACGATCAGATGAAAAATTAGATTTCTTCAGTTCTATCAGGGTGGGGGGAGGTAAATGGGGCAGAACTAGAGAAACTTTTTTGTGTGACAGAGAAACACAAGAAGAAAAAAGAATAAAGATTTCACCTTGACAGAGATCTGCAAGCAAAGGCTGGATGATGTATAAGAAGGTCTTGCTCAGGCAGTTTAGACTAGACTATATCAACTTTGAGCTGCCTTCCAATGCTATGATTCTGTGCAAATAGGCTCAGATTTCCCCCCTCTTACTGAATTTCATACATATTACAAGTGACAATGGGAATACAGAGTTAGATAATTTCGTGTGTTCTCAACTGATTTTCAAAGCTGGAGGCTTGCTCCATGTATCTTGGCAAAGAAATTCTTGTGATGTCACTGTAAGGTATAGTCAGACAATAAAAAAGAAGTATGCAGTTTTGAAGCTCCACCCCACAACTACTAATTGAGCATGTCCTGGCAAGAAACAACTGCAGGCTCTACTGGACACCTGCCCTGACCCTGACCCAATTCAGTGGACTCAGACAACTCATGCATTCCTGATTAAATGCAGTATCTCCCCAGACAACAGCTATGGGAGGAACTACTACAAGGATATAAGCATTACAGGAAGCCAGATAGTTTTTTAAACACATGCAATTTATTCTTTCCATTTCTGAGAATTCTCTTATCCATGACATTGAACTTTACCATTTTGTTAGTAATCTTTTTAATTTGAATTATTTATTTATTTTTATGTTTTTTTAACATTGACTTTTATGTTTCTTTTTAGTTTACATCATTCATTTCTACAAGATTTGGAGTTATAAATTTTCATCCCATCTTTCCCCTACCCACTGCAAAACAGCAATCCCACTGTATACTCCGTCCCCCAAAATGCTCTCTCCTATATATTCCCCCATACCCCTTCTGACATTCCAGTAGGGCAAGATGGACCTCTATACCCCAGTGCCTGTATATTTTATTTCCCAGTTGCATGGAAAAAAATAACATATTTTTTAAACATTTGATTTTAAAACTTTGAATTCCAGATTCTTTCGCTTCTTCCCTCATCCCTTACTGGGAAGAAAGGCAATTCAATATAAGTTTTACATGTGTAGCTACGCAAAACATTTCCATAGTGCACATTGTGAAAGATTGACTATATTCCCCTCAATCCTATACTACCCCCCACTTGTTCTATTCTCTACGTTGACCCTGTCCCTTTTCAAAAGTGTGTGCTTCTAACTTCCCTTCCTCCCAACCTACCCTGCCCTCCATCATCCCCCCTTCAAATAACCTTCCCCACTACTCTCCTGTAGGTTGAGATACCCTATTTAGTGTGTATATCATTCCTTCCCTGAGCCACATTCAATGAGAGTAAGGTTGACCCATTACCTTTTGCCTTCCTGTTCTTCCCCTCCATTGTAACAGTTTTCCCTTGCTTCTTCTATATGAGATAATTTACCCCATTCTGAGTCTCCCCATCTCCTCTCATTATATTCCTTTCTCACCTCTCAATTTCATCTTTTGAGTATCATCCCTTCCTATTAAATTGGTCCTGTGCCCTCTATGTTTACCCCTACACATATATAAACACAGTCACATATGTATTTATACACCCATATACCCTCCTATATGGACATATATATGTATGTATATATACTTATATATACACACACATTTATATCCCCTTCAATGATTCTCATACTGAGAAAAGTTTCCTAAGTTACAATTATTGTTTTTCTATGTAGGACTGTAAATGGTTCCTTGTGATTTCTTTTCCCTGTTTATCTTCTCATGCTTCTCTTCCTTCTTTTATCTGAATGTCAAATTTTGTATTCAACTCTGTTTTTTTCATCAAGAATGCTTGGAAGTCCTCTATTTCATTAAATTACCATATTTTCCCCTGAAACAAGATACTCAGTTTTGCTGGGTAGGCGATTCTTGGTTTTAATCCCAGCTCCTTTGACCTCTGGAATACCATATTCCAAGCCCTTTGATGCCTCAGTGTAGAAGCTGCCAGATCCTGTGTTATCCTGATTTTGTTTCCACAATATTCAAATTGTTTCTTCCTGGATGATTGTAATATTTTCTCCTTGAACTGGGAATTCCTTAACCTAGCTATAATATTCCTAGGAGCTTTCTTTTGGGAATCTTTTTCAGGAGGTGACTGCTGGATTCTTTCAACCTCTATTTTGCCCTCTGGTTCTAAAACATCAGGGCAATTTTCCTTGAAGGATGATTTCAAGGTTCTTTTTTGTTGACCGTGTCTTTTAGGTAGTCCAATAATTTTTAAATTATGTCTCCTGGATCTATTTCCCAGGTCAGTGGTTTTTCCAAAGAGATATTTTACATTGCCTTCTATTTTTTCATTCTTTTGTATCTATTTAATAGTATCTTGATTTCTCATAAAGTCACTAGCTTCCATTTGCTCCAATCTAATTCTGAAGGAATGATTCTATTCGGTGAGCTTTTGAGATTCTTTTTCCATCTGGCAAATTTGGCTTTTTAAGGCATTGTTCTCCTCAATGGCTTTTTGAGCCTCTTTTGCCATTTGAGTTAGTCTATCTTTAAGGTATTATTTTCTTCAGTCAGGTTGTTGACTCTCTTTTCATGATTTTCTTGCATCCTTCTCATTTCTCTTCCCATTTTTCCTCTACTTCTCTTATTTGGTTTTCAAAATCCTTCTTAAGCTCTTCTACAGCCTGTATTCAGTTCATATATTTCTTGGAAGCTTTTGGTACAGGAGTTCTGACTTCATTGTCTTTCTCCTGTTCTGTGTTTTTTGTCCCCAAAGTAGGAATCTAAAGTCAGATTGCTGTGCTTGCTTTGCTTCCTTTGCTTGCTCATGTTGTTTTTGCTACAGTAGAACTCTGCTTCCAGGGAGGAGAGCTGTATCACAAATCTCTGGGGTTTTCACAGCTGCCAGAGCTATTAGTTGGCTGTCCTCTCTGAAGCCTCCACTGGCTCTGGTACCTGGTCACATACCCCAAGATCTCCACCCAAGACAGTGATTCAGATCCAAGCAGGTTAAAGCAAGAGCAATCATCCCTTAGACTGGACACTTGGTCCCCCTACAATCTGCAGGCCAGGAGCTCTGAAGCAGCCATGTAGTAGCTGCGGCTGTGCCTCAGCTGCTTCTCCCTCCAGGGGCAACGGGTGGACCACACTCCTGGACACCCTGTTTCCAAAGTCCACACTTATTTCTTACTTTGTCTTTGGCATTTATGGGTTGATAATTCTGGAAACCACCACAGTTGCTAGAGATTCACTCTACCAAAGTCCACCCCAGGGTCAGGGCCACACTGAGGCTAAAACCACAGGCTCACACAGGGTTGGGCTATGCTCCCAGCCCACTGTGATGGACCCTTCCTGTCTGCTGCCTTCAGGGGAGGTTTGTTTCTCTGTCACTTTGTGGGTTCTGTAGCTCTAAAGTTGTTTAGAGTCATTTTTATAGGTATTTGAGGTCGTTATGGAGGGAGCAGACAGAGTTTTCCTGCTTCTATGCTGCCATCTTGGCTCCACGAGCAGAAAATATTGTTTTTTATTTTTTATTTAATTTTTAATTTATGGAAGAAAATAAGCATTTCTAAAACATAATATAATTTTTAAAAGATGCTTGTACATGAAATTAGAAATCTATTATGTATAACTTGCTATTTCTTTTAAATGTATAATATCTATCATGTAAATTTCATTTTTTTCTTCCCTCGTCCCCCCCATTCTAGAAATGGCTGCCATTAGAAGCAATTAAGTGCATTTATATGTGTATACACCATACATGTATATGTAAAATCATTCTATATATACTTCTATTTATCAATTCTTTCTCTGGATGGTATCTTCCTTTATGTGTCCTTTGTAGTTAATTTGGGCATTTGAAATAGCCAGAAAGACTTATCCATAGGGAGTGTGGGAGGCGCCAAGATGGCAGTGTGTAACCAGGAACTCACTTGAACTTGCCCATGAATTTCTTCAGTAATCTCCAAAAAGTGAATGTGAGGGGCTTATAAACTGGCAAAATCCACTGGGAGATGAAGTGTGGAAGATTTCCAGTCCAGGATTGTGCAGAAAATCTACTGGTAGGATTTGTTGCGCCAGGCTAGGAAGATCACAGAGTGCTGTGTGTAGAGTGTAGGGGCTGCACCAGAACAGACTTGACCACAGAGGACCAAGAGAAAGCCCAAGGGAAACTGACTCACCCACAATAAGGGTAATTCCTAGACCTTCCACCATAGGATGGGGGTCTGTTGGAGCTGGATAAGAGACAAACACACGGCCTGTGGCAGTGGCAACAACTATTCCGGGGGCTATCAGTCCACAGTATGAATGTTTAAAAATCACCTACCTGAACTTTTGGGAGCCAAGATGGCAGAGTAAACCTTAGGTGCTTGCACCTCCCCCCCTCTGTGACCTTGAAAAACAGAGAATATTGCCTCAGGATAAAATCCTGAAATAATGGAACCAGTTGGAGCTTTGGGAAACCTGGAGGAAGGGTGTGGCTATGGTTGTGCTGAGACTAAAGTGTAGGAAAGGAAGCATTCCAACAAGCCCCATCTCAGTTGACTAGTGAGAGACCCTGAACCCCAGGAGGATAGAGTCATCAATCACTAATACCAGAATCCCTGTGCCTTCACACAACCAGGGGAATCAGTAAACACCTGTACATCCCTGGCAACCATATGACTGAGCTCTAGCCCAGGGGCACAGAGAAGAAATCCTAAAGCAGTCAGACTACCCCTTCCCCATACCTCACAGTGTGAGCTTCAGAGTAACCTCAGGGAAATGCCAAAAGTTCTGATCTTGAACACAGTCCAGGTACTCAAAGACTACAGCACACAAAGCCAATAACCAGGCCCCTAACACCCAGCAAAAGAAGTATATGTCAGAGACCTCTGTACCCCAGAAGCAGAGATCTACTTTAAAAACCAGATAACTGGCAATCACAATGGGCAAAAAGCAAATTAGACAAACAAAAACTATAAAATCTTATAGTGAGCAAGAGGAACCAAATTCAGAAGAGTTCAACATTGACCCTATACCCACATCTGAAACCTCAAAATGGAATATGAACTGGTTTCAAGCCCAAAAAGCATTCTTGGAAGAGCTTAAGAAGGATTTTTAAAGCCAAATTAGAGAGGTAGAAGGTAAACTGACCAATTAATTTAGAAATACAATTGGCAAAATAGAAAAAAAAATCAGAGAAGAAAACAACTCCTTAAAAAGTAAACTTTATCAATAGAAAGGAGGTACAAAATATAACTGAAGAAAATAACTCTTTAAAAGCTGAACAAATGGAAAAGGATGTTCAAAAAGCAACTGAGGGAAAAAATTACCTAAAAATTAGAATTAGACAAATTGAAACTAATGACTCTATGAGGCATCAAGAATCAGTCAAACAAAATCTAAAGACTGAAAAAAATAGAAAAAATGTAAACTATCTCACTTTAATAACACCTGACGTGGAAAACAGATATAGGAGAGAAAATCTAAGAATTATTTGTCTACTGGAAAGCCTTGATGAAAAAAAAAGAGCCTAGACAACATCTTCCAAGAAACCATCAAGGAAAACCGCCCTGAGGTCCTAGAACCAGAAGGTGAAATAGTCATCAAAAGAATCTATCAAATATCTCATGAAAGAGATTTCAAATTGAAAACTCAAAGGAATGCTGTAGACAAATTCCAAAATTATCAGGTCAAGGAGAAAATATTGCAAGCAGCCAGAAAAAAAAAACAATTCAAATATCAGAAAACTATAGTCAAGATTACACTTGACCTAGCAGCTACAACATTAAAAGATCAGAGGGGTTAGAGTATGATATATCACAAGGCAAAGGAGCTTTAACTACAACCAAGGATCAACTACCCACCTAAATTCAGCATAATCTTTCAGGCAAGAAGATAGTCATTCAAATGAAATAAGGACTTCCAGTCATTCCTGATGAAAAGGCCAGAGCTCAGTGGAAAATTTAATCTTCAAATACAAGACTCAAGAGAGGCATAAAAAGGTAAAGAGGGAAAAAATAAGCACACCCACACCTACACATACATACACACACAACTTGTTATTCAGTAAAAGCAAACTGTTTACATTCCTATATGGGGGAATGATACCTGTCAATATTCAGAATTGTATAGTTATCATGACATTTACAAGGGATATACATAGACAGAGGACATGGTAATAAATTAACTAATGTGATTATAAAAAAACCTTATTAAGGGATGCAAGGGATTGTAAAGGGAGAAGAAGAAAAGAGGAGGCAGAAAAGGGTAAATTATGCCACATGCAGAGGCATAAAAAGATATTATAGTAGAGGAAAAGAAGTGAGGTAGATGAAGATTGTATAAGATTGACTCTAATTGATTTTGGTTCAAGGAGGTAATAACATACTCAGTTAAGTATAGGAATCTAACATGAAGAGACACAAATACTTCTTATAATAGAAGGAAAGAAGTAAGGGAGAGGAGCATTGTTTGAGATTTATTCTCATCAGATTTTGTTCAAGCAGGGAATAACATACTTTGTTAAGTATAAAAATCTAACAGTCCTACAGGCAGTGGTTGAATATTTACAAAAATATAAATTGCCCAAATTAACTGAAAAGGAAGTAAAATACTTAAATAACCCCATCTCAGAAAAAGAAACTGAACAAACCATCACAAACTCTCTAGGAAAAATCCTCTACAGTCAAATGGATTTACAAGCCAATTCCATCAAACATTTAAAAAACAATTTTTGCAACACTTTATAGACTATATGGGAAAATTGGAGAAGAAGGTGTCCTACCAAATACTTTTTATGATACAAACATGGTACTTATACCTAAATTGGGAAGAGCCGAAGCAGAGAAACAAAATTATAGACCAATTTCTCTCATGAATATAAATGCAAAAATTTTAAATGAAATCTAGCAAAAAGATTACAACTTATCAAGTGAATAATAAACTTTGATCAGTTAGAATTTATTACAAGAATGCAAGGCTGGTTCAATATTAGAGAAAATATCAGTATAATCGATCATATCAACAACAAAACTACTAGAAACCATATGATTATCTCAATAGATTCAGAAAATACTTTTGACATAATACTCCATCCATTCCTATTAAAAACACTAGAAAGCATAGTAATAAATGAAATCTTCCTTAAAATAATAAGTACCTTCTATCTAAAGCCATTAGCAAGTATTATATGTAATAGGAATAAGCTAGAAGCATTTACAGTAAGATCAGGGATGAAACAATATCCACTTTCACCCCTGCTATTCAACTTGGTAGTAGAAATGTTAGCTGCAGCAATAAGAGAAAAACAAAGTCAAAGGAATTTAATTAGGCAAAGAAGAGACTAAGCTATCACTCTTTGCACATGATATGACGATGTACTTAGAGAATTCTAGAGAATCAAGTAAGATAATAAATAAATTTATCCAAGTTTCAGGGTACAAGATAATACCACATAAATCCTCGGCATTCCTATATATTTCTAATGAAACCCAACAGCAAGAAAAAGAAAGAGAAATTCCATTTAAAGTTACTGTAGACATTATAAAATATGTGGGAGTCTACCTGCCAAAATAAATCCAGGAACTATATGAACACAATTACAAAACATTCTTTATACAAATAAAGTCAGATCAAATTAATTTGAAAAACATCAGTTGCTAGTGGTTAGGTCAAGCTAATATAATAAAAATGACACTTTTACCTATATTAATTGACCTCTCTAATGCCATACCAATCGGTCTACCAAAAATTATTTTATAGAGCTAGAAAAAATAGTAACAAAATTCATCTGGAATAACAAAAAGTCCAGAATATCAAAGGAATTAATGAAATACTAGGGAAGGTGGCCTAGATATAATAGGTTTCAAATTGTATTTAAAGCAGCAGATTTGGTACTGGCTGAGGAATAGAGTAGTGGATCAGTGAAACAGATTAGGTACACAAGGCACAGTAGTCACTGACTATAGAAATCTACTCTCTGATAAACCCAAAGCCTCCAGTGTATATGTGTGTATGCATATCTATGTGTATATATGCATACACACATGTGTGTAAAAATGTCAGTCTTGGAAGTGTAAGAGGGAAAAGCATGAGATGTCAGAACAGAGTACATAATTCATTTTAAATAAATAATATTGACAAATAATAAGTGCTATGACTTCATGAAAGGTATAATCACTATGGGTCATATTATCTGGGAATATAACATGGAGAAAATTCTCTTCTCCCTATTATTTTCTGTTTTGCATTTCTCTTTACAGACAAAGCAAATAATGAAGTATGACATGAAACTATGTAAATAAATTAAAATACATTAATATATTTAAGCTTATGTTGAAAGAGGGGTAGCACCATTTAGCAAATAGAGAATTGGCCTTGAAGGCAGAAAGACATGAGTTCAGACCTGCCTCTTGACACCTGCTACGTATGTTACTATGGGCAAGTCAATTAAACTTTCAATAACCTGAACAACTCTCTAAGACTACATCTGTGGAGGGAATTTCTACACTGAGATTTCTGCAAACAGATATAACCAAAGGTTCAAACCAAAAGAATAAATAAATAAATTATACAAATAAGTTAACTTGTGAAAGTAATTATGAATCATATATTGCTACGGTGTTTCTTTTCTCATTTTTACAAAGTAAAAATACTTGCTGAAAGAGTGTTAGTCAAGTATAGTTTACATACACACACACACACACACACATACATACACACACAAGAAAACGAACACACAAATCAGAATCAGAATGGGGTTTATTCAGTCTTTGTTCTTGTACAACCTGGACACCTACAAACAACTAGGTAGCTGAGTAGATAGAATATTGGACTGGATATCAGGAATTCCTGAGTTTAAATCTGGTATTTACCATTTGGCCCTATGCAAGTACATTAATTTCTTTTTGCTTCAATCTCCTCACACCTAAAATGGGGCTAATAATAATAGCACCTACTTCATTGGATTATTGTGAGGATAAAATGAGTCAATATATAAAATGCTTTGCAAACCTTAAGGTACTATATTTGTTGTTTTTTTTATTATTGTTGTGTTGTTGTGTTAGAGAAGTATATAGGCTTTCGGTTTTACACCTAAAAGCGCCTGAGAAAGAATCTAGACAAGATCTATTATTTTATTGAAGAGGAAACAAGATCAGAAAGGGTATGACTTTCATGATTGCACAGCTCAGTGTCAGATATGGGATTTGAACTTACACTTTCATAGACATATACCTCAAGTTGGAAGGGACCTCATCTAGCTTAAAGACTTCACTTTATAAATGAAGTAACATCCAAGAAGGGCAGGTTCCTTCCACAGTGTCACACCAGGATCCTGATTGTGAGTGATAAATGACCCCATGTCCTTTGAACACAAAGCTTGTGGCATGTCCACTGCACAGTACATTCTGGCTGCTTTTAAAGCATGCTCTCCATTCTGCTTCTCTAATAACTAGGTAACAGTAATATAACATTCTATTAGAACATATTGATTAATGAGTGATAAATAAAATGATGGAATTTGCCTAGAAGCTCCTCCCAGTCCCTTCCAGATACAAAACTATAATCTTATAAACTTCTTGAATCCTGTTTCTTCATCCATAAAATGGTAGCTGGTAATAATAATTAGTAATAAAATTAGTAATGATAATAGTCATAATGTGATGGTGGGGTTTCTTAACATTAGAGTGGATTGGTTATAATGGACTAATGATCTAAGTCAGGGCAACAGTGTATGCAGTATGTCTAAACTTCCATATGCATGGGATCAAATGTTGAAAAAGCTAGCTGAAGTAACAATGTACCCTAGGTGAGAAATGAGAGGCAGTATGCGTCAGGCAAGATGTATCATTACCACCACATTGACCACCATCTCCCCTTAGATGCTGGAGATAGCCCATGACCCTAAACCCAAAATCCCAAAGAAACATAATGCTTCCAGTCCAATGTACTCAGTCATTATTCTAGGAAACAACTCCTGTGGAGATGGAGCCCAACAAGTTTTCTGCAAGTGCTAAAGCAGCAGATACTGAAGAACCAGAAAAGAAAGTGTTGTCACCAAAGACCTTGTCACTGTCAAATGGTTCATCATCAGGAGCTGATATAATTTTGATCAGCAGAAATAGCACTGAAGAAGAGACATTATCTGTTTTGCCTGTGCACCCTAAGTACTATGAGGACTTTCCATCTCACTTGCAGCTCTCCTTTCAATAAAATATGAGTTCCTTGAGATCAGTGTTTCTCTGTATATCTTTAGTGTCTAGAACAGTGTCTTGCACATAGTATAAATTCAATAAATCCTTTATGCATCCACCCACTCATTCTTCTATTCAATAAAGACAATTCTAATGTTGAATTAGAAGTTAGTCAGACTGACTAATAATTTTTTTTTTAAAGCAATTGGGGTTAAGTAACTTGCTCAAGGTTACATGGCTAGTCATTATTATTTATGCGTGGGTGCTCATTTTCTGAGGCTGGATCTGATCTCGGGTCATCCCAACTCCGAGGCCAACGCTCTTATTCACTGCGCCACCTAGCCGCCCCTTTAGGGCAATTGGGGTTAAGTAACTTGCCCAAGGTTACACTGCTAGGTTTTTGTTTGTATGGATTAAGTGTCGGAGGCCGGCTCCGAACTCAGGTCCTTCTGATTCCAGGGCCGGCGCTCTATTCACTGCTCCACCTAGCCGCCCCTGACTAATAATTTTTTAAAAAGGCTAAGTGACAGAGTCAACCTACCATAAGAATAATTGCCCACAATTTATAATATTTTTATTTTAAATCAACCATCAATGCTCACCAATGAATCAATTTCCTTCATATAGGAGATAGGAGTCAAACAATACTTAACATCTTTTCAATTCTCAATGGACCTTAGACAAAACAGGTTGGCAAAAGGATAGTCTTTATTATAACTTTCCTAGTACAAAATGTGTTTTTTTTAAAGACCTTTAGTTCTTCTCCCGACAGTGTTGTACACTTTAAAAATATTAAGGATCCTTGTAGGTTTCTGAAGAAGAAATTATTTCATTGTGAGAAATTTATATGCTAATTATCTTATGATCAGTAGATACCTTTAAGAATCCCATTCACTAGTTTCTCAAATAAAGGCCTCATATGTCAAATATATGGAGAATTTTGTCAAATTCATAAGACTATGAGTCATTCCTCAATTGACAAAGAGTTAAAAGATATGGGCAGGCAGTTTTTTAAAATGAAGAAATCAAAGCTATATATAGTCATATAAAATACTCTAAATCATTATTGATTAGAGAAAAACAAATTAAATAACGTTGATATAACTTATACCTATAAGTGAGATTAAATGATGGAAAGGGAAAATGACAAATTCTGTAGAGGATATGGGAAAATTGGGTCACTAATATACTGTTAAAGTTACTGTGAACTGATCTATTTTGGAGAGCAATCTGGAATTATGCTCAAAGAGTTACAAAAATGTGTATACCCTTTGACATAGCAATACCACTATTATGTCTGTTTACTAAGGCGATCAAGAAAAAAGGAAAATGACCAATATATTCTAAATATAGGAGCTCTCTTTGGGGTGGTAAAGAACTGGAAATTGAAGGGACACCCATCAACTGGGGAATGGCTCAATAAGTTGCATTAGATGATTGTGACAGAGTACTGTTGTGTAATAAGAAATACAGAGCAGACTGGCTTTCAAAAAAACTGGAAAGACTTGCATGAAATAAGGAAGAGTTAAAAGAGCACAAGTAAGAGAATCTTATATACAGTAACAGCAATATTGTTTGAAGAGAAACTGTGAATGACTAGCTATTCTGAGTAATATGAATATTCAAATCAACTACATAGAATGTATGAAGAAAGATGCTATCCACTTCCAGAAAAAGAACTGATATGTGGAAGTATATATTGTATGGTTTAACATATATATATATATATATATAATAAAAATAAAATGCATAAAATGTCAGCCTTCTCCAGTGCAGGCATAAGGGAAAGAGGGAGGGATACAGCTTGGTACTCAAAATGTAACAAATAGTAAATTAAATGTTTTTAAAAAGAATTTCATCCACACAGAAAATGAAAAATAATTCATATTATTCATTGTTAAGCCATAAAGTTATAGAAATTTTTCTTTGTGAGATAATCTGCAATTTTTTTGTTTAATTTTCAAGAATCACAACATTCTCTGATAAGAATAATATCAAGTCACTGATTTATTGGACTAGACTTACTGAGCAAGAGGGGCAGTTGTGATATAATGAATCAAATGAATAGCACCAGACTGCATTCTGAAGTCTAAAGCTTACCTGTGACATTTAAGGTAAGGGTGCACACTGTTACTTAATATGCAAGTTTCTACTCTCAGTGATACTTTATGTGTCAAGATGAAGCACCAGTATTTTAAAACAGCATGATTTAACTCACAGAATGAGAGTACAACAATGGGAAAGAGTAAAGCATTTAGCACAGTGTCTGGCACATTGTAAACAGTACACAAGTGCTAGCAATTGTTGTCATGATTATTTATTACCATTAATTAGCTATTTAATTTTAATTATCATCGACCACTTCTGTATTTAAATATTTGATGCATAGGGTTAGGGTAAAATCAGTGAAAATTATTTTGAATTGTCATTTAATCGGTTATACAATGTCAGTATATGTCTATTATACTTAGCAATTGAAAGAATCGTGTACTTCCAGTATAGAAATGCTTTTATTCTTTAAGTTCTAGAGTGTTAAAATTATAAAATTCTATCAAAATTTATCATCTAAATGTTCTATCATGATCATATTTCATTTTAGCAACTCAACATTATATTGTCTCTTCATGTATAGTTGTACTATATATATAGGTATAGATCTATTCGTACACACATACTTCTTATATAGTTTACCGACATAAACAATCTTATGCAAAAAAAAGAATATCATATCTAGAACTAAAGTTTGTATGCTAAACGAATTACTTAAAACTTACATTAGTTCAATGCATAAATGTAATATGTCATTTTTAAGGTTAAAATTCAAGTTGTATTTTTTAAAAACGATAGAACACAACTTTGAAAAAAAAATGCCCCAAAACTTATATTTTTAATTTTGACATTGATCATTGAAGTGATCAGAGATGATCAGTGAATTATTTACTTACATCTTATATGCACTGCATTAAAATCACTCTTGATCATTTTCCAAAGCATCCAATAAAGGATAGTTATAGTGGCCACATTAAATATATCCTTGTAGCCCAAACTGTAGCCCAAAAAAGCTAATAAAAGAGATGGTCGACTTCAGTCACAGAAGAAAAAGGATGAATGGTGGGCACATTAATTAGTCTGTATTAAAAACAATAATCAAAATAATATTCCATGTTTATATTATAAAATGGTATATTTGAAATGTGAAAACTGAATCTGCAAACAGAATACTTCATTGTGGCCCTATATATCTAGACCTGTAGCTCTATGTTCAAGAGATCATTACAGACAGGAACCAACCTTACATTTAAAAGTGTAGAAGCGCCATTGCATCCAAAATAATTTCAGTGTATCTTTTTTTCTGCCCCATCCAGGTATCTGCTATTTAGAAGGTGGATTTTGTGTTTACGAGTTTTTGTTGGTGGTGGTGGTGGTGGTTTTTAAAAAATCTTTTGTATTTATTTAACAGCAATCAAGCCAGAGCAGTAAATACTGCAAATGTTTTAGAAGAAAGAAAATGCATTTGGGGAGAAGATAAATCACTTGGTTCCTCAATTACTGAATTTCAAGTCTGGGATGTATGCAATTTCTGGGTAAAACTATTTTTGGTAAAGATGATGTCTTGTCTCCAGAAGACACGAGGATAAATTGTTAATTAAATACATATTCTTTTATATTCCTGTAAATCCTCTATTATATTCAATACTACAATGGATCTTTAGTCTCACTGAAATTGGGACTTCTAGAAAAGAACCCATTTGACCCTATACATTAAAATAACATTTGAAGGCATCTGATAGCAAAATGGAACTTATTGAAGTTAATAATATAATTAAATCTTATTTGTTTTTCTATATACCTTTTATTTGTGTTTCCTTTTAGGTCTTATTGATATAAATGTTAAGAGTGCTTTATTTTTTGACCAATTTTATGTAAAAGAGGTAAGGAAGGCCAGAGGAAGAAAAGAGGGAGCAAGGAAAGTAAGAAAGAAGGACCAAATGATTTCTTAGACTATCAGCAGAAATTTCTCTCATGTCACTTAATCTAGCCCTTCACTTTATAAATGAGGAAACAATTCCAGAGATTTTAACTGACTTTCTGAGAGCTATGCAAGTGTTTATGGGAAAGATGTGGTAAGAACCCAGCTCTTTTACTATGTGGTTCCCTAGTTCAGTAATTCCTACTATGTAACAGCTGCTGGTTAACCTAATAATCAGTTGTCAAAAGTAAGTAGTTAATAACAATTAATAGTGATAAATAGTAACAAAATGTATAGTGCTTTCTTCAAGTCAATCCTGTGAAAAGGGAATCTGAGAATCAAAGATAGTTGAACTGCTAGTCAGGAAACAGCTGCAGAGGACAACGGCCTTGCTACTATTTGAAGCTAAGACTGTAGTACTGGTTAAGTGTTAACAATAATGATTATCATGATGTTGCTCAATACATCTCCCACATTGGTGACCAAGGGATATTATTATTGCATAAGCCTTATCATGTGACTCATAAAACTCCAGCCATTCCCTATTACCTCAAAGATCAGTGCTTAAGTTTGGAACCTAAAGCCCTTCAAAGCCTAGTTCCAACCAACCTCACTAAATTTATTATAAATGTCTTCCCCTTCAAGAACTCATTGGTCTATCCAAGTTTGCTGGGGTCTTCTCACAAACACTTTATCCCAACTATCATCCATGTCTGGACTTTTGCATAAGATCTCCCACATGCACGCAATGCATTTCTCCTCTTCTGAAACACTTATTTTCCATGGAACCTAAATTAAAAGGATACTTCCAACAGACAGCCTTTCTTGATCACTCTAGTTCTTAGTAACTCAACAAACTACCCTGTATTTATTTTGCAAAAGGTTTTGATATGCTTATGTTCGATCATTAATTCAATAAGCATTTATTAAGCATTTTAAACGAACATAGCCCTGTGCTATTACTAGGGATACAGAAAGGCAAAAAAAAAAAAAGAGTTACTGCCATCAAGGAGTTTACATTCTAATGGGTGAGACAACATGGAATCGTCTTTCTTTTTTCTTTCTTTCATTCTTTCTTACATTCTTTTCTTGTCTCCTATCTTTCCTTCTTTCTCTATATAAATAAACTTATATCTACATAAAACATATGTCCACAACTTGAAGATATGCATCTATATGCTATATGTAGCCATACATATATGTATACATCTACATGTGTGTACATGCATGTGGATCTTTATATACATGTAGAAACGTGTGTGTATTTTATATGCACGATACATCTACAGTGAAGTTGAAATGTATGGAAGGGAACCTGAGAGGGAAAAATCACTAACAAATAGAGTGATATGGAAAAGATTCCTTCACAAAATGAGACTTGAATTTAAGGAAGTCAAATAAGCATAAGGCAGAAATGGGGAGGGGAAGAAATTCAGGCATTAGGACAGCCAGTGCAATGTTCCAAAGATGGGAGATAGAGTGCTGTGTTTGAGAAATAATTAGGCTAGTTATGCTGAAATATCAACTGTTTGGAGAGGGGTAAAGTATTGAAGACATTTGAAAAGGCAGAAAATGGACAAGTGGAGAAGAACTATAAATGCCATTGGGACTTCTATTTGATCCTTAGTTTTAATAGGGAGTCACTTGGACTGACTTCCCAGGACAGTGACATGTGCTGACATTCACTTTAGAAAGACTACCTTGGCAGGTATGGCAGATGCACTGGAGTGGGAAGAGATTTGAGGAAGGGAGATGAATTAGAAGCTTTTGTATGGTTGAACCTCACTCTAATTGGAATTGGTTCAAAAAGAGAAGAATATGGACACACATACACACACGTACACACAAACGCAAATGCACACATACAGTTAGCTGGGTATAGAAATCAACGTTACTCAACAGGGAAAGAGGAAGGGAAGGGGATGAGAGATATGGGGATGGGTGATAAAATGGAAAGAGAATTAAGGGAGGCAGTGACCAGAAGCAGAACAGACTTCTGAGAAGGGACAGCATAAAAAGAGAGAAGGATGAACAAAAGAAAACAGGATGGAGAGAAATACACAGTTAGTATTAACAACTGAATGTGAATAGGATGAATTAACCCATAAAGCAGAAGCAAAATAAAGCATATAATAAACTGGAATAGAAAACAGAGTCTAACAACATGTTGCTTACAAGAGACATACTTGAGATAGAAAGAGGCACACAGGATTAAAAGGAAGAACTGGAGCAGAATGTATTCTTCTTCATTCTGTTGAAGTAAAAAAAAAATGGGTAGCAATCATGATCACAGACAAAGCAGAAGCAAAAATAGACCTGATTAAAGGAGATAATCAGGGAGACTACATTTTGCTAAAAGGTGCCAACGACAATGAAATAATACCAAAAATTTATACAGCAAGTTTCTCTGATAAAGGTCTCATTTCTCAACTATATGGGGGTACTGAGTTCAATTTATAAAAAAATAAGAGCCATTCCCCAATTGATAAATTGTCAAAGGATATGAACAGCGAGTGTTCAGAAGAAGATATCAAAGCTATATATAATCATATAAAATGCTCTAAATCACTATCAATTAGAAAAATTGAAATTAAAACAATTCTGATATACCACCTCAAACCTATCACAAATGACAAATGCTGGAGGGCATGAGAAAAAAAAATACACTAGTAAACTGCTGGTGGAGTTATGAATTGGACCAACCATTCTGCACAACAGTTTGTAACTATGACCAAAGGGCTATATAATTGTGCATACCCTTTGACCTGGCAATACTACAACTAGGGCTGTACACCAAAGAGTTCAAAGAAGAAGAAAAAGATCCTATATGGGCAAACATATTTATAGCAGCTCTTTTTTGTGGTAAGTGGAAATCAAAGAGGTGCTTGTCAATTGAGAAATGGCTGAACAGGTTGTGGCATATGATTTTGTTAGCATACTACTGTACTGTAGGAAATGAGGAGGAGGATGGTTTCATAGTGAAAAAAATCATGGAAAGAACTCTACGAACTGATGCAAAGTGAAGTGAGAAGAAACAGGAGATAATTGTGTACACTAAGAGTAATGTTGTAATGATGATCTATTGTGAAAGACTGGATTTTCTGATCAGTACAATGATACAAGGTAATTCCAAATGTCTCATGATGAAAAAAAAAATGCTATTCATCTCCAAAGAGAGAACAAATGAATTCTGAGTACAAATTTAGACAAAATTTTGTCACTTTTTGTAATATGGCTAATGTGGAAATACGTTTTTTGTTTTTTTTGTTTTGTTTTGTTGCCTTTTGGAGGGGGAAATCAGGGAATTGGGGTTAAGTGACTTGCCCAAGGTCACACGGCTAGTTCTGTGTTAAGAGTCTGCGGCTGGATTTGAACTCATGTCCTCCTGACTCCAGGGCCAGTGCTTTATTCACTGCACCACTTAGCAGCCTCATGGAAACAAGTTTTGCATGATTTTACACATATAATTCATATCATATTGCTTGCCTTCTCAGTAACTGTGGAAGTGATTGGATGTAGGAAGAGAATTTTGAATTCAACTTTCAAAAGGAAATTAATTTTAAAATAAATAATATTTTAAAAGAAGCTTATTATACTAAACAAAAGATGATAGCCTGACTTGTAATAGCCATAGGAGAAGTCAGAATATGTAGATGAGAAAATTTGCAAAGATATAAATGATTTGGGGCAAATGATTGGATAGATCGGGTAAATGAAAATGAAAGACTGAGGATGACAATGAAATTTTGAGCCTGAATAGCTAGGATGATGGTGACGACCTCATCTGTATTAAAGAAGTTCTGAAGAGTAGAGGGTTTCGGGGGGAAGAAAACAAATTCTGTTTTGTATTTGATGGATTTTAAATCTGTAAGGGTCATATAGTTTAATATGTCTAAAATGCAATTATTGATGATTAGGAGACAGACAGACAGAGATAGAAAGAGTCAGAGACAGAGTCAAAGAGAGAGAGGTTGGACATGTAAATCTGGGAATCATCTGTGAAGTAATAATAACTGACCCTATGGGAGCACTACAGAACAAAAGAAAAGAAACCTCAGGAAAAAACTTTGGGAGACAGCAGAGGCTACTGGGTACAACAAGAAGAATAGCAGTGAAGTCTGAAAAGGAATGGAGAGGGGAAAATGACCAGAAGAGTGAAGAATCATGAAAACCCAGAATCTAAATACTTCATCAGAAAAGCATCAATGTCAAATGCTGCAAACTGATTAAGAATGAGCAATAAGAAATGGTCATTAGATATGGCAATTAAGAGACCAATGGTAATTTTGTCAGGGGGAATTTCAGGTGAATGATGAGGCTGGCAACTAGAGTCTGACTTTTGGGGTAGTTTGACAGGTATGTGCATGCACACCCATGTACACTCACATATTCTGAGAGTATAGAAATTAGACAACACAATCCTTGGTTCAGTAGCAATTTGCCATTCAGTAAGCATGCTATTATGATAAAGAGCACTGAATTTGGAGTAAAAATATGTTTGGGTTCAAACCCCAATGTTAGATTCAAGTAATCACTTTACTATTTGCTAGCCAATGGACCTTGCTACTTCTACTCCAGCAGGAATCATGGCTATGGCAGGAAAGATGTCAAATGATGCCAAAAATTAGTTTTAGACCAGTTATAAATAGTAGACTATTCCTTATTCCTCAAAATGTAAACTACTTGTTCAAGGCTCACACTGAAAGTGAACATACTAGAGGAGGAAATCAATTGTTTTAATCTTGAATTTTTCCTTTCTTTCAGCTATCCATCATCTATATATCTATGTCTCTATCTATCATTTACCTACACAAATTACCCATCTGTGCAGTTATTTGTTCATCTGTTTACTTATTTTTGAGGCTGGGTTACCCTTTCTTGCCCAGGCTAGAAGTGCATATGGCACTTACAGGCAGGCCCAATGCCACTATTAATTTGCTAGAAGTTTGTTTCTGACCTAGGTCAGTTTGCCACTTAGGCTTCCTCGTGGTCCCTGGCTCTTAGGTGTCACCATATTAGTGACAGATTTAGTGCAAGCAACTGATCATTTTGGTGGAGTTCAGTTCAGATCCTCCAAGCTCAAGCAATTCCTTAACCACAGTCTCTTTGGTACCTTGAATTACAAAGACTGCCTCACCACATCCTGCATCACTCTTAATGTAAATAAAGCCTGAAGACAAAAGTAAATGAAAGGACAATTGGAAGAACAGGTCAGAGGTCCCCCTTGGAAAACCAAATAAAGGAGACCTCAAGATTGGTTTTATTAGACATCTAAAGGCAAAAAGAAACAACTTCATGGAGGTACTTAATCACCTCATTTCTGTGCTCATATGTATTTGAGAAAAATCAACTAAGAAAGTAATTGCAATCCAGGTTGTAAAGGGATTCTATGCTAATGGTGATGTTCTCTAGATATGTTCTTGTTGGGAAATGACCTTGTGCTAATTATAGAGAACTCCCAAACATTGCAGATTTCACTAAATTAGATCTATAATAATTTAAACACATGTGGGCTAATGATCTACACAGGAAAAGCCATGTACTAGTAAAGTCTATTTTCCAGTCTATGACATAGTTGAATGGAAAATATGTAGAGCTAGTCCATAAGGGAGGGTGTGGATATAAACATGCATATATCTAAATGTAAATGTATATGCACTTAGGTAGCAAGTTTGTTCAATGAATAGAGTGATGGACTGGAAATCACGAAGACCTCAGTTTAAACCCGGCCTTAGACACTCAACAGCTGTGTGAACCTGGGAAAGTCACTTAACCTATCTTGGCTTTGGTCTCCTCATCTGTAGAGTGATGATAATACCAACCTCCCAGGGTTTTTGCAAGGATAAAACAAGACAATACTTTTAAATTGTTTTGCAAACCTTAAAGTTCTATATAAATACTAGCTATGGGCTATAATTATTTATAGACACACACACATACACACACACGTGTATATGTGAATGCATTTGAATATTCATTTATCTATAGCTGTATGTCATAATATTATATATAGATATCTTAGACAATAAAAATGGATAATGAGCTAGGCCAAGAACAGAACAGGAAGATGAGAGTGGGCTGGATTTTCTTTAATGAAATGAAGTTCTTTTAAGGATTAAACTCCCTGAAAAAAATTTCCAACTTTTTCTTTTTAAGTTCTACAACTGTAGTTATGTAAAACATTTCCATAGTGGTTACATTGTGAAAGACTAACTATATTTCCCTCCATCCTATCCTACCCCCCAATTTATTCTATTTCATCCTTTGACCCTCTCCCTTTTCATAAGTATTTGCTTCTGACTATCCCCTTCCTCAATCTGCCCTCCCTTCTATTATCCTCCCCTCTTACCCCCTTCCTTCCTACATGAGCATTCTTTCAAATAATTCAGGTTACAATCCAGTAACTATGCTAGTTCTTGATGTGAGGTGATAATTTCCAAAGATGAATAGATGATTATTTTTTTCTGATTATTATGACCCAAAATGTACTAACAAATGTTTTACATTTTGGCAAGTTTTATGCTTCATGACAAAGAAGTGAAAATGGTGCCTAGTAGGTAAAATGTAAAGAAGCATGGTTTCACAAAGGGCATATCATAGCCTACTTGGTTCTATGAAGATTGAGAAGGATTCTAGTTTGCAAAAGTTTTGCTGCCCCTTCCAGGCCCTGTGACAAGTGTGCATTTCTCACATCAATAGAGAGAAAACAGCAGTGAATCTTTTGAAAAAATGTCCTTTAGCACTACTGCATCTTTGGCAAATTAGAGTTTCTTGTTTCCTGTGTATGTTTACAAAAGCCTCCTTTATGATGTAATTGTTTAGCAAATTCTGACTTTCAATCTGGCCTTGGAGGTTGGGGAGACACTGATTGATTAGCATACTGACAGCAGGACTCATGGGCTATCCTTCTGCATTCATAATTGTTCTTTTGCTCTTCTAAGTTTTGGCACACATACACACTCAAAACCCTCAGCAGCCTTTGACACATTTGACTGTTATCTGGATGAAGTACTTATATTGGACAATTTCTCATTATAGGCTAAAAATGACATACATACGTTAACCTTGGGAGGTAGCTTCTATTCCAGGGTCAGCAGGTTGTCCCATACTGGTGCTAATAATGATTCTGATACTGACTTTGGAAAAAAAGGTACTATTACTTTAGGGTGGCCCTTGTAGCTGCCCCCTCTAAGGCAAGTAATGAAATCCCTTAATATATTTCAGTTTGATGTGATTTATGCACAAGTTTTCAGGAATACATCTATTAAGTAAAGGAATGTACACCTGTGCTGACACTTTCTGCAAATGAAAAGTCATTATGTAAATAGAATACTAGCACAGAGAAAAATCAGAACCTTTGAATTCCTTAATAAAAATAGATTTTATTTTATTTTGTCTCAAAGAATTTAAGCTGGAGCAATCACTAAATGAATTTATACATCACTGACAAAAGAAAATATGATGATCATCATCTGGACTATAAAAAGGCTCTACTGTCCCTCCATAAAATACATTTTTTCTATCAGTATCTATTCATAAATTTCTTCAAAAACAACCCCCAAAAGGATAATGAACAAATGCATCCAAACATTAATATAAACAAAGGTATATTCTTTAAAAAAGATTAGATAAAATATATTAAACTTTCTGAATCTTACTACAAGATATAGTGAGGAATCATATATAAATTCATTTTATAGAAATGAACTATATGTCATTTTATGTCACTATATGTCAATAGGATTCCATTACATTCATAAATCACAACTTGTTTAGTCACTCCCCAATTGATGGGCATTCCCTCTATTTCCATTGGTAGAATATTAACCCACTAAATCTCTACCACACAATTCTAATCTTTTTATGTATACACAATATTCATATATCTATATATACACATATGTGTATAGATAGATAGATAGATAGATAGATATAGTACAGAGAACCAAAGAGAATAACAGAGAATAAGAACATCATTATAACAGATTTAATGAATCATTAATTAATCTGCACAAATCTTGTAATTTATACTACGTATAATGTAATGTGAATTATGTACCAAGGGAATATGGGGAATAAGCTTTTGACCTTAAATCCAGAGGCCACATGAACCAAAGATTGAAGGCAAGAGGAACAAAAACCGTGATGTCCCCTAGGCAAAACAGACTGAGCATACCGATATCAAAGGAAGGCAGTCATGAAATAAGAGATTTACTGGTGTCAAAGGTGGGGTTATAATAAAGGCTGGGATGCCAAAAATCAATTAGTCAATTAATGCACCTGGTAAAAGTTATTAATGTGTAAACAATACAGTTTATGAACTTTGATAATTATGGTTAAGTTACAAATCATTCAACCCTTTGATTTTTGTCAGAAAAAAAGGAATGAGATTATCTGAAAAGGAAAGATCATGCACATTGGGTCTAGGTATAAAATCACAGTCAGTTCAAGTATGAGTTTAGAAATGCAATAATCTAGTCTGATCTACTTGTGGAAGAGCTATATCCAAAAGATTGCAGTTGAAGGCATCTCCTAAGAAGAATCCACTCTTGGGATAGGAACTAAAGAGTCTGAATGTCTCTGAATCTCTGATTCTGCCTTTGTTTATTTGTCAGATTCTGGCTTGATCTCTCGATTTCTGTCTCTTTTTCTCCCTTTCTCACCACAATAATACAATAGGCAACAGGGTATCCATGATGATAGCAGACAGACATTCCAAGAATAAACATTCACTCGCAAGAGATATGTATTTGTACCAAAGAGAGGAATATTGAAGACAAACATGGACAAAGATGGATAGGGAAGAATAGGACATAAGTTAAGAAGCAGGTCCAAGGAGTGATACCTCATAAACCTAAAAATAAATATGGCTATGAAGCCCAGAAAGGCATTGAAGCCTGAACCCCAAGAAAATGTTTCACATAAAGAGAAATTCAAGAGGCCTCTATCAAAAAAGAAAAGGAATTCCAAGGAGTTGTGAGATACCCTTTTGCCTCACTTTGCATCCTAAATTTGAGCTCATTATCCCCATGGATTTCATGGATGCAAGTGGCCTCATTTTAGGGGGATGTAGATGGCAGCTAGATGGTACATTACATAAGAGTGACAGGTTGGTAAGGAGAATCTGATTTCAAGTCCAACCTGAGATACTTACTAGGTGTACTACCCTGGGCAAGTCACTTAACTTTGTCTCACTTTCCTCATCAGTAAAATGAGTTGGACAATGAAATGGCAAACCTCCCTAGTATCCTTGCCAAGAAAATATCAAATGCACTCATGAAGAGTCAGACTCAACTGAAAAGAACTGAACAAAAATTTGTAATTACTGTTTTTGCTGTACTTTCTCTGTAAGGCTTTTTTAATGGCTAAGTTAGGCTGATTATCAATGGGAAGGAAGTATACTCCTTGGGTCTCCAAAGTGATAATAATAGAAAAAAGCACCTTAGGGTTTCCTATAGTTAGAACACTGAAAGTAGTACTCAGCTGCTTTCTGAGTAACTGTAATCTGTAACTCTGAGTAGGAATGAGGGAATGAGCCCATTGGGGATTTCTACAATGGCATCAAAGGTAAGCTGGGAAAAAAATATTTGAAGAGAATAAAACTTACATAGTACCATGTTTAATGTACACTTTTGGAACTCTAAAAGGATAATAACACATCTGCAAAGTGCCCCTTAAAAATATATAATATTAGTGGAACATATGGTCCATCACCCTAAAGCAACTATAGAAAGATTAGTACTTCCTTACAGAAAAGGAAGAAAATAATTGCTAGATATTCTTAGAGACTATGATAAACAGTTCGTGGATGTAAAGAAATGCTTTTGGAACAAGAATATATATTTAAAAATAATAAAGGCTGGTAATATGACATACCATTGTACCTGTCAAATACAACCCAAAATATTTTTAAGCAATTGGGTTAAGTAACTTGCTCAAGGTTACACGGCCAGTCATTGTTTTATGTGTGGGTGATCATTTTCTGAGGCTGGGACCAATTCTGGGTCATCCCGACTCCAGGGCCGGCTCTCTTACTCACTGTGCCACTTACCCACCCCAAAACAAGGGTTGTTTTTGGGGGGTTATTTTTGTTTTGTTGGGTTTTTTTTTTGTATTTTGGTTTGTTTTTTTTTTTTGCTTTTTGGAGGGCAATTGGGGTTAAATGACTAGCCCAAGGTCACAAGGCTAGTTTTTGTGTTAAGTGTCTGAGGCTAGATTTGAACTCCAGGGCAAGTGCTCTATTCGCTGTGGCACCTAGCCAACCCAAAATATTTTAATTCCAAATGGAGCCTATGAAATGGTTAAGGTAGAAGAATAGAATCAAAAGAATATCCATGGGTACCATCTACACAAAATTACAAAACAATGTTAACAATTAAACATTGAATAAATCACTGAATTGTATAGGTTTTTTGTAAGAATAGAGTTTTTAATGACAATTCAGAGCCAGGTCACTGTCACCAGAAATTACATAATGTTTACCCTTAAGCAACCTGGACTTAATAGTAGAAACTGTAATGTATCACAGAAAGCTATAAAAACATAACATACATCAAATGTCTC
The DNA here is from genome assembly GCA_011680675.1 of Gymnobelideus leadbeateri. NCBI lineage: Eukaryota > Metazoa > Chordata > Mammalia > Diprotodontia > Petauridae > Gymnobelideus > Gymnobelideus leadbeateri. The sequence goes on along the minus strand of WOXC01010093.1, from coordinate 47,483 downwards.
GTGAGATATAATCTAATGGCTAGTTGTACATCAGAAGCTGACTATCTGTCATGGTCTGAAAATCAGGAAAAAACAAATATCCTTAAGAATTAGACCAATACACTAGTAAAGAGGAACCATTACTATAGAATGAACTATTGGTCACAATTTCCTGACCAGTATTAACCTAACAAAAACTTAAGCAAAATAATTTTCTCAGATGTCCCCATAGTAAATATTTAGAAGCCTATCATCTACATGGGATTAAAGGTGTTTTTAAAAGTAGAAATCTTACCGAAGTAATCAAAATCATGTGGAGACATATGATACACAGCATTCCTACAAGCCTGTGGGCTACCAGAGTTGTACCAAGGATGCTTTCAGTGATCCTACAGAGGCTGACCTTATCAATTAAGTAACAGAGACGTTGAGTGCTTACTAATAACATGAAAATAAATAGGTACATAATATATACATATACACATATATAAATGCATACATACATACACACAAAGTATTAGGAATATAATCTTGGAGAAGAAAGTTAAAGTAGCACTAGAGAGTCAGAATTCTTGTACAGAAGGTGCTTTGAGCCATGTCCTGAAATAAGTTATAAAAAAAACAACCCACAAGTACTTTATGCACTTATTTATAAGTTTGTCTTATCCTAATATCATTTCTATCTAAATTCTGTTTAAAAATAAGATTAATTTACACTTATTTAGGACTTCATAATTATGATAACCTGCCCTTTGCACAAACTGATTTGATCTTTTTAAAAACATTATGTGGTAGGCAATGTATATCATGCAGTCACCCAGTCTGAGCTCTCCTGGAGATTTCATAATAATACAAAACTTGATAACACAAAGAAATAGCAATAATACCAACCCAGACCTTCCCTTCAGAAGTTCACAAAACATGTACTAAATATAACACCCAAACTCAGAAAGTAGGTTAGAAGAATGAGCAAAGAAACAATAGATAATTCTATCATAAAAGCTATTATGGTGATAAGGATAATCAAGGCATAAGCCAAGAAGAAAAGAAAGTCTCTTAAACATCTACAAGACTATATAATATCAAAGAAAAATAGAGCTTGGGCATAAATTCAACTAGAATTCCTGGAAGAGATGGAATAAGTTTTTTTTAAAGAGTAAAAATGGTTTTATAAATGAAACAAAAGTGTTATACTTAAAAAGGAAAATAAATAAGAGCTATGGAAGAAAGAATTCAAAAGGAATTCAGAGCTTGACACATCAGGTTACAAAACCATACCCACGCAACAAACTTCCTAAAAATTAGAACAGATTAAATGTAAGACAAAGTCTCCAGAAGACAATCAAAAATACAAAAATAAAGATAAAAATTAAAAAAAAGAAAACAAACCATAAGAAAATGTAGGGGGGGTGTCTCATAGTAAAAATAAACAAACAAGTAATCTACAAAAAGATGGAATAAAAGTGATTTAAGAATAATTCAACAGCCTGAAAGTCACAAAAAATAGCCTTCATAATATTTCTAGAAATCTTAAAATAAAACTTCCCAGATCAAACAGAACCACATGGTAAAGTGGAACAAGAAAGAATCCACTGGTAATCATTTGAAAGAAACCCCAAAATGAAAACTCTTAGAAATAGTATTGCCAAAGTCCATACCTTCTAGTTTAAGGTGAAAAACACTATAAGTGGTAAAGCACAAAGGAGACACAATTAGGAACACACACAATTTAGTACCAACCACTGGAAAGGAACAAAGAATTTACAATACTATATTCCAGAAAACAAATGCTATAAGCTTATAACCAAAACTGTCTTACCCAACTAAACTAAGTATAAGCATATGTGGAGGGGGTGGGGAGAAGAAGAGATGGGAATTGACCTTTCATGTTTGGAGGACTTCCAAGTATTTCTGATGAAAGGAACAGAGATGTATAGACCTTTGAAATTCAAACAAAGAAGTTAAAAGAAATGTAAAAATGTAAGCATGAATGAACAATCATAAATGAAAGAAATGGAAGGTTAGAGAAAATTTTTCATATAATCAATCATACAAATAGAAGTATTTCTAAACAAGGAGGAAGAGGTGGGGAGAACAGCAAACACTTGAACCTCTCATCTGAACTGATCAAAAGACATAAGCATACATATACAAACACACACAGAGTAGAGAAATACATTTTACTTAAAAGGGAAATAGGGAAAGAGGAGAAAGAAGAAAGGGAGATTAGAGACAGCATAAATTAAGAGAGGAATCAGTCCTAAGCAAAACATACTTTAACTGAGAATGCAGACAGATATGAATGGTTCATTTAGAGGTGGAAAAGAACTGGATTCTGAGGGGGTGCTCATAAACTGGGGGATTACTAAGCATTCTATGATATATAAATGTGATGAAATACTATTGTCCTATAAGAAATGATTAATTTTTTTCAGAGAAGCCTGGTAAGATTTTAGTGTGAACTAAAACAAGAGTGGCATAAACAGAATCAGGAGAAAATTTTACTAAATTACAATAATATAACTTTTCAAAGAGTCCCTTTGGATCTCATATTTATCTGAAAATATGGTATAACCTTTTTAGCCTAATTTTCTTTGCTGAAAAAGTGTATTTCTAAATCGACCATTTTTTCTTAACCCTATACTTTTCCATGGAAATCTGGTGATAAAGTTTAACTAGTGACAAATATATATATTTAATTTTGACATTTCTTTTCAGCCTCTCTTTTTCATAATCACCGGGGCCTCATAGGATACTACTATGGACTAAGTCAATGAAAACAAATCAGCCAGAGGAATCAAATGGGGTGGGACAAATGCTGATTTAATTTTATTTTCCTTGGCTGGTTCAAATCTCTATTCAGAAGCAGGAAGATTCCTGGTGGTGGGGGGAGGGGGATAGAAGGGAAGAGGTAGGATAAAAATCATTTGACCCACACAGGAATATGTTTCCTCCAAGGAGAAGCAACACCAAAACAAGATAGGCAGTACAAGGAAAGAGCTTCAAAGAAGTCACTTCCTGAGGCTCCCAGACTATGGGGTGGTTAAGTCACTAAATACCACTCATTGTTAATCCTACAACAGAGCCTCTTGAAAGTGGTGGGAGGGTAGTTAGCAGAAAACAAAGGAATAGAGCAGGAGGCTTGGCAGAAATGGCTGAAGGAATTAGACATCCCCACTGTCCTGGTGGAGTTAACCCAGCTAGACTTCAGATGCCAAAATCCAGATGCTGGAAAACCCCATCAATAACAGAGGGACACTGGTATATTGAAACATGCTCAGTCACATTAAGTAACCTTATATACACACCCATCTGTGAATTTCTCACATTTAGCAATGATCTTTCAATCATTATTAATTTTCTTTCTTCCACAAATCATTAATTCAATTAAACATTTATCACTAGTCTCAGAAGAGAGCACACATGCACAGAGTACAATCAAGTGTTCAAGACTATCAATAATATTCAGTTTGTGAAAGCTAGAATTATTTGCACACGTATAGACTGTAATAATAGTAAGAGGTGTTAGGATCTTAGGCAAGGTAAAACTGGAGTACATAGGAAAAGGGAATTCATGCCAGTAAGCAAAGGTGTTTTGGAGGGGGATTAGAATCACTTTGCTTTCACAATGTACTATCCTTGGCATATGGAATCATCCTGCTTAGGACAATGTTTCATTTTATTTGATTCTTAAATCATACTTCCTATAATAGAGTAGGAAAGTTTTTTAATCTATTAAAGTGATATCCACTTGCTTTATCCCTTCACACCAAGCCAGGGCATATTTTCTTGGGATGTCTCATCTACTAACTCATCCTTTAATTTTTTTTAGAATGTTATTTTATTCAGAATAAAATTAAAATAAAATTAGGCATTATAGTTAAGAATTAATCTGTTCACCTATGCTTTTCTGTGTAAACAAATTATTTGTTATTGAAAGATATTATGTAAGCTCACACTATATTACTGATGTTGATAATACTATCATTTGGAAGAAGAGAAAGAGATCCAGCCTTGGAAGCAGGGAGTCAGGCTTCAATTCCAGCTTCTCAGATATGATGGCTATGGATCACTAGATAAGGAATTTCATTTAAGTGTTTCAGGCAGCTCCCTAATACTCTAAATTCAGAAAAGGTACCATTGGTAGAAGGAGGGAATTTCCTTACCCAGCAGATTCTACAGGTCTAACCATTGTCCTTATCCTCTAATGCTCAATAGTAGACGGATGTGTAGTCTTGGAGTTACGAAGAGCTGGGTTTACTTCTTACTTTGGAAGGATGCTAGTGGTTTTTGACCAGGTTAGATAACCTCCTATTTCCCCTTGATAAATTGTTAGACTTCAAATTATAGATAAGTTTTCTATTTCCTCTGGAAAGAGTTTGCACATCTGTAGTTTCTGATACAAACGACATCATAGGCAGGTCTGAACACTCCTTTAGTCCCAATAAAAAGTTGTGTCTTCACTTAAGTGAGAATTTTATTATAACTTGGTTCTTGACGATTCACATTATTGGAAAATTTTAATTTGTGATAAGTATTTTTTCCTTATGACTTAAAATTCTTAAGATTTCTCAATAAAGGACAATAATTTTACAAAAACTTCAAGGCTGCCTCTTGATACACTAATTGAATTTTAAAGAAACTACACATATGGGGACTACAAGTATTATTTCTATTAAACAAAAGAGGAAACTGAAGATCAGAGAAGTTAAATAATTTTCTCAGGGTCACATAATAAGTATGAATTTGAGGAAAATTTCAAACCTTCGAATTCAGAATTTTTTCCCACTATACTACATTGGTTCTCGATGAATAAGAATCATAAAGATCAATAAATAAAACCACTCATATCAGAAAATATATTCAGATTTAAATTGGCTGTTTAAGTAGCAACAGTAGTAACTAACATTTATATAGGCCTTTAATGTTTTAAAAGATCTATAATGATAAATACTCAGTTGACTAAATGATAATTCTTAGGAAACTATGATAGTACTTGTATCTTTCTCAAGCTACCTGATTACTGACTAGGGAAGTTAGGTAATTCTCTGGGCCCCAATTTTTTTCTGTAAAATGAAGACAAATGTGATTGCCTCTAAGATCTTTTCTGTATGTGTATTTAATTTTTTATAGAAAAATCTACCCATGTGTTAAGGGTTTCCTTGATAAGAGTTTTAATAAGGAAAATTCAAACTTATGCAAGCAAGATCCCATGATAAACCATGTCTTTGGCATCACAAACTGACAGAAAATGGAGAGATTATGAGATTCCTTTGTGCCCATTTTTCATAGATTATAAAACATCTCTTTGCAGATGATTTTGAGATAGCTTTGTTCATTTATTCAGCACTAACCTCTTTCTGGACCTATGGTTCCAGAGACATCTTAAACTCAATAGGTCAAAAACTGAAGTCATTGCATTCTCCCTCCTTACTATCTTCCCTAATACTATCAAAGGTACAGACAAATTCCAGACTCACAATCTAGATGTCATCATCAATTCCTCACTTTACTTCAACTCCTTCTTATAAAATCCTTTTTCAATTCATGATGTCACTACCTTGGTTACTTCTCTTATATACCACCCCTCCTTCATTCCTCTGATATTGCTATGATGCTGATGGTAACTCTGGCATAGGCCCTCAATTACCATATGGCTTCTGGTGAAGCTCCCTCCCCAAAGTCTTTCCTCATTCCAGTCCATCCACTGGTTAGCTGTCTACTGAATCTTATTAAAGTCCATGTCTGACTACACACACACACACACACACACACACACACACACACACACACACACACACTCTCACTCTCCTTTGTTCAATAAGCTTTCAGTTACCTCCAGAATCAAATACAATTTCTTCTCTGGCTTTTCAACATCATCATTACCTCATCATTTCCTACCTTTCCAGTTTTCTTAAAACTTACTCCCCTTAACACTATCTATGATACACTAGCTTTCCTGCTTTTCCTTAAACAATAACACTCCATCTCCTGACTCTAGGCATTTTCACTGCCTGTCCTCCATGCCTGGATCTCTCCCTTCCCCCATCCTACCTCCTGGTTTCCTTCAAGTCCCAGATAAAGACCTACCTTCTGCAAGAAACCTTTCTTATTCCTTCTTAATTTCAGTGCAATCCATCTGAGACTAAGTTATCCGAAGTACAGGGTTTCTGAAAAGTCTAAGTCTAATTCTGAGCTGGAACATGATAGTTGTTCTCAAGTGTTCTCCACCTTAGGCCTTGAACTCCTTAAAAGAAGAGATTATTGGGGGGGATCTTTCTTAGTATCCCCAGCACATGCCAGGCACATAGTGATGGTGGCAGAAGCAGTGGTGGTGGTAGTGGCAATAATTAATAATAATAATACATAGCTAGGGTTGATAAGGTACTGTAAGTACTTCATAAGTAATGTTTTATTTTGTCATCAAAACAACCCTTGGAAGTGGGTGCTCTAATTACCTCCCCCTACCTTAAGATTAGGAAACTGAAGAAAACTGATAGCAAACATTTGAGGCCAGACTTCAAATCAAGTCATCCTGGGTGTAGGCAGAACATTCTATCGAATGCACAATATACATTCATACTTGTTGACTTGACTTGATTCTAAGGTGAATCTAAGGATTCTTTCACTTTTGGTGATCCTGTTGGGATAGCATGGGAGTGATGCTATGTATCAGTAAAAGGCATACTCATACCGGCCAAATAATAGACTCAAATATCAGTTTAATTTATTCTCTATTACTACAAATATGAATATCATTGCCTCATTAGTATCTTTCCCTCCTCATGCATTTAATGGTAATTTGGAGGCACATAATTCAGCAGTAAATACTGTATATAAAATATTTATGACTAAAGCTAACTTAAAATGCAGACTTCTTCAACAATCTGCTTCTAGGGAAAGAATACATAAAGTTTAGAATCTTTCATATGTTTCTAAGAGGATGTACATTGTATAGTCTTTTGTTAGAAAAATATAATTGTTTTTCACATAGTGTTATCAAATGAATACCAAAGAAGGCAGTTCGCTCTCACCATTCCTCTTGTCTACATAAGAGAATCCCCATGAAATTCACTGTTGAGGAAAGAAGGATGTCTCCTCTTGATTGATTATCCTATTTACAAACATTTTTCCATCACAAAGTGATGCAGTCCTGAGGTAGTCAGGGATTCTAGAGATATGCTCTTGAGAGAAGACTAATTTGAAAATACCATCAGATTTACCCTCTCCATCTTCTGACCCATATAAATCTTTCACAAATGTCAAAAAGGTTAAAAAAAATCAAAGACCTACATATTCATAACTAATTTTGAAAAGTTGTTTAATTAAACAGCTTTTTAAAACTACAAATAATTTTTAAAATATTGTTCATACATTGTTTATGTGAAACTTATATATGTATACATAACACATATCTTTCACATACCCTGTTCTGCAAAGATTTTTATAACATCTGTTTTCACCATTACAAATGACTGGCTTTAACATTACAATAAAATGTTAGAGTATATACAAATAGCACTGAATAGAAAAGATAACTGTCAGTTGGATTAAAACAAGTATACACAGAGGAGGAGATGTGCTATAGGTATCACAATTGTGAAAGTGTTGAGGGATTGATTTACAAGTTCTCTGAAGGAGAGGAAGATATCAAAAATGGGAGAAATATTGGGCTTTAATATAGAAAATGGGTCACCCAGAGAACATCAATAATTACAGACCTTTATGCCCACTTGCCTATCTATATAAAACTTTTATGAGAATCATCTACATATGTGTTAAGGGCATAGTTTCTTAAGGTATTAGTAAGGAAAAGCCAGATTTATCAGGTGATATCTCATGTTAGACCACCTCTCTGGCATTATACAATTGACTAAAAGATGTAAAGATTAAGAGATTCTCCAGTGCTGTCTGTTTTTTTAATGTAAAACAAAATTTGATTTGATAAAGTACCACCTTAAAGGCTCTCTTTCAACAACTTATTTTTCATCCAGAGATCAACATTATTCAAATCCTGAAAAAGAGCAATAGCATGGAAATACTTATATGAACACATTTAAAGTTAGATAATCAGAGCCAAAAAAAAATCAAACGAAACAATACACATGTCAACAATGAAAATGGAAAGAGCAACTTTGGCAAAAGAACTAAAAAACAAATATTGGAAAATCAGAAAGAACAAAGCAAAGAAATAAAGATACCTCCCCCCACTCTTTGTAGGCTTGGGTAATTCATGATTGTGGAACACTGCATTATTTTCATATAAAAAAAGCATTGATTAATTTTTCAGTATTCCTCACTTTTGCAAGAAGCTATTCACTTGCCTCTGTAGATGATTTCCACTTTATTCTGTACATAGCTTGTTTAAAAACAGTTTTTGGCATACTGACATTGACTTTGAGCTCCTGGAGTGTGGGGGGCTCTTACTTTTCTTTGTATCCCCAGTGCACAGTATCTGGCACATTGTAGATACTTAACAATTTTTTCCTGGTTGAGTTCCATCTAGTTTAAAAAGTTAAGAAACCTTGACTGTACTTGTTACTTCAGTGGTAGATAGGAAGCTCTCCATTTTAAACACTCCTGCTAACTTATTGTCTTAGAAAGTTGCCTAGAGCAATGAACTAGTTAATTAGCTAATTAATGAATTAGTAAAGTGACTTGCAATCACAAATCCAGTGTGTCACTTGAACCCTTCTTGAAAGCTCTCTCCTTACTGGGCATGGGCCACAAGAATAGCCAGAACAAGGTCAGTGATACTAGTTGTGTTCTGTTTCGAGAATCAGAATGTGATGGAAGCAGGAAATGAGATCCGTTACCACTCATAGGCTTTAATTTCATAATCCTAATCAAAGCAATACTTAATCATTACAAAGACACAGCAGGCAGATAAATTAGATTATGAAAGGCACATGTCATCATAAAATAAAGACAGGCCAGTCCACACTTGACTTAACAACAAGCTTTGACATGGAAATGCCAATTCCAGGTCTATAAACAAGGTCTGCCTGAGATTAGATGGAGATGTGGAGCAGTGAGGTTGGACTAAGGATTTCTAAAACTTAGAAAATTAGGGACATGAAAATATCAGCACCAAGAGCTTAGGACCTTGTAGGAGAAAGCACTGGGGAGCTTTGAGGAGCGGATGGATCACTGGGCTCCAGTCTAGATGTAGTCTTAACGCTGTTCCCTCACCCCTTCTGATGCTATCAACAATCAGTTTATTATATATAAGCAGTTATAAAGCATCTATGACATGCCAGGTTTTATGCAATGTACTGTGCATACAATGACAAAAGCTACTGTTTCAGCCCTTGTCCTCAAGAAGTCTATATGCTACCAGGGAAATATTCACATATAAGTGAAGCAAAGCTACATACAATAAATACAATGAAATACTGAAGTTACTGGCAGCTCACACAAAAGGTTATGATTAACTTGTACAGATACTTCTGCTCTCTCCATTCTTTCTTTTTATAACCATATACTAATAGTATTAATGTACAAATATTATATAGACACTTTTATTCTTCCAATTTTATTAATACTTCCTCAGGTATATGTAAATTATATAAAATTTAAAAGAAAATTTTCAGAGTTCAAAATTAGACTTTATAAACATGGTTTACTTACATTCATTAATGTTTAAAAATCTAAAGATAACAGTCATTTCAGAGTAGTTCAGAATAATAGCAGTTCCTACTATGAATAAGAGTTCTAGCATTACAGTCAAAGAAATATAATATATTCAGAAGTGACCAATTCAATTCAATAAAAATTTATTAAGACCCTACTATGTGTAAGGTACTGGACTTGTATTGTGATTCAACTAATTTTGAAACTATATCAATTGTATCCATTGTTAAAAATAAAATAAGATAATAGGTTTTCAATATTCATCAAAACTGAGTCTCAACCCTATATGAATCTAAGGATTAGCATGAGTTTAGTTGGCATGCATGAATTATGTTGAAAAATGCCCTCAAGTATTCCATCATTTTGCATAAGTCAGTTCATAATGATTGCTAATATCTACTACATATTTTATTAATTTATCATGAATATAAAGTAAGACATTATCACTGCATACATGAAAAAAATGAGATAACTACTGATACAGCAGAATTCTGGGAAAAGGTAGGTCTCAGAAGAGGGGATGCTGAGAAGAAAGGTACAGAAAAGGGAGAAAGAGGAAAGAGAATAGGAAAAAAAAACACCAAAACAAAAAAAAATAAATAAAAGAATTAAAATGGAGGAGGGAATAATAACAGAAAACCTAGCATGGCACTGGGGAAAAGAGTGCTAGATTAAGAATTAGAGAACCTGGGAAGAAATCCCAGATCTGACATTTACTAATAGGGCAAGTGACTGGAGCTCAGTTTCCACATCTGTGACTAAAAACTCTCATTTTTACTCTATGCCTCATGCCTCCAAAACCTACTCTTAATCTTAATAGTTACCATCAATACCTGTACCGTTAGATTCTTTTCCAGGCTATCATCCCTGAACTGACTTAATTTTATTTCCTTTGTAATCTGGATCCTATAGTCCAACAATTCAATATTACTGTGCTCTCTGCTCCAGGTACCCTTAGCCCCTTGTCATACTCCCCATCACACCATGTCAAATACCAGCTGTGAGTTACTCCCAACATAGGTCTATTGCACTTCCACTCATATGAGCCTGAATAATGCTAGAGGAAATTGTTTACCCAACACTATATTCAACAAGGAATAATGTCAGTACATCATGAGAAGAGAAAGGTTTACTTTCAGTAAAGTATGAGTTGACTAGGCCACATGTATGCCCTAACAATGTATTCTGTGTCCACTCTTCCCCCTGATTCTGTGCATATTTTGGGAAGAATATTTGCCAGGAAAATATTTGTAACTACTCTTCTTACTATATAATCTTGGCAAATGGCATTACTTGGAGGTAATGATATCTAATTATTAAATTAGCCAGCTAATTATTAAAAGCAAACACTGATGGAGGCTAGTGAGCTGTGATTTTAAAAATATTATTCACAGAGTTACTTGAACCTTAAGTAGTAATTGTTTCTTAAGGAACTAACTGAATTACAGATATAGCACAGCTATAAATAATAAAACCAGCATTTATAATATACTCTTTTTGAGCTTTTAAACTTAGTTTAACTTACTTTTTAAATTGAACTTATGAAACTCTCCTTTCAGTCTCATAATAACCACTTAAGGGAAACATTACAAATACTATAATCCTCATTTTATAGATGTTGAAACTGAGACTCAAAGAACAGTAACTTGACCATAAACATGTAACTAATAAAAGTTGATGTACCATCTGAACCCAGGTCCTACTGACTACCAGTCCAATGCTCAATCTATAGGCATACCTCAAGACAATGAATATTTCAATAAAGTGATTTTTTTTGTTTCCCAGTGCATATAAAAGTTACATTTATACTCTACTATAGTCTATAAGTATGCAATGGTATTTTGTGTAAAACTGTATATTCTCTAATTAAAAAATACTTTATTTCTCAAAAATGCCAACCATTATCTGAGCCTTCAGTGAGTTATAATAATTTTGCTGGTAAAGGGTCTTACCTGAAAGCTAATTGTTGCTGACTAATTAGGGTAGTGGCTGCTGAAGTTTGGGGTGGCTATGGCAGCTTCTTAAAATAAGACAACAATTAAGTTTGCCTCATCAATTGGCTCTTCCTTTCACTTGAACACTTTAGAGGTCATTGTAGGGTTATTAACTGGCAACAATTCTCCAATGGTGTGTCTCACGGAATAGTGAGGCCCAAGGTGAAAAAGAAAGAGAAGGAAAGAGATTGGGGAACAGATCAACTGAGCACTCATTACATTATTAAGTTCACCATCTTATATGGGTGTGATTCCTGAAACCCCAAAACAATTACAATAATACATCAGAATTGATGTAACAATAAAAATAATTTGAAATATTTTAAGAATTGCCAAAATGTGACACAGATGTGAACACATGCTGTTGGAAAATGGCACCTATACACCTGCCTGAAATAGGGTTGCCACAAACCTTCTCTATTTTTTAAAAAAAGCTATGAAGTCAAATACAATGAGATGATATAGTATGCCTATAGTATGTCATATTACTACTTTGTTAGAGAGAATTCACTATTTCCACCAATATAAAAAATCAGAAAGGAAAATAAAACAAACAAATATGCAACAATAATAAAAGTGGAAATGAACAAAAAATGATATGAATGAAAAACTTGAAAGATAAAATGAAAAACTTCAAAGTTAAGGCTTGTTTACTTTTAAATTAGATATGTAAGAATGCAGGGCATTAGATATCTGCCTATATATTCCACATAATTTTTTGTCTTCCTTCAAGACTCAGATGGTTTCATCTTAATAATAATAATAATAACAACAATATCAATAATAACTAACATTTATGTAGCACTTACTACAGTGCAAGGCAATGTGCTGAGTGCTTTACAATTATTGTGATCCTCACAACAACCTTGACAGATAGGCTATTATTTTCCCCATTCTACAGATGAGCAAACCGAGGCAAACAAAGGTTAAGTAACTTGTCTAGGATCATACAGCTAGTAGGTGTTTGATCGATTTGAACTCAGGTCTTCTTAATTCCAGGTCCAGCGCTCTATCTGCGGTACCACCTAGCTACTGAGGGCTTCTTTTTCCTGATTCTCTATTTCTCTACTTCTATCCCTCAAAATTATCATGTATATGCTTTATATATGCCAACATATTTCCTTGTCTTCAAGAGTGGGAAACTAAATTACTTTAGTCAAAGGGCCACATTGAGGACCTAGAGGTCCCCTTATGGCCCCAAGGCTGAAGGTTCCCCACCCCTGCAATCTATTTTATATTCCTCAAAGATTTGAATCCCTAATTCCTATTAAGATGTCTAGCATATTTTAGGCACTTATTAAATGCTTGTTGATTGATATATTGTAATATAAGAATGAGGAATAGAAGGATTCAAGTAGCTTACAAAAATGTGCTATGTATTTCAAGTGACAGGAAAAAAGAGAATTAGTTTTTAGTTAAATGTTAATTTTTGTTTAGTTTTCTTATTGATTGATTGATAAATCATGTACCTTGTGTGTATTTATAGCATCCTCATTAATAACAGGTTTTATTTTGTAACAAATTTGTGAATGACACTTTGCTGTTTTTAGATAAATAATAAATTGACATAATCTGTGCTCGTGGAGTTTGTAATCATGTGCATGCTCATATATTTTATGATGTAAGGTGGCATGTCTTAAGTGCCAAATTAATGTGTAATTAGCTTACACTGGAGACAAATATGCATATTATAATCCCATTCCCCAGAAACCTGAATCACTCTATTTGAGAGATATTGAGAGAATGTCAGAGAGTCATACTAGGAGAGAATAAAACAGGAGGGGGAAAATGGAGGAAAGAAGGAAGCATAGCAAAGAGAATAAGTCGATTCATTCTTAATCTTACTTGCCTTCATTTTGCCTTGTTTCAGTGATGCTTGCCACAGTTGTATAAGAGGTCTAACAAAAAGGTCTTTACTATGAGTAGGAAATGGAGATGTTAACCCAAAGGACATAAGATTTGGGAAAACTAATTTTAAGGGAAAATATGCTTTTTTCAATCATTTTAAGAGATGGCCATATGGAAGAGGGATTAGACCAATTTTACTGGCACCAGAAGAACTATGAACAATGTGAAGACATTTTTAAGAAGAGGTTTAGGTTTATTGTAAGGAAAAGGAAAAGAAACAGAGTTAACCAAAAGTAGAATAGTATTGTTCTAGATATTGAGGGATGTTCTCACAGGAGTTCTGCAGGCAGAGGCCAGACAATGAAAGAGAGAGGATGAGAGAAGGTGAAAGAAGAAATTATTTAGGGGAAGGCAGTTAAGTAAAAATCACCAGTTTCATTGGAATGTGGACAAAACATAATATAAAAATTACAAAACACATCAAATGAATGCAAGATTTTATGCCACAAATGTTCCCAATTTATAGTACCTCAGGGCTTTGTACTTAACCACTGAAATCTACGCATTATAACCAGGTATAATAGATTACAAATCTTCTGACAGGTTCTCTGTTGGGAAATAGGCTGAGACATTTGATCAACATTATCTAGCCATTTAGGGAAGCACAAATGTCCTTAGACGATAAGCAGAGAGATCAGTGTGCTCATACCAGGCTCCCAGAAACATTGCACATGACATAGGGCCCTCCAACACTTAATGAGGGAGGATATAAAGAGTAATCTCCCCCACAAAACTACATGAAATGGGGGACAGAGACCTGCTTGCAAGTTACTTCAGATCCTGAAGTTCCCAGGCATTCTGGGTGGGGTTAGCTGGCAAGTGAGGTGAGAAGTGCCCAGTGAGAGGCCCCAACATTAGACTTTACATTATGCAGGGGTTTCATTCCACTGCTATCAATTACACTGAAGAACATTTAAAACATTTACTGTAAAGGCCACTATTTACAACCAATTCCAGTTCCAAAGGTATTTTCTCCAAACTGAGAGGCAATGGAGAACATTGAATACTATAAAAGTTTTATGGCAGAAGTTTAGTAAGTGTATGATTTTCAAAAAGGAACAGAAAGTAGGCAATTCATGCCTAAGGTCAGCAAACTAGGCTTAGACTGCTACCAAAAAAAAAATACTGGAACTCATTTTTCAAAAGACAGTTGGGAGAACTTAGAAATGTATGAAGAAACTATTATAAGCCAGCATAGGTTCAATGAGAACAATTGATGTCAAGGTAATCATACATTCTGTCTGGACAGGATAATCAGGGGGATGCAGGCAACACAGTTTACCTAGATTTCAATGAGACATTCAATAGTGTCCTATGGCATCTTTGTGAACAAAATGAAAATGTGACCTACTTGATTAGGTGAATTTTAAACTGGTTGAATAATTGAATCAGAAGAGTTGTGATTAATAGATTGTCAAGAAGCAGGATTATTTTTACAGGAGTGTTTCAGTAGAGTCCTATAGAGTTCAACATTGTTATCAATGCTTTTTATGAAAGCATGGATAATATGATTAGGCAATCTGAAGATGATGTGAATATTTCATACAAAAGACTGAATCAAGATCCCAATAGCAATAGTTAACACTTATCTTGCCCTTTAAGATTGCAAAGCATTTTACATGCATTATCTCATTTGAAGCTCATAATGGTCTCCTGTGGCTCCTCCTATAACTATTATTATTGAGCTTTACAGATGAGGAGACTGAGTTTCAAAAAGGATAAGTGAAGTGTCCATGGTCACAAAGATAATAATTATTGGTATTCTCATTTAATGATCCTGTCATCCATGTTATTGTTTATCCCTTTCAATATCATTGTTAGTTATGATTCATTTTTTCCAGCCTGTCAAGGTATTTTCAGATGCTGGTTCTCCCGTTGCGTGTCAGTTATTTAAAGGGCTTCCATGTATCCAAAGGACTTTAATTGTTCAGTACAGCTCCTGAAAGCATAAGTGATACCACTGA
This sequence comes from Gymnobelideus leadbeateri, assembly GCA_011680675.1. Lineage (NCBI taxonomy): Eukaryota > Metazoa > Chordata > Mammalia > Diprotodontia > Petauridae > Gymnobelideus > Gymnobelideus leadbeateri. Next base: position 32,005 of record WOXC01010093.1, on the reverse strand, counting down.
GAAGAAATAAAAAGGAGCCAGGATTCCACTCTCTGTGAAACACCAATCAGCAATCACAATTATTCCAAGATAGAATAGCCTATTATTCGTGGAGGATGTTTGAGTAAGGACCGATGATCATCTATTTAGGTAGTTAGAAAGAATATTCTCGTAGAAAGTTGCTTTTCATCTCTAAGATCCCTTAAAATTCCAAAGTGCTCTTATTCTCCTACTCCGAGAGGAAAGGGAATATTCTCAACCCACATGTAATTTTGGGGAGGGGAGGATTCATTGAACATGCCAGGCTCCCTGATTTCTGTGCCTTTGTGCATATTTTATTTTCTCACTTGAAATGCACTCTTCTTCCTGTAATACCTTACCCTTTCTTCAAGGGTAAAGGTGAAAACTCAGTTCCCTTATTTTTCCCCCAGAATAAATCTCAGTCCACAATAAACTTTTCATCTTTTGAGTTCCTAGACTATGTTAGTGTGTACCACTAGTCTAGAAATTTATTCTAGATTGCCTGCTATTTTTCCTCAGTTCAAATATTTTTGTCCTGCTTCCCCAGGAGGGTAGGTCATGCATGAACTCCATGGAAAAAATCTTATCCCTTAATTCCTTTGTATCATTCAGAGAACTGAAGAAAATTCTAGCCACAAAGTAGTAGTTTAATAGGAGATTGTTAAACGAAATGATAAAAATAGTTTGTGCTAAAACTTTATGTTAAACACAGAAATCAATATATGTCTGGGTTTTTACAAATTATTTGTTTATGAGTATTAAGATTTTCCTAATTAGGAAATTATGAAAACACATACATATTTGTACCATTGTGCTGTGCATGAGAATGAGGAAACACTGACTGGAATATAAAGATAGTCATATTGACTAACACCTTACAAAACAACATACTGTTCTGAATAGAGAGAAAATATACTGTGTTTGCATGAGGGGCTTCTTGTATGGGATTTATTAACAGAAAGACTTTATGTCACATGTCTCTATCACTTATGTGAATTGTTAAGAGAGGTCAATAGGATAATGAGATATTCTTATTTTACTTCTGTCAAACTGCATAATTTCTGAAAAACTGTAAGATAGTACTACAAACAAATCTCTACACCTGGTAGACCCTCTAAAGTAGATATTATTTGCTTTGGTTATTTTCCAAAATTTTATTTTGATAAATTACAGAACATATCCCAGGCAAACTTAATAACCTAAAATCATTATAGTTACCTAAGATAATTATTATTTTTAGGAAAAAATAATTTAAAGCATTTTTTCAGGATTTCAAGCCCCTATTCTAGATTTTTTAATTAATTAGATTCTGAAGACTAGAGACACAAATTGTCCTCTAACAAGTATTCCCTTGCACTCAAAGAGTTCTGTGATCAAAGATTCTGTGTCCTCCAGTGATGAAGATCATGACTCATTCAGTACTGCCAGCCATTCAGTACTACACCCCATTCCTTGGGGGGAATTTAGTGCAGGCCTTTCTTTGATTATGTATTATTATATATAATATATATTACATACCTCTAGGGTATTTAAAGGGCATAACATCAAAGATGAAGCATAAATGTAGAGTATTTTTGCCCTGTTCATATGACATTATCAAGCATAAATTCTTAAGCTTTTGAAATGGACACAGAAACTGTAGGAAAAATACTGTATTTTCCAAAATGAGGGCTAAAGATACATCATAGAAACTACTGATTAGGGGGTAGAATGTGGGGGAAAGGGAAAGGTGATTGGAAGAGAGAAGTAACAGGGGGAATCAAGGAGGAAAAGAAATCTCAAAAAAATAGGAAGCAGAATCAGCATTTAATTCTAGAGCACATGGAAGGGTATTCTCTGATTACATTAATTGAGATGAGGTTGGATTCTATACCTTACACTTAGAAAATATTGTGCTTCATCTCATGTAAAATACAATAAGCCATAATGATAGTGGTGATTACAAAACTCAAATTTATTTTATTTCGAAGGTTACAAGAAGCATTCAAGAAAAAAATATCTTATGAGTAATGTAGTGTATAATTAAGTCCCTTTTATAGAGAGGATATAATTTTATCCCTTTATTGAAGCTCAGAGTAACTCATCCATGGCCTTTCACATAACTAGTAACTATAAGAAGCAGAATTTGAATCCAGGTCCCTTGAGTACAAACTGAGGGCTCTTTTCACTACATTTCACATACGCTAACCTCTCTGATGAATTCCAGTCTCTCATCCACAACTGCCTTTCAGATATATCAAAATGTATGTCCAGTAGACATCTTTTTTTAAACAAATGCTTTATTAACTTCTGTTTTACATCATTCATTTCCACCAGATTTTGAGTTACAATCATTTCCCTCCCCGTTTTTCCTCTACCCACCCTCGCAGAATAGCAGTCCTGCAAGATATCGCTTCCTCCAATCTGCTCTCTCCCATACCTTCTCCCATACCCCCATCGACTTTTCCATTACAGGAAGGTGAATCTTTGTGTCCCAATGCCTGCATATCTTATCTCCCAATTATAAGCAAAAGAGTATTAATAATAGTATTTATATATATTTGAAACATTTAATGTTAAGACCTCGAATTTCAGATCCATTTCCTTCCTCCCTTGTCACCCACTCCCTCTGGGGAGATAAGTAATTCAGTATATGTTGTACATACCTAGCTATGCAAAACATTATCATAGTAGATATATTGTACAAGGCTGCTTATAATTCCCTCCCACTCATCCCACCCCCCCCACCTGGTCCATTTCCTACATGATCCTGTCCCTCTTCTATAGTGGGTACTTCCAACCTCCCCTACCCCCAAGGATGCCCTCCCATCCATCATCCCTCCTCTCATCCCCCTTCCCCCTATCCTGCTGCTGGTTGAGATATCCCATTTAGTATGTATGTCATTCTCTCCCTGAACCAAATTCAATGAGAATGTGGTTTTGCCTTTTTAGCCTTCCTATTCTCCCCCTCCCTTGCAACCACTTCCCCTTGCTTCTTCTACATGAGATAGTTTACCCTACCCTGTCTTTCCCCATCTCCTCTTGCCACTTTCCTCTCTCACCTCATAATTTCATCCCTGGAGTATTCTCCCTTCCCAACAAATTCAACCTATGCCTTCTATCCATATACACACACATTCACATATGTAGTCATATGACCACACACCCTTCTTCCATTATTTTCATAGTGAGAAAGATATCATCACTCACAGTTATTGTTTTTCCATATAGGAATGTAAATAGTTCAACTTTGATAAGTTCCTTTTGATTTCTTTTCCCTGATTACCTTCTCAGGCATCTCTTGCTTCTTGTGTCTGGATGTCAAATTTTCTATTCAATTCTGGTTTTTTCCTCAAGAATGCTTGAAAGTCCTCTATTCCACTGAATGACCACATTTTCCCCTGAAACAAAATACCCAGTTTTGCTAGGTAGGTGACCCTTGGGTTCATTCCCAGTTCTTTTGCCCTCTGGAATAGCATATTCCATGCCCTTTGATCCCTCAGAGTAGAAGCTGCCAGGTCCTGGGCTATTCTGATTGTGTTTCCACAATATTGAAATTGTTTCTTCCTGGCTGCTTGTAGTATTTTCTCCTTGATCTGGGGATTCTGGAACCTGACTATAATATTCCTGGGAGTTTTCTTTTTGGGATCTTTTTCAGGAGGTGCTCAGTGGATTCTTTCAACCTCTATTTTGCCCTCTGGATCTAAAATATCATGGCAATTTTCCTTGAGAATTTCTTGAAGGGTGATTTCTAGGTTCTTTCTTTGATCATGGCTTTCAAGTAGACCAATAATTTTTAAATTGTCTCTCCTGGATCTATTTTCCAGGTCAGTGGTTTTTCCCATGAGATATTTCACATTGCCTTCTAATCTTTCGTTTGTTTGGATCTGCTTAACGGCATCTTGATTTCTCATAAAGTCATTAGCTTCCATTTGCTCCAGTCTAACTCTGAAGCAATGAATCTCCTCAGTGAACTTTTGAGATTCTTTTTCCATCTGGCAAATTCGACTTTTTAAGGCATTCTTCTCCTCATTGCCCTTTTGGGCCTCCTTTGCCATTTGAGTTAGTCTATTTTTTAAGGTGTTGTTTTCCTCAGTCAGGCTGTTGACCCTCATTTCATACTTTTCCTGCATCCTTCTCATTTCTCTTTCCAATTTTTCCTCCACTTCTCTTATTTGATTTTTAAAGTCCTTCTTAAGGTCCTCTATGGCCTGCAACCCACTCATGTTTTCCCCTGGGGCTTTTGGAGCAGGACTTCTGACCTCACAGTCCTTTTCCCACTCCATGCCCCCAAAATAGGAGTCTAGGTTTGCATTTTTCTGTTTCCTTTGCCTTGGCATGTTGCCACTTGATTACCTGACTTTTGGGCTTGTTGCCACACTATGGCTTTAAGGCCAGATAGAGGAATTTTCATCCCAAACGTGTGGGGGGCAACTTCCGTTTCTGGCAAGCTGTAAACCCACCCACGACTTCCACCCCAGATCACAATCCAGATCCAGGGGGGTTAAAGCAAGAGCGATTACCCCCCAAGACTGATCACTGGATCTCCCTACAGTTCGCAGGCCAGGAGCTGGAGCCGCTTCTGAAAACTACAAAATGGCATGTCTCCTCAGTGGCTTCTAGCCCCCAGGGGAGGAAGCCTACGCATTCCCCAAATACTGGTCCCAAAGTCCATAGGGCACTAACCTCTCACTTTGTCCTAGGCATGTCTATGTTGAAAATTCTGGAGTCGCCACAGCTGCTGGTGTTCTGGGGTCTCTCCAGCCGGCTGCTGGCCCTGCCACCCTGGGGCTAAAACCTCGGCTCATGGCGACCTGGGCTCTGCTTGGCTCAGCACTCTGCGTGCTGCCAGCTCCCAGAGCACTGCACTGGTCCTTCCTGCAGGGATGCTGGGCTGTCCTCAGTAGGAGGTTAGCTTCTCTGTGCCGTTCTGTGGGTGCTGGGGCTCCAGAAGTTGTTCATAGTCCCCTTTTACATGGTTTGGGGGGAATCTGGGGGCAGAGTGGCTTGGATGAGCTGTTTCTACTCCCCCAGTAGAGATCTTGAACACAACATTCCCCGAAATGACCTCATTTGTTTTTCCATCAACCATGCACCCCTCAAAAGTTTCCTTTTACTGTCAAGGGCACCATCAACTTTACAGTAATCCTAGCAATCTAGGTGTCATTCTTGATTCCTATCACTTTTCCTCACATACAATCTGTTACCAAGGACAACTGATTTCATCTTTGCAATCTCTCTCTAATATGCTCCCTTTTCTCCCCTGATACTAGCTACGCCCTGGAGGAGATCCACCTCACTTCATACTTGGACTATTGTAATAGCTGGTTGGTGGCTCTGTCTGCCTCAGTTTTCCCCCCACTCCAGTTCATCCTTCATGCAGCCACCACTATGAGTTCTTACCATGTCCCCACACAACCTCCACTCTATAACTCCAATGGCTCCCCATCACCTGCAGAATCAAATACAGAATACTTTGTTTGGCACATAAACCCCTTCATTGCCTATCACCTACACACCCTTCCTGTTGTGTTAAACCTTTTTGTACAAAATATACTCTTTCTTCCTGTGATACTGGTTTCCTTTGTGTTCTTTGAACATGACATTGCATTTCCTGGTGCTGGGCATTTTCTTTGGCTCTCCCTCATACCTAAAATGTTCACTTTTCTCTTCTTTGCCTTCTTGCTCCCTTGGATTTCTTCAAATTCTAACTAAAATACCTTTACAGCAAGGTTTTCATAACCCCTCTTACTTCTAGTTCCTTTCTTCTGTAAATTATTTCCTATTTCTCTAGTATATAGCTTGCTTAGATATATTTATTTGAATGTTGTCTCTCCTATTCAATTATGAGACCATCCCTGGAAGGTAATGTCTTTTGTCTCTTTTTGTATTCCCAGCACCTATTATAATGTATTGCATATAGAAGGTGCTTAATAATGTTTATATATTGATTGTTTGAAGGGCAAGTAAGATGATCACTGTTCAAAGTTATGGTAAGAGAAAATTTCTGATCCAGGAAAAAAGGGAATGTTTCAGTATTAGTTAGGATACTGCACTAGACAACACCAAAGAGTTCCTTCAGTTATTTAATACTATTATCAGGTTAGCAAAATATTTTTAAAAACATGGCTGTTATAAAGGAGCAGGAAATTTAAGTTATGTTTTCAGGATGAAAGATTATATTATAGGCATAGAAGGGAATGTTAGAAATATTATAGGAATAGATTGATTAGGGGAACAAGCTCCTGGAACAGGTAAGTAAGAGTCCTAATTGTAGCATAGCTAAAGGAGTTAATCCTTGAAAGGAAAAGGGATATCTTCTCTAGACATACTTGCAGAGAAGGTCATTGATACCAGAAGACCTCGACATTCTTAAAATCTCAGAGGAAAAGGTTGGAAGGTTGATATTAACAGTACCATGGCTATGGAAAGCAGTGAGGCACACTGTAGAAAAATCCATTAGAAACAAGGCTAAGAAAGCAATGGAGCTAGCCAAGGCAGGTCTTCACTAAACTGCTGTTCCTGTTTGTGCAGCATGTACCAGAATATTAGGGAGGAGGAAGACCAATGTTTTCTGCTGACTGATGATTGTACTTACTACAAATGTGGAGCTTTTTTTTTAGCAGGAACTGTTATTTGAGGCAAACAGTATTCAGATTCAGGTATCCATGTTAGAAGAGAATAACTGCATTTGGAGGCATCTTCAGAAACTTTCCTGTTGTAGACAAATCTCTGCGTGAATCATCACAATTGTAGAAACTGAAGAAGGTGTCTTGGAAACTATCTTGCTGAATCTTCATTTTCCATTTCTCTCTAGAATCTTGTGAATTATGCCTGTGCTTGCTGATTTCATATTAGATTAATTTAATCCTTATGGAATAAGCAAGTCCTTAATTACAAGTCTATTCTAAGAAAGCAGGTCATAAGTAGATAGGGAATTAGGAAGACCTAGGTTCAAATCCTGCCCTAGACGGAAACTTCACAAACCCTAGCAAATGACTTCATTTCACTGGCTTTCAGTACCTGATCTGCAAAAATGAGGTCTTTGACTAGATGGATTCCATGGTTCCTTCTAGGTCTAAATCTGTGATATTATGATATCTATAAAGAAAATTTATCAAAATAAGCTTAAGATGTGTTTGAGAACACCACATGTAACATCAGAGAAGCTCTCTTTAAAGAATAACTTATTTAAAAGAAAAATACTTATCTTCCTAGTGAACTATATAATTAGTTTGAAAGTAGGTTTAAAACTAATTTTCAGGTTCTAATGGAAGACCAAATCTTTGTTCTAATTGTAGAAATGCTGGCAAGTTATGATACATATTCATGTATGAATTTCTTTTCCCTTTTTAGAATGGAAAGATAAGGATAAATTAATTATATATGAAGACAAAGATTTCTTTAGATAAAGGTAGTGTATAATCAAAGTATTATTATTGTCAACTGAAATACTCTTAGATCTCTATTAAAATGTATTCTGGCTAAATTGCTAATTAAAACTAAAATTTTAAATTCTTATCACTACTTTAACCCTGTTCCCCAATTTCCATTTAATACACCATTTACTTAAACATTCATGTTTTCTATATGGAATTTTTGAACCATAAAGAATTTGTATTGAAAAAAACAATGGTTCTCTATTTAAATTCACCAAACATTCATTGGCTGCTATGTGTAAGATTCTGTGCTATGGATAGAGGATGAAAAAGATAGAAAGCATCCTAGTCTCTACCCTCAAGGAATCTGTCATTTGGTAGGGAAGAAAGTGAATTGTGTAACCATAATACAATGCTAATGCTCTAATTGCATTAGAGGAGTCAAAGCCAAAATATGAGAAGTTTGAGAAGAGGGGAGCTACTTCTTCCTGGAGAAATCAGAGAAGGCTTCATGAAAAAGCTGACAGTTGAACAGGAACTTGAAGAAAGAGAAATAATTCAACAAGCCAAGTTGTAAGTGAAATCTGTTACAAGGCGACTCTAGTCTACTATTAGGACACAACATGGTCAAATTCAAAGAAGTAGAGGGTAACAAATGTGAATAGACTAGTTTGGTGAGAATGTAGAATACACAATGCAAGTGTAGGAGAATGAAACAGGCCTAGAAAGTTAGGTTGGAAAAAGGTGTTATAGAGTATTGAATGCCAGCCTATGTAACTTATGTTTTATACTGAAGAGAAGACATTGAAGGTTTTATAGTGAGAAAGTCTCATGATCAGACATCATGAAAGTTGCTTTGACCACCATAAGAGCTATACGAATGATAATATGAAAAGACTAGTGACTATGGAATGGGTTAGGAAACTATTATCCTAATTCAGAAAAGAGAAAATGAAGGCCTGAACTAGAATGATTCAGAAGATAGGCAGTGGATAGAAGTAGAATGACTTAGGAAATGCCAAACATTATAAATGACAGGATGCAATATCCAATTAGATGTGGAAGTATGTGGTTATCAAATTGAAATATTCAAGAATAATTCCAAGATTTAGAGGCTAGATAACCAAGACTAAGAGATTGTCAATGTTGGGAGTGAGTATTCAGGGCATTCAGGAGTAAATGCTGATAAAGTGGAAACAGGGAATTTAGATCACTGTAGATTTGGGGGCAACTAGATGGTGCAATGGTTAGAGTTCCAGACTTGGAGTCAGGAAGAGCTGAATTTAAATCCAGTTTCAGATATTTGCTAGCTGTGTCATCCTGGGCAAGTCATTTAACCCTTTTTGCCTTAGTTTCCTTATCTATAAAAAATGATCTGAAGAAGGAAATGGCAAACCATCCCAGTATCTATGCCAAGAAAACCTCAAATGGGGTCATGATGGGTCTAACAAGACTGAAATGACTGAACAATAAAAACAATTTGATGTTAGGACATGGTAGAGGAAAGTAAAGGAAGATGATATCTGAGGAGGTAGAAGGATCAAGAGGTATGTTTGGATAGGATTTATTCTAATGGGAAAGAGCCAGTAAAGGAAGATATTGGAGATCAAAGAAACAACTGATAATACAAAGCATTTAAGGTGAGAGATAAATCCATTGCCTAAGAAATGTCTCACTTTCTAATTTATCAAATAACTATTTGTACTATAATATCCAAAACAGTGATCAAAAAAATGATTCTGTGTTGGATGAATGCTTCAAAAACATTTCTTTGCATATATTGTCACAAATAATTCAGCTATTCCAATCCAAACTGGTCATTTCTTTCATGCTTATAAACAATAACATAGAGAAGAATTCAGTCCTTTTCTATTTCATAGAACATAAGAACCATGAAGTGCTAGAACTAGAAGAGACCTAAGGAAAAGTCTAAACCAATCATTTTACAGAAGAAGAAATAAAAGACCTAGAGATCTCAAGGGACAATAAAAGCCACAGAGTTAATGAATGGCAGAGCCAGGACTCCAAGTGCGATCTCCAAAATCCTTGAATTTTATCTCCTTGGTTAAATAACAGCCTTGAGAGTAGTAAGTCTTGAAAAATAAGTATGGAGTACAAAGAGACAAAGAAATGTAGTAGCAAGAACACTATATGTGGATCCAGAGGACATGGATTTGAATATTAGTTCTATTAACACTGCATTAAAAGAATATTTGCAAAACGTATTGCCTTATAAAAACTAATGGCCCACCTTAATTTTTCTAAGATGCCTATTCAAAGAGGGAAATGGTCAAATATCCTGAACATCTTTCAAAACTGCTAATCCCAACTTCATTGCAAAAATCTAAAATAGTTCTGAGAAAGGAAAGAGAACAGGGTTTTCAATTTAGTTTTCCTCAGCCTCAGTTGCCTGATATGAAAAATGAGGGCATTGCACCTGATAATCTTTAAGATTCCTTCTAGCTTTAAAGCCTGTGATCCCATGTGAATGACAAGGCTGTAAAACTAGATTAGATTCCCTAGTGAATAGAGATGCAAAAAACTTAAATAGGAGGAGCCTCTGGGAGTTCCTGGCTGTGAAGCTGGGACTGCTGATCCACCAAGTCTGGGAAGTGGCCAAGAGGAATCAGGTGGTGGTGGCCAGTAAGCCGAGGACTGTGGAGGAAGGATGCAGACAGTCACTTATGTGGCAGCTGTGGATGGGGCTGTGGGGAAGACTTCCCTTCTCATTAGCTACATGACCAATGCCTTGCCTGAGGAGTACATCTCCATGGTCTTCAACCACTACAAGGCCCAGAGGTCTATGGATAGCTGGACAGTCAGTCTGAGTTTGTTGGACACAGTTGGCCAAGAGGAGTATGATCAGCTGTGGACCCTGTCCTACCCACAGACCAATGTCTTTGTCATCGGCTTCCCCATTGGCAACCTCTCATCCTATGCCAACTTGTGACACAACTAACATCCAGAGGTCTCTCTCATCATTGCTCCAATGTGCCTATACTGCTTGTTGGCATGAAAAAGACCTGGAACATGACCTTGCCACACTGAAAAAGCTGAAGGAGCAAAGCATGATACCTATGACTCCTCAGCAAAGGACCTCCCTGGCCAAGCAGGTGGGTGCAGTTAAGTATCTGGAGCATTCATCCCTGAGGCAAAATGGAGTTGGGGAGGTATTTGCAAAGGCAGTGAGAGCTGTGAGAGCCTTTGGTGACTTCATCTTTTCTCTTGGGTGCTGGATTTTGGCCTGAGTGTGCTTAGGGTAAGCCTTTTAGAGGACAAGAAACCCAGGTTAGAAGCAATATTAGGACACAAAGAAATGCATCCTCTTGTAGCTCCAGGGAAAATACCTAGGCACTATCTAGAGTGTACAACCAGAGTCATGGGCCTCTTCAGCCCAGAACCCTTCCGGAGTTCCCAGATTTGGAACTGGGGAATGGAGCAGGGGGGAGCTGAGCACAGCTTGGTGGAACTGCCTGCTCCTTGGTGCTGAGCATTGGTCTTTGTGGGCAAAAATGAAAGAAGGCAGTTATAGATGCACGAAGTTGTTGCCTTAAGGTTTTTGTTTTCCTTTCCATTTCCTTTCCCTTTCCTTTCTTTTTTTTCTTTCCTTTACTTTTTTCTTCTCTTCTCTTCTTCCTCTTTCTTTCTTTTCTTCCTTCCTTTCTTTCTTGTACTAATTTTTGAAAATGTTCTCATTTCTTTGTCCCACATGTTCCTTGTGTTCAGTTCTGTTTCTCCCCTTTTGTCTCTGCCCTTCCCTCCTCTTTACCCCCCAGACTAGGTTTTTTCATGGGAAAGGTTCATGAGAAACAGGGGCTTCCAAATGAGGCTAGTGGGGCAGGAGAAGTTCATGGCCTCTTGGATGTCCTTTGGCTTCCTACCAAGATCTACTTTGCTTGGGTCTTCAGGTGACATTTCCAATTTGGATTTGCATCCCCAGAACTTAGCACAGAGTAAATGCTTCACAAATGCTCATTTGGTGATGCAAATATTAATGGGAGTATTAGTGCTTTGGGGCTAGGTTCTGGTGGCACTGCAGGCCTAGTAGTGCCCTAGCATTTCACTGCCCTCTTCTACCAAGAAGAAGAAGAAGATGTACGGAAGTGAAACAGATCTACACAGGCAAAGTTTAGCTTACTTCTAATCATTTACATTAAGGAGAATCTGTGTCTCTATACTTCTGGGCTGCACTCTGAGATACTTGATAGGGACAATTTTCCTATCTTCATCCATGCCCTATAAGGATTAGCAACTGCTCCCTTCTCAGGGCTTTTTAGTAGCTTGAGGCTCCCCTGTTTGGTTGAAGCAATTTAGCTATTCTGTTATCCCCATTCTCCCGCCAGCTGAGTTTACAGGATTTTGTGATTCTCTAGAAGGAAAAAGAAAATTCTTTTACTTTTGAATCTGGTCTCTGCTTTGGGAGGGACAGCCAGATTTAGTGCTGACCCTCTCCACACACTCCAGTTTCAAAAATTACACTGGGGCTGTTGGGAATCTCAGAAATGTAATGGAAAAGACCCTCTTGTGCCTTCGGTGAATACTATGTGCCTTTGGTGACTTCATCTTTTCTCTTGGGTGCTGGATTTTGGCCTGAGTGTGCTTAGGGTAAGCCTTCTAGAGGACTAGAAACCCAGGTTAGAAGCAATATTAGGACTTGGTGTAGGGAATTTGCACCATTATTCTTTCCTCTTCTCCCTAAACTGCCTCTCTTCTTTATTATGTGTCATGAAATCATCCGAAGAAACTTCTCAGCTTTCCCAGTCACTTTTTTTCCCAGGAGAGGACAGTGCTTACTGGTGCTTCCACATCTCTTGGTACCAGCAGACTGAACCTGTGAAATAAAGGCCCAGAAAATATACTGCTATCCATGTATTGGCTTCTAGCTCCATCTCACACCCGTGTCTATTTTCATACATGTGAGCCACTGTGGTAATTTTACAAAGGGGGTAGAGGGAAGGCTGCCTCTCTTGGTAGAAGCAGAATCTTCTTGGCTAAGATACATTAGAACTTTGGGGGGAAAAGAGGTCCTGCTATACTGAGGGGAGTGTTATACCCAAGAACCAGCCACTTTTGGACATGCATTATTAGCTGTCCAGATGTTTGCCTACCATCACCCAAATAAGATCTCAAAAGTGTATTATGGCTATCCTGATGGATCAAGGTCAGTAGTATCCTCTGAGGGCTTTGTTAGGGTCTCTGAATTCTGACTTGCTCAGTCATTAGCAAATTCATCCAACTGGAAAGTTTCCAACTTAATTTTCTCTGCAGTTCCAAATTCTCTCCCTTCCCTCTCCCAGTCATTGAGAAGGCAAGAAAACTAAAACCCATTGAAAACAAGTAGTCCTACAAAACACATTTCTATATTAGCCCCTCCCAAAGAAAAGATATAAAAAGAGAAGGAAATATGCCTCAATCTGTACTCCTAAGTCTACCAGCTCTTTATTTGGAGGTAGATCGTATGTTTCACCATGAGTACTTAGAATTTTGGTGGGTCATTGTGTTGCTAAGAGTTCCTAAGTCTTTCAAAGTTAATTTTTCTTTACAATATCATGGTTACTTTATAGATTGATCCAGGTCTGCCCACTTCACTCTTTCCAGGTTTTTCTCTAATTGATGGGCATCCCTTCAAACTGAGGAGTTTGAATATTTCTTCCAGGAAAATACTTTCCCATAGGATATGAAGATATCTGGCAGGGGAGATTACTTGATTTCTCTACATTAGTGAGTGCTCTATCTCCAGTAAGGTCAAAGGTTTAGCTCTGTTTTTGTAAGAAGGGCAAGTTTTTTGGGTAATGGATATGAACAACAGACTGAGTCTTCCAACTGCACCTCTCTTGAGGGGATTTTAATCATGTTGTTCCCTTCCATCTTCACAGTCTTCAAATCTGGATATTGCTTGGGCAAACTTTGGTTTCCTTTGAAACTGGATTTAGCCCATCTGGTAGCACAGGGAATTGTCTGTGGCATGGTTGATGGGACGGAGTACTATAACCTATACTGGAAACTTGATTTGTATATTTAAATGGATTTTGTATGAAGACTAGTATGCTAGAGTTATTTGTAAATTATTCATAAATAAATGGTGTTAAAGTTTTAAAAAAATTTAAATGAAATATTAACAAAAAGATTATAGCAACTTATCACAAGGATAATACATTATGACCAGGTGGGATTTATACAAGGAATGCTGGTTCAAGGTTAGGAAAACTATCACCATAACTGCCATATCAATAAAGAAATTAAGAGAAATCAAATGATCATCTCAGTAGATAGAGAAAAATGTTTTTAAAAAACTGCAGCACCTACTCCTAGTAAAAACACTGGAGAGTATAGGACTAAATAGAGGTTTCCTTAAAATGATAAGTAACATCTATTTAAAGCCATCAGCTAACATTATATGTAATGAGGGTGATCTAGAAGCATTTCCAATAAAATCAGCGGTGAAACAAGGATGCCCACTATCACCACTGTTATGTAATACTGCACTAGAAATGTTAGCTTTAGCAATAAGATAACAGAAAGAAACTGAAGGAATTAGAATAGGCAATGAAGAAACAAAGTTATCCCTCTTTGAAGATGATATGATGGCATACTTAAAGAATCAACTAAAAACTCTATTTGCAATAATTAACAATTTTAGCAAAGTTGCAGGCTATAAAACAAACCCACATAAATCATTAGCATTTCTAGATATTACTAACAAAGCGCAGCAGCAAGAGATAGAATAAGAAATTCCACTTAAAGTAAATATAGGCAATACAAAATATCATCAAACATAGTCAATCAGCAACCTGCCAAAAACAAATCCAGAACTATATGAACACAATTATAAAACAATTTTCACATGAATTAAATCAGATTTAAATAATTGGAAAAACAACAGTTGCTCATGTGTAGACTGAGCTAATATTAAAACATGACAGTTCTATGTAAATTAATTTACTTATTCAGTACCATACTAACCAAACTACCAAAATATTTCTTAGAGCTAGAAAAAAAATAGTAACAACTCATCTGGAAGAACAAAAGGGACAAAATATCAAGGAAATTGAGAAAAAGAAATGCAAAGTAAAGTGGTCTAGCCATACCAGATCTAAAACTGCATTATAAAGTAGCAGTCATCAAAGCTACTTTGTGCTGGCAAAGAAATAGAATGGTCAGTGGAAAAGGTTAGGTACACAAAACACAGTAGTCAATGACTATAGAAATCTACTGTTTAATAAATCCTAAGACTCCAGCTTCTGAGAAAGGAACTTACTATATGATAAAAACTGCTAGTAAAACTGTAAAATAGTATTACGGAAACTAGGTACAAATCAACTTCTCACATGCTACACCAAGATAAGGCCAAAATGGGTACATGATTTAGACATAAAGAATGATATTACAAGCAAACTGGGAGAGCAAGGGATAGTTTATGTATATGTGGAGAATGGAAGGATTTATGACAAAACGAGATACCAAGAATATTATATAATAAAAAGTGGATAATTTTGATTACATTTAATTAAAAAGTTTTTGCATATACAAAGCCAATGCCACCAAGATTAGAAAGGAAGCAGAAAGTTGGGAAACAATTCTTTCAGCCAGTGTCTCTGATAAAGGCCTCATTTCCAAAATATAGAGGGAATTAAGTCAAATTCATAAGAATATAAGTCATTTCTCAGTTGATAAATGGTCAAAGGATATGAACAGGCAGTTTTCAGATGAAGAAATTAAAACTATCTATAGTCATATGAGAAATGCTCTAAATATCTACTGATTAGATAAATGCAAATTAAAACAATTTTCGGGTACCACATCACAGTTATCAGATTATTTAACATGACAAAACAGGAAAATGATAAATGTTGGAGAAGATGTGGAAAAACTGGAACACTAATGCACTGGTGGTAGACCTGTAAACCAATTCAACCATTCTTGTGAGCAATCCTGAATTGTGCCCAAAAGGCTATAAAGCTGTCCTTACCCTGTGATTCAACAATACTACTTCCAGGTCTGTATCCCAAGAAAAATGGAAATAGGACCTACATGTACAAAAGTATCTATAGTTGCTCTTTTTGTGGTGGCAAAGAATTGGAAATTGAGGGGATGCCCATCAATTGGGGAATGGCTGAACAAGTTGTGGTATATGAATGTAATGGAATATTACTGTTCCATAAGAAATGATGAGCAGGCAGATTTCAGGAAAAAAATGGAAAGTCTTCCATGAACTGATACTTAGTGAAGTGAGCAGAACTAGCAAAACATTGTACATAGTAACAGCAACATTTTGCCATGACCGACATTGATAGACTTAGCTCTTCTCTGCAATGCAATGATTTAAGACAATTCCAAAAGACTCATGGTGGAAAATACTAACCACATCCAGGGAAAGAATTATGGAGTCTGAACACAGATTGAAGCATGCTACTTTCTCTTTTTTTGATTATTTTTTTCTTGTGGTTTTTCCTTTTTTATTCTGATTCTTCTTTCACAACCTGACTAATAAAGGAATATGTTTAATATGATTGCAGATCTATAGCCTGTATCAGATTCCATGCCATCTTGAAGAGGGTGGGATAGAGGGGAGGTAAAATTTAGAATTGAAATTTTACAAAAGTTTATGTTAAAAACTAAACATATAAAATAAATTTTAAAACGAAATTAAAAATTTTTAAACTGGATTAGAGTTGGAAACTAAAAAAAAATTGAATGACAGGTGAACAGGCTTATTCTTAAAATAATATAAGTAAAGAATATGAACACAATTAGCAGTGAGAACCCACTGTATAAAATGGGTTCCGGACTATATTAAAGATATTACATAGCTCTTTTTCCCAGAGTGTTTGTGTTTCTGTACATACATGTGTGCATGAGTCTACATGCATACTTTTGATAGTAAGGGATAAGAACATGTCTTATGAATTAGTTAATAATAAGTTATTAAATTCATGCTACGACAGATGACCCAGGGGCAAACAAAAACAAATGATGAATTTATCTTTGACGACTGAACATGTGATCATGTATCTCCAAAACAGAAATGCTCAATTTTCCTTAAAATGCCCTTAAGAAGAGTGATAACAATAGTTATAACTTCACCATTGGCTAAGGAACCACTTGGAACAAACAAGACTAAGATTTCAAAATTTTCTACTGATAATGATCACTGAAACACACTGCCACCTTATGACAACTCTTTTTACATCTTAATTTTCAGATAATTACAGATTAAAAATAAAATCTGTCCCAGAGATCAAACCAAATACGTAACTTTTCTGAAATTAAAATAACACATGAATATCAGTTCTATTTGGACCATACCTTGAAGGAGACAGAGAGAGACAGAGACAGAGACAGAGACAGAGACAGAGAGAGAGAGAGAGAGAGAGAGAGAGAGAGAGAGAGAGAGAGAGAGAGAAATATGTATTATTCAGATAATATTTATAGAAACTAAAGTGAGAATACAATGATGATATCACAGACATTTGTTTAAGCATTAGGTTGGAAAAAAATGATCATTCATTGGCAAAGGATACCAAACAATGAATGTATTTTTCAAGGATAGGTTTTAATTCCTTTTTAGTCAAAATTATTTTAAGATAAAAGTCATTTCAATAATATTTGTAGCATAACTTACTGTCAAGTAAAATGACAGAGGAGGGTGAAGAGTTTGATGAGTTAGAAGAAAGGGTGTACAGATGAGGGCCAGACTGTAATGGGCAGTTGGTGGAGACTAAGAAACTAGGCCTTGATCTGAATTCTTCATATGTCAGTTTTTCAAAGATCCTAGATGTCTTGCTTATGGTTATTTTACCCATTCTTCCCCTTAACCCCAAAACAAATTGTGAATACCTTGATAATTTCATAAATGGCCTTTGAGAATTGCTACGAACAAGAAGCTCATGATTCCATGGCCTACCTGATGATAAGCTTCAGTTAAGTCGATCCTAGGATAACATTCAAACATTGTACTGACCTGGGCCAATCTGGAAGTTTTTCCAGGACAACAGATCTAGAACTTTTGTTCAACTAACAGCCTTTGAAAACAAAGTCACCTACATACCACAATGTGTTATCAAAGTATGAAGTAGGTGAAATTATTCTTCATATTTGACAAAGATTATTTCTGTCCCTCTCTCTTGGTCCTTCTTTTTGTCTCTCGTCTGTCTCTCTTGAGATATAAATATACATGCATTGGTTGGTTGTTGTCCTTCATTCTTGAAGAGGACCAAAATGACTTCACTATGTTGGAGTTGAGATACAGTATGTCCAAGTAAAATTAATCAGATCAATATAAGCTCAGAAGGCTCTACCACATACACACACATATACAAGTATAAGTGTGTGTATATTCATGTATGTATATGCTTGTGTGTATATATTTAAGTATACATTTATGTCTTTTTATAAACACATATATACATATAATTCTTATATGTATCTACACACTCAATAAGAACTATGATTTCAAATTTAGAGGGCACTTCTTCCATCAATGCAAATAGGCACCTTCTCTGCAAGTAAAATCTTATATGGAATTCAGAGCCTTTGGCATCAAAATGTTAAATGGCTTGCCGAGAATTAAATATCCAGTGTGTATCTGATTTGAGATTTAAAGTGAAGGTTTCCTGACTTTGAGGCCAGTTCTCTAACCATTTTACTATGACTGCATATGTCTTATTATAACATAGTAAAATAACTTTGACTAAGTAAAATAAAATTGAGGAAGAAAAATCATAAGGCAACTATTAGAAAAACAATGAAAAGACAAATGATCCACTTTAGAATCTGGGCCTTAAGAAGGCAAAGCTTGGAACAATTCACATCAAACTTTCTATTTTTACTCAATTAAACTTAAAAGGAAAAATGCAGACTATAAGTCAACTCCCTCTAGACTGACATTAAGTTTAATTACTGATCTATCATTCACCCAACATTTTAATCAATGAAGTTCTTTACATGTGGATTACAATGATGACATCTGTAAAAGTTAGTGCCGTGTTTAACTCCTTCAGGCTTTGTAGCACCTGGTAAAGCCACAGGGAAGGAATCCTGGATACTTCTTGAACATACTGCAACAGCTGGTAACTCAGAAGGAGGTATATACTAACTCTTACCAAGCAAGTAGCATTGTACAAAAACCTCATTCTGTCCCTCTTTTAAATGAAAAGAAGCCAGAGGCAAATACAACTTCTCAAATGACAAATTTGGCATTGCTATGGATTGACATGCATGGTTCATTTTGTGCTCAGAAGTAGTTTTTAAATTTCTGATGTTTCTGGATAATATCACCTATGTAAAAAATAACCCATATATAATACAATTCTCTTCCTGGTAGTTAAATAATGACCAATTTTTAAATGCACCATAACAAAGGAAAACAGAAATTGTTATAATATCTTTATGTAATATAACATCAGAATGCTAAAAAAGAAATCATATAATTCTGGAAGCTTCAGAATGGACAAATCTGAATGACTATCCATATCCCATAACCATAAATGGTGCAATCTGCCTGGAACTCACTGCCACAGAAAACTGAGAAAACAAGCTCTATTATTCATGATCCAGCAGACCTATCTGTAGGGCGATGGGGAGCATTGTGCCATTATCTCCATGACAGACTTCTATTTTTAACAGTGGTATGAAATTACTATAAGAATTTAAATACATTTTGGGCTTTTTGAATTATAAAAGTATAAAACAAAACAGGAACTTGTGATTTCTGCTTTGTGTTTCTACTCTTTAAAAAGTTAGAATTTTTAACAGCTTTATAAGCACATTTTCCTTTTATGCCCAAAAATTTAACTGACCACCACAATGTACATATAAGCCATATGTCCTACTAGGTCATAATCTAGTGATGTTAGGAAAATACATAGCTTATCCAATGCTTATCCTAATGCATAGCACATAGCAGGTACTCAATAAATGCTAGTTGCCTGACTTATATGCAATGCAAAGTAGAAAATATGAAAATAAAATCATCTCTATTCCCCTCCCCTCAAAAAATATCATTTTTTTTCTACCTAAATGTTGTATTTCTGTTGCGAACCATTATTATCTGGGACAATTAGGCTCTGGTCTAAAACTTCAGCACCATCTTTGACCATCCTTACTTGTTCATCAACCATAGCCAATCAGTAACCAAACAGTATTGATTCTATCTTCACAATAAATGGTATCACCGTTAACTCCTTTTACCACCTCCTGACTCTATCCATCACTCTAGTTCAAGGTTTTTTACCTGCCACATTTATAAGTTTCCTAATATATACATATGTGTTTGTAAACACTGCATGTATATGTGTATATGTGTGTGTCGCATGTGTGTGCGTGTGTGTGTGTATGTGTGTCTGTGTATGTTTCTGACTCCAGGCCTTCATGCCAACACCAGAGTAATCTTCCACAGTACTGTTACTACTCTCCACAAAATCCTTAGCCTCATCCTGAAGGCCAGATACAACTTGATTATAAGCCTCATGTTAATGACTATTAGTGACTAATCTTTGCCCCCTAAAAACTCTGTAAGGCCCGATTAAGTGAGGGCCATTCATTTCAATTCAAAAATTCAATTCAAATTCAATTCAAAGAAGGGAAAGGGGAAAAGAATATGCTTCATTAAATACTTGCTACACACCAGAGTCATACAAGCAAAGAAGTGTCTGAAGCTGGATTTGAACTTGGGTCTTCCTTACTCCAGGCCTCGTGCTCTTTTTACTATGCCATCTGGATGCTCCATTTATTAAGTTCTAGTCTGTGCAGATCACTATGTAATATAATGTTCTAGGCATTAGGGGAGGCACAAAGTTTAGATGAGACATAGTCCCTGTCTTCATGGAATTGAAATGGAGTCAAAGATTATGACAAAGAAATAGAACTCATCCAGGATGATATATGTGTATTAGGAAGGTATAAACAAAATGTTCTGGGGTAAAGGTATCTTCATTTGGGGAGTGCATCAGAGATTTCTTGCAGGCCCTGGCATTTTAATTGGATTTTTGATGACTGTATTGAATCCAACAGGCTGGTCAGATGGCCTTTCATACATAGTGAACCTCATTAAAAGGAAATAAGGTGAGAAAGTTTGGGGCATATGTGTAATTCTATAATGACCCACGACTGGAGTGGAGGGCACCCCCAGAGAATCTTACATGAAAGCAAACATTGAGACCATTTCATCCAAACCATACCTAAGCAAGAATCCTTTCAATATCATCCCTGAAAAGGGATCATCTAGTCTTTGCTTGAGAACTTATCTTTGGGGAAATCTTACTACCACTAATTTAACTGTGGGATGAAACTTAATATTTTTTTCTTGTAATAGGTTCTCTTCCTTATCCAGTTTTTTTAGCTTAATACTAGAGATAATAAATAGTCTCACTTTATTTGACAGATAATAAGGAAGAATTGAAGGATCTTGAATACAGATAAGGGACATAACTACATATATTAATGAAGAAGAAATAATGCATATGACTACAAAGAGACAGAAGGCCATTGTTGAAAGGCAACTGCTATAGTATAGGAAGGTGATGATGTTCCACCAGGAATGAAGAACAGTGAACAAATTTGAGAAATATTGAAAAGTTAATATGCAAGACTTGCTAACAGAGGCAGCTACCTGAAACTGTGAGTAGACAATAGATAAGAAATCCTGTGTTCAAATTCGGCCTCATACTATTAAAAGCTATGAAATCCTAAGTCCATTAAGCACTGCCTACCTCAGCTTCCTCCTCTATAACAGCCAGAGATAAAAATAGCACTTAACCATCAGGGTTTTTGAGAGAATAAAATGAGGAAATATCTGTAAGGCACTTTGCAAACTTTAAAGTGCTGTATATTATTATTACTAGATATTCAACAACAACAGAAAAGAATCAATTATAACACTGATATCTGGAACATGGGAAGAATTAGTGAGTGGTTATATGAAGCTGCTAGTGAAATTGAAAGATGAAGCAGGTTCAGTGGGGAAAAGATACCTAGCTTGATAATGGGCCTTTGTCTCTACCATTAGAAATTCTTCTCACTCTTCCTGGTGGGAATCATGAAAGATATCTGCTTCATGAGACCTCCTAATGCCTCCAGTTTAAAATAGATCATTCAAATTCATCTGTGCACTACAATAATTTCTTAAGTGCCTACTATGTTTTAGACACCATGCTAAGCAATGCAGATGTCATCTCATTTTGTCCTCACAACAACCTTCAAAGTTATTATTATCACCACTGTACAATTGAGTCAGACAGAGGTTAAGCGACTTGCCCCAAGTCAAACAGCTGGTAGGTGTCTGAGACTTATTTGAACTCATATCTTCCTGACTTCAGGCCCAATGCTTTATCCACTGAGGCACCTAGCTAGGCAACAGAAATAAAAATATGCAACTGTCTGTAACCCCCAGAAGTTTTCATTCTATGAGAGGAGACAACATGTATGTAAATACGAATACATCAAAATATTTACAAAATAAATAAAAGGCAATTTGCGGGGGAGAAGGGCTAGTAGCTAGTGGGGATCAGGAAAGGCCATGCCTAGTAGGTGTAATGAAAGTAGAAATGGAAACAAGATTCTAAGACATGGTAATGAGGTAGGAAGACATTGTAGGCATAGGCTACATATAGAAAAAGCAAAGGCACAGACATAGAAATGAAATTATCTCCCTCTTATAGTGCTTTGATATTTTATATATTATACTTAATTGCAAGCTTCTTAAAAGAAGTGACTATCTCATTTATTTTTGTATGCCCTTATGTAGCACTCTACCTTACACACAGTATGAACTGAATATTTTCTACACTGACATGATTTGAAAATTCATCTTTATAATTAAACAGCTCTTTCCATTTACAAAATATTTCTTAAAGCTTTCAAATATGGGACTGCATATATGAGAGGGAAGTAAAAATGACAAATAATGTGGAATCAGTTTTTGTTTTTAAATTCAGGAACATTTAATTTAAGGAGGATTTTTTTTAACCATAGAAATTTGTTTGTCATATTAAGGTGGCAAAATTTCTATGTCTGGACGTATAATCTTCTGAGATATAGCTTCACTGAACTTCAGGGAGTGTTCATCATCTTTTTGAGGTACCAGGGATACACAGAGCTCTAGCTTTGAGGGGATATGAGGGCTCAGTTTCAATGATTCTCAGACCTACCTCCTCTTAGCCTTCAGACCACCAGACATCTCACAGTGGATCTCCCCATAGATATACTAAGTTCAACATGTCCAAGATTGATCTCATTATTTCCTCCTCACATTCCCTCCAAGATTTTTCCTTATTACTGTTAAGGGTACCACTATCCTCTCTCACTAGTCATCCATGATTTCTAATTTACCCCATCCATGTCCAATCCATTGCCAAGTTCTGTCCATTTTGGCTTCATAACATCTCCTGTATATATTTCTTTCTTTCCTCTAAAACTGCTGAAACCTGGAGTAGGGCCCCATCACCTCATACCTAGAATTTCAAGTAGTGTTTTGGTTGTTTTCTTTGTCTCAAATCTCTCCCTATCTCCCCCTAAAGAGCAAATGTGACCATGTCATCCCTCCCACACCCCACCCCTGAATACACACACAAACTCAATAAGCTGTAGTGTCTTCCTATCATTTCTGGAACAAATACATCTTCTGTTTTGCATTAAAAGTCTTTCTTCATACTCTGGCCTCTACTACTTTTCCAGTCTTCTTACACCTCACTCCCCCTCACCTAATCAGAGATCCAATAATGCTGGTCTCCATGCATTCCTCCCAGAGGTCACTCAATCTTCAGACTCTGGACATCTTTACTGGTTATTCTTCACACCTAAAATATTTTCCCTCCTCATTTCTGCCTCCTGGCTCCCTTCAAGTCCAAGCTAAAATTCCTCCTTGGAGAATCCTTTCATAAACCACCTTAATCCTTGTTCCTTTATTATCTCTAGTCTATCATTTCTATATTGTGTTTGTACATAGTTTTTTCACATTGTCTTGCCCATTATACTCAGCTCCTTGAGAGCAGTGGTCTCTTACCTTTCTTTGTCTCCCCAGCTCTGTGCACAATGCCTGGCACCTAAAAGGTGCTTAATAAATGTATATTGACTGACTGAATACTTACACTTTGTCTCTCTTTGGTCACCTGGTGCTTAGTCTCTTAGAAGGAAAATGAGGCAGCGACTTCACCAGCCAGGGTTTTCAAGGACTGTCTCAAAGAACTAGATTAAATTTCATGGGTTATATGAAAGCTTCTACTGCCTACTCAATCACTTAACTGGACACCTGTTCTTGCCCACAAGGGAGTAGGCCAACAAAAAGGCACGTGCCCCTGATCAGAACCTATTAAAGTGGGGGAAAATGTAATCACTCCCATAGAACACCTGGGCAACTATATTGTCGAGCAAGAACTCCACGTGTGGCTCTAATACCCGAACAGAATTCCAAATGCTAAAGCTTGCCTGAAATACATTAAAAGGAATGCCAGAAACTATAGAAGTAAAGAATTTCAGACACAGAATCACAGAGATGATCTAGCACAGTGCCTTTGTTTTACATATGAGAAAACTGATATCCAGAGTTAAATTATTTGCCCAGCATCACATAGCTACTTACTAACCAAACTAGAACCAGGAAACGAGTACTTTTGACTTCCAAGATACTGTTGTTGTCATCTACATCCTAACACCATATACATGAGATGGTGGTGAAGATCTCAAGGGCAAATACTGTTAAAGATGGCAAAGCACGGGGCGGCTAGGTGGCGCAGTGAGTACAGCGTTGGCCCTGGAGTCAGAAAGATCTGAGTTCGGATCCGGCCTCTGACACAACGCACACACAAAAAAAACCTAGCCGTGTGACCTTGGGCAAGTTACTTAACCCCAATTGCCCTCCAAAAAGCAAAAAAAAAAAAAAATGGCAAAGCACCTTGGAAGCGATAGTCCCTCTTCCCATTTCCCCCTTGGCCTGGAAGAAGAAAGAGGATTTATCAGATTTATCATCCCATCAGAAAGAGCATATGAGGGATTTTGGAATCATCCCCCCACAAACAAGCTGAAATAAAAGAGGAGCAGGATGTAGGGAAGAGTTGCACCGAACTAGAGAAAACAGAAGAGCAGGAAAGATAGTGGATGGCAGCTTAGAAAAGGTTGTGATAGAAAGTTGTGTCCAATGTGAAGAATGTCCAGGAGTTTCAAACAAGAGAGGAAGAAGCCACAGTAACTGGAAAAAGAGGTGAGCTTTCCATGGCTGTGAATGGGGAAGAAGAGCTGGATAGAAGGGAGAGACTTCTTCAATTCTGGCAATCTAATTAGCCCATTATAAGAATAATTTTTCCACAAACCCTTCACAGTCAGAGGGAATAACTTTTGTGAGTTATTTGCAAATAAGGAAAAAAGGAGCATACTAAATCAGAAATATGTTTTACATTCAATGTAAATTCATGCATTTGACAACACTATACGTTAGCTCAAAGAGTAGATGGTACATATGTGTTCTAGATCTTTTCCCCATAAAATGATGATCCACCACTACATTCAGAAAAATTGAGATGGAAGAAGTTTATTATTACTCACTAAATCACAAGGAAAAGGCTTTCTTTGCGGAAGTGGGATGCTATATGGTCTAACCCAACCCACTAACTTAAATCACAGATTCTCCTTTGCAGACATCAAGTTTTGTGCGAAACAGGTGAGGAGGTCATATTACTAAGTTGACAGATGTAACATATAATGACATAAAAGTTAGTCCACCTTGTGAAATAAAGTTTCTTTTTTCTTTAGGAAAAAGAATTAAAGCCAAACATAACTTAAAATTTGGAAATGGCTCATCTTAACATTTAGTACTTCTCATGATAATGACTACATATTGACAGACGCAGACAAGGCAAAAGTACTCATATAAATTTTAATCAACAAATAATTATAAAAAGAAGTGTGGGGGAACAGCACATTTAAGGGTTTTTGTGGGTGTAAAATTATCCTTAACTCTGTTTAAAAGGAATAAAAATCAGAACACATTAGAAAAAAATTCCTATTTCAACTTGTTATTTATGATGCTAGCGAACAAAAATTGGTTACATTTATGCTCTTTTTAGTACAACTACACATTTTAAAATACTGAAACTTGTGTATAAGTATGTGAACAACTTTAGCTTTCATTTTTGCCAAAAACAAAGAAAAAAAACAATTTCTATCTTCAACTAACCTTTGACCACCACAAATCATCTTTCTTTAAGGATTAATCTGAATAAAATGTCTATTCCATTGAACACATTCACAAAATTTAAGAAATTTTATACACTTTTCCAAAGTACAAGGTCAAAATTGCCATGTCCAAGGACATAGGTTTGATACTCACTGCCTCCATCATGACTACTTCTATTTAGTCTTACACAAAGTACTTTTAGACATTCTTTCAGTACCATGGACATTATTCAATCTGAATACATACTTAGAGTGGTATTTTACAAATGGAAGCAAATAACTACTTGCACACACATTTGTGATTCAAAGCTTTCATTTAAGCAATGACACCCATCCATCAGCAAAATTTTGTGCGGCATGTTTTTATAGCTGTGCTCTAAACATAATGAGAGAGCCTAAATATGCATTGAGTTTATAGCACATCAGACATTCACTAGCCTTCACTAATAGATCTCTGTAGTGAGGAGAAAGAGAAAGATGACCTTTCCTTGCAGGCCAGTGCATTCTGACTGCAATGATGGGTGCCCAATTTGCCCTTTAAATCTTAGGTCAACAACACATCTCAGCAAAATAAAATTGATTCAACATCTCTCCCAAAACATTCATTTTGAAGACAGTTATGAAAGATGAACAGCATTTAAATCCCATGAGTAAAAATAATAAAGGTAATATAAAACATCTCAACAACATATATTTCTTTTTAAAATTATTTTTATTTATTATCATATTTCTAACTTGATGACTATTTTAAGAATGTTTAATAATCAATTCAATTTGCCTAAGGAAATATTTGGATATAGGACCATAAGGAAAAAAAAATACCTGGGGTGGTCTCTGGAAATTTTCTGCATGTGTGACTTATAATTAGTGACAATTCTTATATAAAAGATGTCACATTCATTAAATGATTTTTTTCTTTTTTTTTGTAAAGCACAAAGATAAAAAATGTGTTCATTCCAATCTGAATTATTGTAATGTTCTCATTTAAAACCACCATCTGTCAGAGATTATCCTATTTTAAACAGAAAGAACATCCATTAAATATTAATCCTATTCCTCCAAGAAATGTACTCACACATTAGACTGTGGCTATTGTGAATGAGACACTAGTGTTATTTACTCTGCTAACCAGTCCTTAGGTGTAACTTCATTGATCTTTGTAGTTCACACACCCAGAGAAAAGCACTTTGGCAGACTGAGGATGGAAATCCTGAGACCACATTATATTCTACCATGCAGAAAATAAAAGCTCAATATCCAGTATTAATTTCTATTTCCCAGAGCCAATGACTAGACAAATGCTATCTGTATAACAACAAGCAATGATGCTCCTGAGTGACTGAGAGAGAATTAAACAGGGCTAAAAGACACGATAAAATGGTGAAAACATACAGAAAATATTCATTCTCAAGAATCTGGATATTACCTGGCATTATACCAAGAGAAATAAAGAAATTTTAAAAAATGCACAATGGCTCTCTTTCCCCCTGAAGGTTCCTAAACTGAGGTTTATTTTTTTTTCCTTTTCTGATGTTTTCTACTTTATTTCCCAAACTCTGGATGCAAAAACAAAATGCATGGGTCAATGTGACCTGAAAAACGTTTCTTAAAATATTAATGTAGCTCTCTTTTCCATATAATGAGAAAATGAAACATTCCTTTTGATTGCAAAATGGACTACTAAAAACATCAAGGGACATATTAGAACATGTAATCCTAAGGAAAAATTGAAAGCCTTACCTCTTATTTCACAGTGGAGTACTCACTGAAAATATTTGCAAGTACAACTTGCTAAGCCATAATAGTGTGTATAGTTAGAGCAAATTGAAAGAAGTTAGACATAGCCCATACAGTTAAATAGATCATAATGACAACGCTTTGGTGAGGAAGAAAGAAGTTTCAAGGTTCTGCATCCCACCTACGAGCTTAAATTGTCAACCTAGACTTCTAGTCTGCATTAGGAATGAAGGCAGTCAGACAAGATGAGGTTCCCCTGTTAGTTTGTAATACACGAAGAAGAAAGAAAGAAGTCTATTTACAAGATTCTGCTTACCCTTAGGCAGAAAAGTGGCAAACACTTTAAAGAGAAATTCCTGGCAAAGACTTCGAGGATGAGATACTAAATCCAAAATAATGACTCTCCTACAATTTTTATGATGTACTTCACTTATCTTTTCTTTATTTATTTTTGTAAAATGTCTTATGGGAAATTCAGAACAAATATGAATAGCATAGAGCTTTCTGAACCGCAGCATACAAGGGATGGAGAAAAGATTTTTTAAATAGTATAAATCCAAAAAAATGTGACTTTCAGAGCATAAAGCAAGTCTGTTAGGCCAAATATGTAAAAGTGGAGAAAACTGGTGCTAATTATCATCATCATCATCATCAGTATACTTCAACAAATGTCAGTGGAGTGCAAATGAATGAACACTGGGCTGGGGGTCAAGAAGCCTGTGTTCTAGTACACAGCCATTTGCAGAATAATGTTGGAAAAATCATTGAATATCTCTTAGCCTTAATATTACTTGTCTTTAAAATAATGGTAATTATTTATGCTCTTACTTCCTCATGTAGTTGTAATACATAATAAACCATATACAAAAATATCTGGAAAATTTTACAAAGTCAAAAGTTATTAATATTATCAGGGCCAATATTAGTCGTTTTCAGTACAGGAAGATATTGAATATTAGCATTATCTTCAAGGGGCTTATGGTCTACTTAGCAAAACAATATTCTCCTTAAAATGATACTGCAAGGTTCAACTGGGAAATAAGATGTACAGGCACTGAGGTATGGGGATCAATCTTGCCCTACTGGAAAGTCTGATGGAGGAGGGGGTATTCAGTGGGATCGCTGGTTTGGGATGGTGGGTAGGGGAGAGATGAAGGGGAAATCTGTAACCCAAAATCTTGTGGAAATAAATGATGTAAACTAAAAATAAACATAAAATTTAATTTAAAAAATGATAGTGCAAGGAAATATTTGTCAAATAAGTATAAAATAAATGCTAGATGAGGAAGAAATCACAGCAGGCTGTGGCATTTAGGGAAATCTTCATGGAGGACATGGAATTTTGAGAATTGGTAAGACAAATAAAAAGTATTCTAGGTATAGAGAATGACATAAGCAAAGCAGAGAGTGGAAAGGGCACTGAATTGGGAATCAGGGAGCTGGGATCCTTTTTCCATTTCTACTACTAATTCATCATGTAACCTTTGGCAAATCCTTTCAATTTTATGCCCTTCCAACTTTCCCAATTCTTAGAAGGTAACTGTTGCAGTTAGATGGTTTCCTCAGGTTCCTTTCAGTTATAATGACCCATGATGTTATGAGATCAATTTGACTAGAACTGTAGAATTTTATAAGTAATCTCTTCATTAGATAAAGAAGTCTATTTGGAAGGGTTATACAATCTGTCTACACATAGTCAATACACAGGGTTTCAGATGACAAAACATTTGCAACATTATCACTAAATTATAATAGCTAAATATAGCCAAATTGCATCACATAGAAATCACTGAATATTTGGGCTAGAAGAGCCATCAGAGGTCTACCACTATTTGAACAAGAAACTCTTCTGTAGCATCTATGATAAATCTAGCATTTATGTGAAGACTGGGGCAGGGGAAGCAAAGGCCAATGAACAATTGATGACCATGTCAATACTAATTTCCATGTCAACCCATTCCACTTTGGAATAGAATTATTTTTATGAAGACTTCCCTTACATTGAGATGAAAATCTTCCTCTGCAACTTATATACACTGCATCTAATTTTATTCTCTAGGGTCAAGCAAATAAAATTCATTTTTTTTTCATAGGAAAGATTTCAAATACTGAAAGTATTCCCTAGGCTCTCTAAATCTCTTCCAATGTGGGTTCACCTACCTTGGACCTCTTCAAGTGGAGGATAAATAACTATTTGTTAGATGTCTTGTTGGTATTCTTCCTATATTTGGGTTGGCTGACAAAGTCGAGTAATTAAATATTTAATAAGCATATTTTTGTGTGAAGAACTGTGTAACAGTCTCTTTTAATTCACAAATTCTGTGATTCTCTTCATTAAACCATATAACTCATGGTCATTCAACTGATCCTGATATGGTTCTATCAGGTTTCCCCTTGTGATAATTATCGTCTGGATACTCACTAGCTTGTCAATGTCTATATTAAAATGTTATGAACAACAATATACCAGATGTGAAAAGACAACAGCAAAAAATATCTGAACTACTACCACTCATGTTCTTTATGCTATATATCCTATATATGATATTATATATGAGACATATGTGGTACATATACATATTATATGCATATATACATGTGTGTGTCTATGTAGCCTAATAAAGTAGGTGGCATGCTGTAGGGGAAAGACATTGCACGATGCAGTGGAGAGAACTCTGAACTTGGGTCACTAGACCAAAATTTAAATGCTACCCCTGTCACTTCTTGTGTGACCTGTGGTAAGTCATTTGACCTCTCTAAGCCTCACAATGTTTCCTTTTTAATGTTTTCAAAAACTATTTATGGACATCAGCATATTGTTGAGAAACAATCTTTTTACCAAAACTTGTTTCATTTCTTTTTTTCTGGTTTTAAATATTTATTATTTATTTTAGCATTTTTTTTTAATTTTGAGTCCCAATTTCTCTCTCCCTCCATCCCCTTCCCCACCTATTAAGAAGGAAAACAGTATGCTATCAATTATACATATCAAATGATACAACACATATTTCCATATTATCCCTATGGCAAAATAGTAAGAGAAATCAAGAAAGTGAATACATATTATATGTATATGTGTGTATGTGTATGCATGTGTGTATGTATGTATATTATATGTATATTGTGTACATGTGTGCATGTATGCGTATGTATGTGTGTATATATATGTATATATAGATTTTTTTTCTTTTCAATTTGTTCTTGGACTTCATCAGTTCTCTCTGTGGGTATAGCATTTTTCATCATGAGTCCTTTGGAATTAACTTGGAACTATTTGTGGAAAAACTTCTTAATTTTATTAATCAAAATTATTCATTACTTTTCCTGTGATTCTCTCTAATTTGACCACAAACCTTCCCTTATCCATAGATGACAGGTAAAATTGCTCATACTTCCCAATTTGCTTATGATATTACCCTTCATGACTAAATGACATATCCATTTTGACTTTTTTGGGGGTGTACAGTGTGAGATGTTGGTCTATACCTAGTTTCTTCCAAACTGCTTTCCAGTTTTCCCAGCAATTTTTGTCAAATGGTGAGTTTCTACCTCCAATACTTGGATTGATGCGTTTATCAAAACCTAGATTACTATGGTCATTTACTACTGTGTATTGTGTACCTAATCTATTCTTATGATCCACCCTCCTTTTTCTTAGCCAAAAGCAGATTGTTTTGATGATTAACACATTGTAATATAACTTGAAATCTCTAACTACCAGTCCACCTTCCTTCACATTTTTTCACTTAGTCCCTTGATATTTTTAACCTTTTGCTTTTCCAGATGAATTTTCTTGTTATTTTTTACTATATCTACAAAATAATTCATTCTACTATCTGCTTCCATTTTATGGGTTAGCTCATCTCATTTCCAGGTATGATTACTAACTATGTATTTCCTTTTATTCCATTATCGGCTCTCCTTCTCTCTTTTTCTCCCTCCCTTTCTCTCTCATCCCTCCCTCCATCCTTCTCCCCCTTCCCTCTCAAAAATGTATTTTGCTTCTAAGTACTGTGTCCCTTTACTAGCCCTCCCTTTTGTCATGCTCTTCCTTTTCTATTATCCCCTTCCCCTCCAATTTTCCTTATGGAAAAGTTACATTTCTATAAACAGCTCTGTGTGTGTGTGTGTGTGGATATATGTGTGTATTTGTCTACACAATTCAGTTGTGTATATATACATTACATACATACATACATAGTATATATCTATAGAATATATAGATATAGATATTCTTCCCTCTTCAAACCAATTCTGATGAGAGTGAGGTTCAATCACTGCCTGCCACCCTGCTTTTTCCCATTCATTATAAAAAATTCTTCTTTGAATACTTCTTTTACATGAGAAAATCTGCCCAATTCTAACTCTCCCTCTCCTCTTCTCCCAATATATCCGCCTTTCTCACACCCTCATTTTAGATATCATTCCAATATAACTGACTCCTACCCATTCCTTCTGTCTATGTAAAGTCCTTTTAACTGCCTTAATAATAATAAGTTTCTTAGTAATTATATGCATCATCTTCCCATGCAGGAATGTAAACATTGACATTAACTTTATTGAATGTTAACTTTATCCAGTTCCTTATTCTATCATGTTTACATTTTTGCTTCTGTTGAGTCTCGTATTTAAAAACAAAATTTCTATTCAGCCTTGTTGTTTTTATCAAGAATTCCTTAAATTATTTTATTTCATTAAATATTATTCTTTCCCCTAAAAATTGCACTCAGGGTTTTTTTTCTTTG
>WOXC01010092.1:0-203519 GCA_011680675.1 Gymnobelideus leadbeateri | reverse complement strand
TATCTACTTGGGAGGATCATAGAAACTCAGAGCTGGGAGCAACCTTGGGGCCCATCTAGTCTAGCCCATGCCTGGACAAGATTCCTCTGTCCAACAGCCAGCACAGATGGCCCTGCAGCCTTTTTCTGTACATCAGGCTTAAATCTGCCTATCTGCAAATTCCTCCCCCTGCTCTTAGTCTGCTCTCTGGGGCCACTAGGAATGAATCTAATCCCTCTTTCACATGACAGCCCTTCAAATAAAGACAGCTCTCCCTCCCACCATCTCCAAAGACTTCTCTTCTCCAGAATAAACATCCCCAGTTCCTTTAAATGAACTTTGCATGACCCTCCACAATCCCAGTTGCCTTTTTCTAGATACTCTCTGGCTTATCAATTTTCCTCCATAAAAATGTGCTAAGTGGAAAACACATGACTCCAAATGTGTTCTGATGAAGGGAGGATGGGGGGGGGGGTGTGTGTGCAATCCTCTCCCCAGTCCTGGACACTAAGCTTCTTGCTACAGTATTAAAGCTCTTTTTGGTCGCTTGTGGGATCATGGTTCACACAAAAGTGAGACACTTTTGGATATGGCAGAGAGAAAGTTTCCAACTAAGCCTAACTCTTCAACCTAACACCTCAGGACCAGAGAAGAATACTCCAAGGGAAATAAAAGGAAAAAAACACAAATGAGCAAGAAAATAAATGCTTATTTTTTAAAGTAATCTTTATAGGAAATAAAAGAAAAACAACACACATTCTCAAGCCCCAGACTTCTGTTCTGTTGAAGTGGCTGAGGAAATTTGGAGTTTCTGATGTCTTACCAGTCCATCCCAACTTTTGTTCTTGATGGTCATTCTCTGTTTCCACCCCAGGCTCTTCTAACTAACTCCAGAGACTTCAGTGCAGTGGTAATCTAGATGCTGTCATGATCTTTGGCCCACTTACCCCAAGAGCCATAATGGTCTAGCCCTATGGCAATTGGGATCCTTCCTCCAACATCTTAGGGTTGCCTAATTAGGTGCTTCCTCATTATTCCACATCAACTGGTGCCCCTTCAGTCAGTAACCACTCCCTGCCTCAGTGGTCTTGCTCCACACATAATTAGCTTCTTATCTGAAGGTCTAGCAAAGAGGGGCTGCCCTGACCTTCTTTTGGCCCATATAGAAGTTCTCAGTATGGTCAAATCACTGGCGCCTGACTTCCTTTCCCCTACCTGAGCCTGGTGGTGAATCTGTAAGTAGATTTACCCACATCTTACCTCCATATCATCACAGTGCTGGCCCCAGAGCTGCCTCTTGGGCACTTCACAGAAATACCCTATGCATGGCCAACCTCTGGTACTGTCAGAATGCCAGCAGTCCTATTTATCTCCTAAGATCTGTACTAGGGATTGTAAAGAACCAAAGCTGAGAGCATGAACTCCATGTCCCAAAGGGAGGGACCCCCTTTTCACTTACTGTTTCTTGGACTGGGACTTGAAAAGTGTTCTAAACCTCATATCCTTTGGTTCCTATCCTCTCTGACCTTTGAAAACAGAGCCAGCTGGAACAGGACAGGTTGGGTGTTCACTGGGACAAGGGTGACAAGAAGGTTGTGAACTCCAGTGATTGGAAGAATGATGGTACACTCAACAGTAGTAGAGAAACTGGGAGGATTTGGTGGGAAACACAATGAGTTTTGTTGTGCATATGTTGAATCTGAGATGCCCCCAAGACAGCCAATTCAAAATGTCCAATAGGCAGTTGGTACCTTCTGGAACTTAGGAGAGAAAGAAGTTGTGGATCTATAGATATGGAATTAATTTGCATAGAATTGATCAGTGGGCTTTTGAGAGCTGATGCACTCACCAAGTGAGCCATCTAGACCTTTTTTTACCTGTTGGATTCCTACCCATCCTTTAAAGCCCAGCTCCTCAGTTTTGCTTCCTCTGATCCTTCGCATGAGTTCTCAGACCTCACATAGTCTTTTTATCTTGTAACTTTCCAAGATACCTACCATCTAGTACAATATATTAGAGCTGTTTGTACTGGCATCTTATCCCCCACTAGATGTAAACTCATGGAGGGTGAGTACCAGGGGCCTTATCAAATGTTTATATCTCCCTCAGGCCTCTATGCATAGTTGTTGTTGCTGTTCTGTGATTTTTCAGTTGTGTCTGATTCTTTGTGACCCCATTTGGAGTTTTCTTGGTAAAAATACTAGAGTGGTTTGACACTTCCCTCTCCAGCTCACTTGATAGATGAGAAAACTGAGGCAAACAGGTTTAACTGACTTGCCTAGTCACACAGCTAGTAAATGTCTGAGGCTGGATCTGAACTCAGGAAGATGAGTCCTCCTGACTCCAGACCCAACGCTGTATCTACTGTGCCCTCTTACTGCCCCCATCTATGCATAGTAGGACCTTAATAAATATTTACTATATTTGTATTTTAGATAGCCTTTGAAAGTGAAGTTCTCCTGAAGAATAGTTAACCACTAAAAGATTTGGGTTTATTTAGCATGTAATAAACTCTAGGGGTAGAGATGGGGAGAGGATGCCTTAATGACAATTTTAATAAAATTATTTATTTCGTCTAGTCACGGAAGATGAAATAAGAGTAAAGAGGGCTTAAACTGTAGCAAGAGAGAATGTGGTAGCACTTAAGTGGGAATTTTTTTTTTTTTACTCTAGTGGATCATTTGTGAAGTCTCTTTCCCAGAGGAATTTAAAGACAGGGTCAACAGTCATTTGTCTGGGATGCTTTACGTCTTCACCTGCCCAAAGGCAGGGTGCTGGAGCCTAAAGGTCCCATCCAACATTGGAATTCCATTAGCCCATGATTCAGCTGTGCCTAATTGCAGCCTTCATTTGACCAAAAACTCCCACAACCCTCCCCAAGGCAGTTCTGTTACTGACATCTCAGTTGCCCCTGCTCTTTCTCAGTGTTCTCAGAGACTGAAGAAGTTCAGTGTCTTGGAATTTTCCAAAGTCCTTCGTTCTCTTTGTATTTTGTAATATTTTAGCCCAAAGTAGTGGTATAGGAAATTCTGGGAGGGTCATTCAAGGATATTTATTAGACTTAGCAAAACAAATTGCTGCCTCTTAATGACAAAATAAAATGCTCAGAACTCTGGGGCCTGAGACTTTTTGTTCTGAGACGATTGGACTAGGTTTACTCATTTGCTTCTTTGTAAAGATAAAACCAGTGAATCATAGGACTTTGAGAACTGGAAAGGACTCAAAAAATCACATGGTCCAGCCCCCTCATTTTACGGAAGATGAAACTGCAGCTCAGAGATTCCAGGAGGGTGCACAGAATCAGCATTTTTACAGCTCCGCAGGCCCTCAGTGGCCTTCTGGTCCTACAGTTACCTGGATAAGAATCCTCTCCAGAGCATAGCCAATGAGTGCTTATGGAGCCTGCCCTTAAAGATTTTTAGGGAGAAAACTAAGCTTCCATTCCACTTTTGAAGACTTTTTAGATTGGTCAGTGGACAAACATTTATCAAACACCTGCTTTCGCCTCTCTCTTCCCTTCTCCTTTCTTGTCCCTTCCCCATCCTTCTCCTCTCCTCCCCTCCACCTGTTCTCCTCTGCCTCCTCTCTCTCTTTTGGTGACCTCTTCAGTTTTCATGGGTTTGATTATCACCTCTATACAAAAGACTCCCCATCTTCCTATCTTCTCTCTCTCTCTCTTCTCTGTCTTTCAGTCTCTCTCTCTGTCTCTCTCCTCCCTTGAGCACCCATCTCCACTTGCCTGTTGTACATCTTTACCTGCACATATGGAAAGGATCTTAAACTAAGCATATCCAAAACAGAGAATTCATTGTCTCCCATCCCCCCCTCCACCTGGAAATCCACCACTCTTCCTGATTTCCCCATATCTGTGAAAGGTGCCACCATCCTTTCAGTCACTCTGAAAGTCACTCAGAGTCTTCCTCAGCTCTTCATCTATACAAAAACATTTGCCAGATTGTATCAGTTCTACAGCTAAGTGTTGCAGTAGATAGAGGGCTGGACCGGGAGTCAAGAAGACCTGAGTTCAAAGCTGTTCTCAGATACTTACCAGATGTATGACCCTGGGCAAGTCACTTAACTCTCTTTGCCTCAGTTTCCTCATCTGTCAAATGAGCTGGAGAAGGAAATGGTAAACCACTCCAGTATCTCTGCCAAGAAAACCCCAAAATTGGGTCACAAAGAGTCAGACACAACTGAAATGGGTGAACAACAACAACCATTCAATCAGTTCTCCCTCTAGAACATCCCCCATACCCATGCCATCCTTCCTGCTTACACAAGCACCACTCTGGTCCAGGTGCTCATCATCCCTCTCAGAAGCACTGGTCTCTGAACACACAGCTGCCAGATGGACCTTTCTGGGACATGTCTGACCATATCACTCCCCCACTCAATTAAATTGAGTGGTTCTCTATGTCTTCTAGGATAAAATGACAAAACTCCTCTTATGACATTTGAAGCCTTCCATAAGATGACTGCACACTGTCTTCCTAGACCCATTCTACCTTGGAAATTCCCCTGGGCAAGTCACTTACCCTCTTCTAGGTTAACTTAGGCAGCCCTGTTAAGACTCTTGAGTTTCAGAGAAGGTGCTAACCTTCATTGGTAGGTAGAGTTTCCTCTCTCAGTGAAATGTCACAGCTCCAGTCCCTGTTCCTGTGTGCTGTATTGTATGTATTCCTCTTTGTCCATGTTGTTTCCTTTAGTAGATCATTAAGCCTCTCCTGGGTAGAAGAGGGAAGGCTTCATTTTTGTCTCTGTAGCCTCAGTGCCTACCACAGTGCCTTGGAGTTATTAGCATGCACTTAATGCTTATGGAATGGAATCCACCTTGATCTCTTTGCTTCTTGCCCATGGCTCTATCTTTTTGAATTATTTCTCTTGAAGAAATTCCTAAGGAGTAATAGTGACAGTAATTCAATGTTGCTAATGAAAGTTTTGGTATCAATTAATTAGGAAGCATTTATTAAGCACCTACATGTGCCATGCCTTGTGCTAGGTATGAGTTATATGTATACAGAGTTAGACTTGTTATTCTATTTTGGGAATGGCTCAAGCTGGAGGAAATTGGCTCCAGTTATATCAAGAATGTAGTTTTTAGTGTTAGAATTAAGGTAGGTGTCCTGTTATCATGATTATTGTTAGAATTAACTGCTGCTTCTTTCCCCTCTGTTCCCTTAAGAACCTGGAGAGTTGTTCTTTCCCTCATTATGACATTGGAAGCTTGCTGAAACTTTCCATGAAATATTGCACTTTGAATGGTAGTGATAGATTTTTGTCCAGTCATCAACCCATGAAGCAATGAACCTATAGTAGGTGCTTACTATGTGTGCCTGCACTGTGTTTATTGCTGGGGATGTAAAAACAAGAGGGAAGGTCCATGCCCTCATCGTGCTTACTTTCCAACATACAGATAAGTATATAAGTATATATAAGTATATATGTAGCACACACAAAGGAACCTTACAGAGAAAGTCACTAGCAATTTCAGGACCAGCTTGCCAAACTTGCCATGAGCTGATTCTTGAAGGGAGCTGGGAGACTGGGAGAGGTTGAGGTGCAAAGGGAGAACATTTCAGGCATTGAGCAGAGATGGGGGAGATGTTTGTGGGGAACTGCAGGTAATCCAATACAGCTGGAATCTAGGGTTCATGGAGGGGAATAATATATAAAAAGACTAGAGTTGTAGGAAGAGGCAGGCTGTAAAGAGCCTTAAATGCCAAGCAGAGAATTTTCTGTTTGATCCTTGAAGTAATAGAGATTCACTGGAATTTACTGAGTAAATGGGTTACATGTTCTGACCTGTGCTTCAGGAAAACTGCTTTGGCAGGTATTTGGAAGATGGAGTGGAGGGGAGAGACACCTGAGGCAAGTTGACCAATCTTCAGGCTACTGCAGTAGTCTGCACAGAAGGGGATGAGGGCCTGGACTAGGGTGGTGGCTGCCTGAGTGAAGAGTGATGGAATTATGAGAGAGATATTGAAGAAATAGGAACCAGGGGGAGGGGGATGGCAGGAATGGAATAAACATTTATTAAGCACCTATTGTATGCCAGGCATTATATTAAGCATTTTACAAAAATTACTTCATTTGATCCTGATCACATCCCAGGGAGGTAGGTTTTATTATTTTCTCTGTTTACACTTGAGGAAACTGAGTCAGGCAGACATTAAATGACTCGGGGTCACACAATTTATAAGGATTTGCACTCACGGACTCCAGACCCAGTGTTCTATCTGCCAAAGAGATCTAGCAACCAAATGGCTATGCATGGTTAGAAAAATGGAACATGACATCAGTGTTAAGGTTGGATTAACTCTTGATAGAGGATAATAACAGGTATCACCACAACCTCCTGTAAATTTAGCTGTCAGCCTCAGGGCCTTCTGTCTGGGCCTGGTGTCAGGTTTCTTATGTACCTCAGCTTTGGGGCATTCTGCAGAGAATGATTGGTAAGCCAGCTGTTCTGCCATAGTGACTAATTAGTCTTTCTTTAGAGATGACAAATTTTGATGTTTTGTTTTGTTTTTTACCCTAGTTACAGTCATAGGAAACACATGCAGCCAGCAACCCATTTCATGTCAGATGAGCTTATGGGGGTCACAGCTCTGTCAGACTCAATAGGAGATGATGCATGAAGGATTCCGCGTCCTTTGCCATAAGTGAGAGAAATAAGGATGTGGCACTTTGCAGTTGCCAGGTGGCATGTACCCTCTCTGGAGTATTTCTTAGTACTCTGCCTACTTCCCCCAAATATAGCAGCCACTAGACCAGTTATGTCATGGACCCTTTTATCAGCCTAATTAAGCTTGTTAATTAATCCCTTCTCAGAATAATAACATATTTTTTAAAATTCACAAAATAAAATACATGGATTAAAAAGAAAACCAAAGATGAGTGAAAATAAAGATCTAATTTTTTTTCCTCAGTCAAGTTCCCAACCCTCCTCCCTGAAAGCTGTCATGGATCACAGGTTAAGAACCCTTGATGCAGGCACACTTAGGTGCTGGTTATTTGGAGGTTTTAGAACAGGGACATATTATTCATTTATACATTAATCCATTTATTCAACAAGCAATTACTGTTATAGATAAATCAGCAAGCATTTTTAAACTGCCTAGTGTGGACCTGGCACTGTACTAGGAGATGGATCAAAAATAAATATATAAAACAGACCCTGCCCTCAAGGAATTTACACTCTATTAGAGAAGGCAGCATATGTGCATGTGTACCAGGCATTCCAAAAGTTTGAGTATAGTTTTAAACTTTAATAGGGGTGTGTGTGTGTGTGTGTGTGTGTGTGTGTGCGCGGCGCACATATGAAATGAAAAATAAAGACAAAGTAATTAAACTCGAGGTAATTGTTGCAGAGAAAGGGTGCTAACCATTGGAGAGCTCAAAAAAAAAAAAAAGACAGAATTTGAGAATTGAAAGGGACCTCGGCTGTCTTCTAGTCTAGAGGTATCAGACACACAGACAGAAGCCTGAACTAGATTAAAATAAGGTTGGGAAATATTTAACAAAATGAATCAAAATACAACAGGACATAGATCATGTGAATATGTGGTTTTCTAAGTCTGTGTGGTCTACTGTAGGGATACAGTTTTTGCTCAATCGCATGTATGACTCTTTGTGATCTCATTTGGAGTTATTGGCCCCCATTTTTATTTGAGTTTGGCACCTCTAAGAGAGTATGATCCTTTGTATGAAACGAATACTTACTATAAAGGACATGAATGTTTCTGCTTCCACTGAGGCCCACCTTCTAAATCTCCAAGGAAGAGGAAGCCGCCATTTCTTGAGGCAGCCCATTCCACTTTTTTGACGTCTCTAATTGTTAAGAAGTTTTTCTTACCATCCTGAATCTGACCATCCTCTTTGTGAATTCTATCCCATTGTTTTTGGTTCTGCCCTCCAAGGCCCAACCCAACATGCCTAGTTTTTTCTCCATGTGACAACTCTTGAAATTCTTGAAGATGGGATGACTCATTTCCCTTGAGTCAAACAATGTCTAGTTTCTTTGCCTGATCCTCATGTGACATGTACTCAGGGCCCTTCATCAGCCTGGTGGCCCTCTCCTGGGCGTTCTCCAATTTATCAATGTCTTTCTTAAACTGTGGCAGCCAGAAATAAGCATAGCAATCCAGATGAGGTCTGTGGAAGGCAGAGTCCACTAAGACTACTATTCATAGAAGCTATACACTTCTTAATACAGCCCAAGAGAGCGTAAGCCTTTCTGGCTTCCGTGTCACATTTTTCACTCCCATTGAGCTTGTAATCCACTAACATGCCAGATCTTTTTCAGAACAACTGCTGCCTACCCATGCCTCCTCCATCTTGAGGTAGATTTTTTGAACCAAAGTGCATGAATTAACACTTATCTCAATTGAGTTTCATCTTGCTAGATTCAGTCTGTTTCTGTTGCCAGATCCTTTAGGATGCTGACTCTGTTACTTATCCCACCCAACTTTGTGTCATCTGCAGAGCTGATTAACATCCCATTAATACCTTTCTCCAAATCATTGGATAAAAATGTTAAATATCAGAGGGCCAAGGACAAATTCCTTAGGTTATATGTTCCTCTAGAGATTTCCTCCCATGCTGACATTGAATGATAAATGATACTTTTTGAGTCTTGCCATACAAACTATTCTGAACTTATCTGATCATATTTTTGGTCTAATCCAAATATCTCCATCTCCTTCACAAGCATAGTATGAGAGACTTCCTAAAAGCTTTACTAAAACCCTAATAAACCATATCCACAGCATTCCCCCCATCTACTAGTTCAGTAATCCTGTCAGAAAAGGAAATGACGCTTGTTTGGCATGATGTTCTTGATAAAACCAGTCTGCGGCTTCACATAACTCCTGTTCTAGGGCTCTACCAACCATCTCTTTAATAGTCTGTTCTGTAATTTTTTCAGGAATCAAAATCAGGACTATTGTTTGCAGGCTTTGTCTCTCCTTTTTTTTTCTTTTGAAAACTGGAACATTTGCCCTTCTCCAGTCTTGTGGCTCTTCTCTTCAGTGGTTTTTCAGGTGTCAGTCACACCTGCTGATTCTTTCAGGACCAGAGGTTGTAGTGCATTTGGGCCAGGTGAC
Source organism: Gymnobelideus leadbeateri (assembly GCA_011680675.1). NCBI lineage: Eukaryota > Metazoa > Chordata > Mammalia > Diprotodontia > Petauridae > Gymnobelideus > Gymnobelideus leadbeateri. The sequence continues at coordinate 194,436 of WOXC01010092.1, read as the reverse complement.
TTGAATTCCTCAGGGGAAGCTAAGTGCTCTTTAACTGTCTCTTTACTTGACTTGGTTATGAACTCCCTGTGGGCCATTTTTGTTGTATCATTCTCAGAGCTTGAGTTGTAACCATGTGGTAGTTGTACTGGTCAATCTCTGTGATCATGGCGGCAGGTTCAAGTGAACAAGTCAGCCCTGTACCATTTTACCCATCTATGTTTTGATTCTTTTTTAAAATAAAACATACCCTTCCATAGCCATAGTCCAGCCAGAATGTGGACAGACTGGCACTGTCTGCTCTGTTTCTTTGACCATAGACCAGGATTCCGTATGGACTCATCCCCTGGACTCAGAACAGGGGTAACCAGGCAGAGGTACTTACTTTCTGAATGTTTCCTCTGTGACCAGACATGTTACTCTCTCTGAGAGGTTCAGGAGAGTCTGGTTTACCAAGCTCACAGCTTGGGGTTACAAAATGAACAAACATGAAACAATTAGTGACCAATTAAGTGCTAGGACATGTGGTATAGACCAGAAGTTCAACAGAAGTTCAAAGAAGGAAGGATCAAATAAATAATCAGCCGCCTCTTTTTAGAGTGGATAAAACTGAGACCTTTGAGTTAAGTGACTTGACCACACTGGTAGCTGTCAAGGGTGGGATTTGAACTCCAGTCTCTCTGTCTGGTGTACCATGAGGCTGCCTCTCCAGAGAGTGGCCTAACAGGAAGTCAAGGTTTTCATGGAGCTTTTCAGACCTGTAGAGTAGTGATGTCAAAATTCAAATAGAAGTGGTGGCCACTAAGCCATATATAATTATCCCAGGGCTACATATTGACTTAGTTTTAAAATGAAATGTTACCTATATTTTATTATATACAATAACATATGGTAGGTCTTATATGGTATGCGATTGTATTATGTACATTATATTGTACATGTGCACTGTATATAACATATCATATACAATATTTTATTGTATTTTTATTTATTTTGCTAAGTATTTTCCAGTTACATTTTAATCTGATTTGGGCAATATTTGGGGAAGTGTTGCAGAAGAGTACAACAGCCCTCTGTGGTAGAGAGCCTTGAAAGAGGACAAAGAATTGGAGAGGCAAGGAGAAATGTGGCAGTCATTCTGAGAAAAGATATCAATATGAGAAGACATGGAGGGATAAAGAGCATTATAATATTCAAATTTCATTGAATAGACCTGCCATTCTGAACCAGAGAAAAATTGTATGTATACATATAGATGAATATTTGCATGCAAATATATGTATATGTGTATATATACGTACATATGTATACATAAGTATATGTGTGTATATACATACACATAAGTGTGTGAATATGTATATCAACTAATGGGAAATAGTGTTGGATAGTTATTGTATGACCAATTTGTACATGATATGAGAACTAGAGATCCAATAAGAGGAATACTGAAAATGGTATTGTTTCCTCCATAACAACATATGCTAAGTGCATTTTGTAGTAAAGTGTGCACATGTGTATATATGTTATAGAGAGGATATTTTAAATGAAAGAATAACACTTAGCCTTGAGGAAAAAGTGAATTTCTCCTGGTACTTCCACGTAGTTTCTTTCACTGACCACTTTGTCACTTATTTATAAGTCGAAAAACCAACCACCATAAATACTGAGCATGCACTCCAAAGGTCTGCTATGTAAATTTTAACAGTGGTAAATCACTTTGAGAAATTGTCCCTTAGGCAATGCCCATCACCAATTGTAGATCTACCATATGTAGGGCTGATTAATCTGTGGCCACCACTTTCTGGGTGGGGGAAAAGGAGAACCTATTGGGATCAGGCCTGTTTTCAGTGTCTCTTGAAAATGCAGCCCTCACTGTGGGATTTGTCTCACTTGTTCCTAGGTCTTGCTGGGAACCCAGTCCAAAATCACTGTATTTTGCAATTGTTAGGAATGCTTTTGCCTTTTCACTTGGTCTGCATAAACAAGAACTGAGTTCTTAGTTAACAACCTGCAAAAATACTTAAAGAGAATCCTGGAGCCCAGCCTGGAGAGTCCAGCTGTTGCCTGATGCAGCTAGCCCTCTGCCTTGTGTTTATAGAGTGTCAAGGAGAAAATCCCCCAGATTAATTGGGGGCTGGGGGTGGGTGGGAACATTACACAAAACTCAAAATTAAATCTTATTTCTAAATTATTTTAATTGCAGAATAGTGTTTAGACTCTTTATCTTGATATTTATTTTTAACTTTTTTAGTAGTACTCTGTTTCACTCTAGATAAAGATTGATAAAAATGATGATTCTCATTTCATCTTCAGGGTTTCAGATCCCATTAGATTTCATTTTCTGTAAAAGTCTTTTCCATGTTTATTCCAAAGAGACTTGAGGAAGAATTGCTGTTAAAGTGATACCACAGTTCAGCAACCCTGGCGTAATAGTTGCTTTTTTTTCCCCTGGCAATTTCTACACAATGTCAAAATAATTTTTTTTAAATCAATGCATCACCCACGGGTTTTGTTTAGGCTTTGGCAAAACATCTGTATGATCAACTGAAATTTTCCCTTTTCATTCAGATATTTTGACATTCTCTTCATCAGTATTTCTCAACTATAGGCCCATAAACTAGTGGTAGTCAGTCGCACATCTTTAGCAGTTTGGAAAACTTACTATCAAAGGTCCTTACTTGAAGCTATAAAATTTACTGTCCCACCTGCCCATAGACAAAGGTCAGCTATGAGACCTGCCCTAGGAAGGAACCCCATAGTACAAACTGAGGCTTAGAGTGCTGGTAAAGACAGCAGTCTGAATATTCCCATTCATAGACAGCTGGATAAAAGCATCAATTCAGGTGTGCAGGAATCAGCAGTCACTTTACAGAGACATGGTGTGCTAGCATGAGAGACCAAAGGGAGGAAGCATTCAGATCAAAAGTCTAATTTGCTAACATGGATCAACAGTTTAAACAGTAAGCATAAAGACATGGCCTGGGCTAGACAGCCTGATCTATCAACAAGCAAAACCTAGCAAGTGCTGCTGTGTGCTAGGAACTATGTCAGGTGTTAGAGATACAAACCAAGGCAGAAATTCAGTCTCAGTCCTCAACGAGCTTACCTTCTAACGGAGGAGACCACACGAAAGCAACAAGGTATGAACAGCTGTCAATGACTAAGTTATTCTGAGTGTTATAAATACTCAGATCAACTACAAAGGACCTGTGAAGGAAGATGCTACAGAGAGAGAACAGATAAATAGAAGTAGATAGAGTATGGGTGTGTGTGTGTGTGTGTGTGTGTGTGTGTGTGTGTGTGTGTGTACATATATACACACACATCATGTTCTGCATACTTCTGTTTCTCTGTTCTTTCTCTGGTGGTGAATTAATTTTCTTTCATAGGTCCTTTGTAGTTGACTATATGTATGATATATGTATATACATGATATACATGTGTATATGTATATACACGATATACACATGTATATGTATACATACATAGTGTGTGTGCATGTGTGTGAAATGGTGGCCTTCTCTAATGGGAGGAAGGAAGGGAGACAGTTCAGAACTTAAAATGTAACAAAAAATAAATTAAAAAAAAGAAAACAATTCTGTAATTCAAGATATAAACAAGGCAAATGGGAGATAAGCTCCGAGGGAAGACACTAGCAGTGGGGGGTCTCTTGGAGAAGGTGGGATTTGAGGTGAACCTTGAAGGAAGCCAGGGAGACAAGAAGGAAGGGTCCAGCCATGGGAGACAGTGAAAAGACTGGAGTCACAAATCAGAATGTCATGTGAGGAAGAGCAGATTAGTATCATTGGATCATAAGTGTGCGAAGGGGTATTTGGAAAGGTAGGAAAGGGTCAGGTTGTGAAGGACCATAGAAGCCAAACACAGAATCTTATGGTTGATCCTGGAGGTGACAGGAAGCCACTAGAGTTTATTGAGGAGGGGCATGAATCACAATGCTCAGATTTGCTCTTCAGATCATTTGGGCAGTTGAGTGGAGGAGGAGTTTGAATGAGAAGACACTTGAAGTGGGGAGATCGACCAGATGCGAAGTTGATGTGTGAGATGCTGAGGACCTATACCCTGGGTCGGACTCTGTGAGTAGAGAGAAGAGGGTGTATATTGGCAGCTCATTGGGTCTATAGCATGAGCGTCACTTCATTCTTGAAGAGGACCATTGACACAAGGGTGAGGTCTTGACTTTTGAGTGATAAAATCCTCAGCCTCCCTCTCTCCTCCAGTCATCGCAGTTCAGTGGCGAGACAAAAGTCAAGATGACTGCTGGTGGCTTAGGATGACTGTGAATGAGAAGTAGAGAATCACATCAAAGCAAGCCTTGGGGACTGGTAGAATGAAGGTGCTCTTGGCAGTAACAGGAAACACTGAGACAAGTTTGGTAGATAGTCTTCTGCTAGGCGTGTAAGCATGTTTCTGTGCCTGTGTGTTGAAATGTACTCTGTCTTTGCTTCCTTTCAGTGAGCATCAGCTCAGCCACTCTACTGGCAGAATTCTAGTCCGTGGAGATGTCCAGGTCTGAGCAGAGTAGACAAAAACTTTTTTTAACTCGGTTCTTTTTTTTTCTCTTCCTTTTTCCTACATCCTGTTCCTACCACACTTGAGACCCACTTGCTTCCTTGGCTTCCAATCCTGTTATGAACACTAGAGACCATTTTAGAATACCCACATTTTTTTACACCAAAAAATAGAAGGAAGAGAGATCTTTAATACACTCTATGCTTGTGTTCATCCCCCAGTTTGTTTAATGAGCCTACCTGATTTTCTGCACACTGCCTGCATCCTTCCATCAGGAACCGCTAATTAGGCTACAACACAACAAATCTATTAAGACCTAGTACTTTTTTCACCTAGGAATCTTTGTCAGTAATGTCTAATAGATGACCTTCTGGGCCAACCCTCATAAAGTAAGCACACAGTTTTGCTTGTGTGAAAGACAGAGGTATTTTGCAGAGTCTGTCAAGCACCAGTAATCTCCTGAACTTCCAAGGGGAGATTTCTAGCTCAGTACAAACATAAAAAGCTGTCCAAAATGACCTATGGGATAAGAATAGAATTCTTAACTGTAACCCTAATGGTACAGTTGTTTCTGAGAATAGAATTGCATTACCTCTCCTGAGCCTGGTTAGACCTGCATTGCCTTGAGGCCATTTGGGATTCCAAGCTCCTAGTAGAGATAGACCCAAACATAGATACTACTTCTGCTTTTCCTTTGACTTCCAGAAGAGCATCCTTCTATCATCCATTGCTACTCAGATGTTCCCTCCTGCTGTATACACTGGAAGAGAGCAGAGGTGCTCTGGCTTTCCTAAGCAGCTAGGTGGTACAGAGGAAGACCTGAGTTCAAATCCAACCTCAGAAACTCCCTAGTTCTGTGACCCTAGGCAAGTCACATAACATCTTTCTGCCCGAGTTTCCTGAATTTATAGCACCTATCTCCCAAGGTTGTTGGTATGAGGATCAAATGAGGTAATATTTGCAAAGTGCTCAACACATGGCAATAAATATACCTGACACATAGTAGGTGCTTAATAAATGTGCCCAACACATAATAGGTGCTTAATTAATGCCTTTTCTCTTCTCCCCTTCACTGTGTGTCGGGTAGAGAATCCTAAAGAAAGATGACTTCACAAGGTGCGTCTGCTTTCAGTCGAGTTGGTTCCTGTGCCAGGACCGAGGCCTGCTCAACTCTGCCTTCCTGGGACTTGGTGTCATTTTTATATCTTTTATGTTTCAGACTTTATAATACCTGGAGGTCCCCTCTCCTAGGATACAAATTAGATTTAAATCAAGGAAGTGTTGCCTTCGTAATAAACAGAAAGCCTCTTTCCTATATGCCGCCAGCATGGTACACTGGGGTCTGCTAACTGGGGAAAGATGAGCTATTATGTCCCCAGGCCCACTTCAAACAGCTAGACAGTAATTGGGTGTTAACTTTTAATGATAATATTGCCAGGAATAGCTGAGCGAGAACTCAAGCTCCTGCCCCACCCTCTGAGCCGTGGGTTTATTAAACTGAATGTGTGTGTTTCCTGGTCTGTTTGAGTTTGGAAGTGTTGGTCTAGATGCAGCCTGCAGTGGCCTGCTGTGGAACCAAGGTATCACATTGGAAAGGCTTTTAATAGAATACATTTCTTTAAAAATGACTATGAGATATCTTCTTTTTACAGGCATATGGATTCCTCTAATTTCCTTCCATCAAACAGAATGAAGTTAATGGAATGAACCATCTTCTCCAAATTTGTGATTTTGTTCAGTTCTATCTATAGCTGGCCACAATAGGCATTATGTGTCTAGTAACGTCTGAATCAGTTTATCAGAAAAACCCAATTATTAAACATCTACTTTGTGCAAGACACTGTGCAAGATGGTAGGGATTCAAATACAGTGGATAAAACAATCTGTTTGCAAAAAGCTTGTATTCTGTTAGGGGAGGGACAACATGAACACATACAAGTATTTAAAGAATAAACATATAAGCAATAATTACAACAACAAATAATAATTACAAGGCTATGAGGGAAAGAGACATTAGCTCTGGGGACTTGGGAGTGAGGAGCCTAATAGGACTTGAGATGTATATTGGGAGAAGAGAGGAATTCTGAGAGGCAGAGGTGAGAAAGCAGTGCATCCCAAGCATGGGGAGGGTGACCAATGCACAGGCCTAGGTATGGGAGATGGGGCACACCATATGGTCAGGATGAAGAGGACACCATTTTGAATGGACTATGGATTAGGGGATGAGAAATAATATGTAATGAGTCTAGAAAGATAGGCAGGGGTCAGGCTGTAAAGAACTTTGTAACTCACATTTATATGTCACTTTTAGTGCTGTATATATATGTTATGTTATGTTATGTTTAGTGCTATATATATGTTATGTTATACTTGACCCTCACAGCAATCCAGGGAGGTAAGTGTTATTATTATCCCCATTTTATAGATGTTGAAACTGAGGCTGAGAGAGGCTGTGTTCACACAGCTAGTAAATGTCTACAGCAGGATTCAACCAAGTGTTCCTGATGTTGAGTTCCATGCTCTATACAGGTGTACCACCTGCTTGCCTCTTTACAGGCTAAATAGAAGAGCTTTATATTGGATCTTAGAGGAATAAAGAACCACTGGAGCTTATTGAATTAGAGTATTTCATGGCCACATAGATCTCTGCTTAAGGAAAATGTGCAGGTGACGGACTGCAGTGGGGAGAGGTGGAGGCCAGTGCAGTCGTCAGAGTGAAAGGGGATAATGCCCTGAACAAAGGTGGGGGCTGTGTGAATGGAGAAGAAGGGGTGGATATAAGAGGTGCAGAGATAGAGACAAATTTTGGCAGCTGTTTGGATGTATGCACCATGGGAGAGTGAGGAGTCAAGAGTGAGGTGACCCCAGGGCTGCAAACCAGTGTGACTAGAAGGATGGCAGTGCTTTGACAGTAATAGAAAAGTTCAGAAGAGAGACCTGGGTTTGGGTGGGTTTTGATGATTTCTCCTTTGGACGTATTAAGTTTGAGATGCCTACAGGTCACTCCATTCAAAACATCCAACAGGCAGTTGATGATGTGGGACTGGAGGTTGGAAGGGAGGTTAGGGCAGAGCATATTGATCTAGGAGTCATGTGAGCTGATGAAGCTACCAAGAGAATGAATATAGAGAGAAGAGAGAGGGCTCAGGACAGAGTTTTGGGGGTATACCCACAGTTAGTGAGTGTGACAAGGATGATGAAGCAGCAGAGGAGACCAAGAAGAAATGGCCAGATAGATAGCAGTTGGAAGAAGGAGAGATCACTGTCAGAAAAACCCATTGATGGGAGAGTGCCTAGGGGGAGAAAGTAGTCTACAATCTCAAATTCAGGAGAGAGGTCCAGAAGTATGAAGACTAGAAAAAGAAAACAGTAACTCCAAGATTTGGTAACTTAGAGATTATTGGTCATTCCAGAGAGAGCGGTTTAATTGCTCCTTGCTTTTATCTACTTAGACTAAAGATGTCACTGTGAAGGGGTTAACTATAGAAAATGCAGATTTTCCAGTCATACTACTCTGGATCAGTAGCTCATAAGTATTCAGCCTGAATAACCTCCTTAACTTAGAGACAAAAGAGTAATTTAGGCTCTTAATCAGCTCTGTGAAAGGGCTATACTTTTTTAGTCTTTGGATACTCGACAGTGACTTATTTTTTAAGTTAAAGCAAATTCTGAAGGATACCAATATTAGTTTGATTTGAAAAAAAAAAAACCCAAAATACTACCTTCTGCCCTGTGCTAAGTTTGCTGAAGAAATATCACTTGTTTCTAAATGTCTCACCCACAAAGAGTATTGGTATTTTGTTTATACTATTCAGACCAAGAAACATTGTTTTTTTAGCATACCAGCTGCCTAACCCCAAGCCTCCAAAAAAACAAGGGTGAAAGAAAAATCAGACTTCAAAAATCCTGAACCCAGAACCCTTCCAAGAAGTCTGTTTGAATAAAAAATTATGTGAGAGGTAGAGAAGGCAGTGTTAAATTAAATGTACCTTTTAGCACAATTGGTCTGGATTGCTGAGAAAGTGGCAAGTCGCTGTGTGGTTCTGCTGGTGGATTCTTTGATGGTGAATTCAAAGGTGGTTTCAATCACAAGGGCTGTGAGCTTGGCATCTCTGACAACCACTGAACTCCATGTAAAAATGCACATGAAGGAGACTGGTGAAATAAAATTTATAGTAAAAACATCAAATCATTGGGATGGGTACAGGAATACTGCTTTTTCCAAATTCACCAAGCAGAAACATTAGTTTAAATAATTTGTATCTGTATAAATCTCTACCTCTATTTCTACTTAGACTTTTTTTTACCTAAAGGCAAGATTTGAAACTTGGTATGCTAAGTGACTAAAAAAGAATTCCTTGGTGGAACAAAGCTAGAATCCATGGAAATTAGGGCTGATCCCCATGCGTGAAGAGTGAAGGAGACCCAAGGGCAGGAGGCCTCATGAAAACAAGACATTCAGACGAGAAGAAATTTGATATCCCCTTCCACTCCTTTTTGTTCTTTTTTCATAGGAGCAGGTATTTGTGCAGACGGCCCTTGAGTGTGTAGACTGCAAGGAAGCTTGTATGTGCTCAGCCTACTGAAATGGTGAGCAGTGTTGTATAGACAGGAAGGCTTTGCATGAACATGTGTGCAAAGCTTTTAACTTTTTCAGAGGCCTAGCACAGTACCTTCCAATTGCTTGTTGAATTGAAAGGTGATCAGCTTATACAGTATACCACTACAGTTAACAGTGTGGCATGGATCTAGGGCAAAGAGTTGGCCTTTGAGCCAGGGGAATTTAAATGCAAGGCCCATGTGTGAAGCTGACTTGCTCTGTGGTCCTGGGAAAATCTGGGAACCTCTCAATGCTCTGGAAGTCTCTCTAACACTGTAAAAGGACTGATTTGCATTTCTTAGATGGGAGTTCCTCAAGTATACCAATGAAATTCTAGGTCTGGTCAATAATGATAATAACTCACAATTATCACTTGATTTAGAAAGCATTTTCCCCAACTTCTGGGCAAATATCATTATTCCCATGTTATTGAACAAGGAGGCGAGTCATTGAGTGCCTTGTCTAGGGTCATAGAGCTAGTAGCTGTCAGAGTTGGAGACCAGCCATGTCTCCATTTTCCACTACATGATCCACACGTTTACTGAGTGCTCCCCTTTTGTCTGGTGATTTGAGATGCTATGGGAGCTGCAAAGAAGTATAAAGATTTGATCCTTACCCTCAAGGAGATTTTAGTCTAGTTGGACTGTGTGCTTATACATATTCACAGATATACGTGTGTGTGTGTATCACGTAAGTATACATGGATACACACATACATGTATACACATGCACACACACATATATAGCTATATGTGTTTTTGTGTATATAATTGTAAATCATGGAATATGGTGGTCTCCAAAGAATTAAGAATGAGTCTCATGGCCATCACATTAGATATTGATTTTCTGTGAAAGCAGAAGAAAGATTCACTGCGGATGAGGGTGAAGGGGAGCCTCCACTCCTGTGATGCTGACCTTCAGGCTGCCATAGAACAAACCCTGTTCTCTAGCCCCTGCTGCCATGTCAACCTCAGCACATCTCCCAGCGCCCCATGCCCCACTCCCTCTCTGCCTGCTCTTGGCTTTGTGCTTGTTCCAGCGTTATTTAGCATTGTCGTCAGGGACTTGTGTAAAGGATACGGATGGCATGCTTATCAAATCTGTAGATGATCCACATCTGGGAGGGCCTAACTTACACACTGAATGAGAGACCAACTTTAAAAATATCCTGGCAGGCCAGACTTGTGCTAAATCTTAAAAAGATAATTTTTAGGAACAGGAATGTCAAGTCTTAAAATTGGGTTCCAGCAAGTCAGTTCCATAAATATAAGCTGAAGGAAGCATGGTCTGAAAAAGATCTAGAGATTTTAGTGGGCTGCAGGTTCAGAAAGAGTCAGCAGTATGATAGCTCAGTCAAAAAAGCTGCTGTGATTTTAGACTATATTGATAAGCACAGGATCTAGAAGAAATGAAGTTGGTAATGTCATGGTACTCTGTCCTGGTTAAAGCTAACAACAATATTTCTATAGTGTTTTAAGGTTTGCAAAGCATTTTACAAACATTTTTATTTTTAATTATTTTTATAACTATAGTTATATATAATATAAAGCATGATTATATATAATTATTTTTTCACTCCAACAACCCTGATAGACCCATTATTATTTCCATTTTAGCAATGAGGAAACTGAGGCAGACAGGGGTGAAGTGACTTGCCCAGGGCTATACAGTAAGCATCTGAGGTCACATTTGAACTCAGGCCATCCTGACTCCAAGCTCTATACTCTATTCATTGCGCCACATAGATGGGAGTATTGTGTTGTGTTACACCAAGTGGCACATTTTAGGAAAGTCAGTGATAGGCTCGAGACTATCCAAAGGAAGTAGAACAGAAGAGTGGAGACTTTGACATCATGCCATATGAGAATCATTTAAAGGAGGTGAGGGATTAGGAGGAGTGGGGGGCTTAAGCAAGAAAATTTAAGGAGACTATGATGATTATCTCTTAAGTACCAGAAGGGCAATCACATGGTAGGGGAATTATACATGTTCTATGCCCTCGACTTGGGTGCAGTAGATAAAAGTTAAATTAATTTGTATTTGATATATGGAAGAAATTTCTAATAAATCTAGCTCTCAGAAGTGAATGGGCCACCTTGGGAGTTTGTAGTGGTTTCTAGCACTCTTCTCATCCTTAAGCAAAGACTGGACAACCACTTGTTAGGAATGTTTGTAGGGGAGTTCTTGGTCAGATATGTCATAAACAAAGTGAACTCTGAGGCCCCTCCTCATTTGGAGGGTTTTGATTCTATGTTCAGTTTAGAACCTGAATCATTGTGTGTTTCTTAAGGACTCTAGCTTATATGAAGAGAATAGTTTAATGGATCTGGCCTTGTATTTGATTTTTTTCGGGGTGGGGGAGGTGAAGGGAATATTAGCTGTTGAAATGTTTATGACCTAGAATGTCTTTTGACCTGATAAGTCTATTTCCTTTCATGTTGGATATAACTTATTCTTCTCTTTAAACAAATTTCAGAAGAAAGGAGTTTGAGATTTCATTTCATATTTTCCTCATCATGAATGTTATTTAATTACCTACATTACTTTTTTAAAAAGACCTCCTTTCTCTTGAGGGGATAATTGCATTACTTTTGGAAGAGGTTATGTTTTGTTTTTTAACCTGGTTTGTGTGTTTTGGGAAAGTACCCTTAGCACAAGGGTATCTGGAAGCAGAAAATGTTGGCATCTTTCCCATTTTCCATTCTTTCTCCTGTATGGATGCCAGATTCCTTTGGGAAATCATCATTTGTAAAAGGTCATGAGCAGAATGAAGGGCATTCTTTAGTATACAGTTACTGCTAATTGGAAACTAAACATCTGTAACGATGTCAGAGTTATTTGTATTTGAAAAGAAACATTTATATACAAGAGCCCCTTGGTTAACATAAAACACACTCCAGTACAAAGTGGTCAGGGGAGTGGGGGTGGGACAGGGAAGCTCCAGACAAATGACTTTGTGCTGGCCTTAGGTTATTGTATAATTAAATGAAAGCATTTTCTTTTCTCTGTAAAAATGAAGTTGTTTCTCATGGGGCTCAAACAAACATCTCATTGCTTCTTGCCAACTAAAGACAAAAAGTTTGGCTGGCCATTGGTGAAAGAAAAACTGAAATGTGAGAAAAATACATAAACTGTTAAATACCTTGTTGATGACCCTTAAGAAATCCCTCGTGTTCCACCATGATCAGACTTCAGTGTAAGCTCTATCCCCTTCACTGAGTATAGAAGGAAACTTAATGGCTCTGTGTGAAATTTAGATGGCCCAGCAAGCTTTGCCTTCCCTGACCTTGTGTTAAGTTTGTCTGCCCCAAAGTTGCCCTTGTCCCAAGCTAGATCAAATGCTATTGTTTTCTTGTGAGTTGACCTCTCCATTGTATATTTTCATATGAACCACCAGCTTCCCAGGGTGAGGTACTTTTACTTAGGCCATTGTATTTTTAGGTTTTAGTTAGGGTTTTTTTTACCATGTTATTGTGACTTCTTCCATTTTCATTTTTGTATTGATGTGACTCTTGATGTCAACATTGGGAGATCAGGGGAGGGGATGGGCTTATTTTAACCAGCTGGCTTTTTTCTTGCTCTGCCCACATATACACTGTATGTCTGATCAATTCATCTTCAATATACCAGTAACCAAAGGAATGTGCAGGTTACCACAGTGGCAAAAGCCTCTGTAGAACCATAGGCTAATGAGATTATAGATTTGTAAGTAGAAGGGACCTTAGAGGTCATTGAGCCTAGCACCCTTATTTAATAAATGAGGTTGTTGTCCTTCATTCTTGAAGAGGACCAAAATGACGTCACTATGCTAGCATCAAGTTTCATTGTGTCTGTGGCTGATCAGACCAGCATGAGCTCAAAATGTTCTACCACGAGTTGGGCACAAATAGTCCATGTGAATATTGGTGGTGGATTCTCCAAATCTGCACATCCCGAGTTTCCTTTGAGCTGTCTCAATTCTGCTTTGCTCATAGAGCACAGCACCTTCTCTGAGCGGTCTTGTGCCAGTGTCACACAATCAGTTCCAAAGTCCTTCAGAGAGACCTTGAGATGTCCCTTTGTCACTTCTTCTGACATCCATGTGAACACTTGCCCTGTTTTGCATCTGAACAATGTGGCCAGCCCATTGGAGTCACATTCTCTGAAGCAGAGTTTGACCCTGGTAGTTAGGCTGTGGAGGCCAGGTGACAGCAGGTGCCACCAGTAATTTGGAGATGTATACCAGCCTTTCATACTAGCATCTAGTAGTAGGGAGAAACAAGGTTTTTCCTGCTGGTGCTTCAGGAAACATTCCCTAATAATCCTGTGTCCACAGAGCTATTATTTGGGCAGCTTGGTGGCATAGTGGATAGAGAACCAGGCCTGGAGTCAGAAAGACTCATCTTCCTGAATTCAGATATGGCCTTGGACACTTAGTAACTATGTGATCCTGGGCAAGTCACTTCACCCTCTTTGCCTCAGTTTCCTCCCCTAAAAATTGAGCTGGAGAAGGAAATGGTAAACCACTCCAGTATCTTTGTCAAGAAGTCCCAAATGGGGTCACAAAGAGTCAGATACAACTGCAGCGATTGAACACTTTTAAAGAGAAGGAAGAAGATAGATAGGACTTTGTCTTGGTAGGGCAGCTCAGGTGTGGAGGTACCTTCCTGTACTGTGGGTCTCAGTCCAGCTGGTCTTCTCTTGGTCTTCAGTCTCTGTGCCTTTGTACCAGCTGTCTCTCATGCCTGGGATGTCCTCCTTCTTCACCTCTGCTTTATAAAAGCTCTTCCTTCAAGATGCAGCTCAAGTGCCATCTTCTACGCAAAGCCTTGCATGATTCCTCACTCCCCAATTCCCGTGTATTTCACCTTGTGCTCATATTACCAAGGTAAGCAGTGTATTCTCCCTGTGTTTATATGTGCACGTTACTTCCCTTCCTAGAATGCAGGGCTCTTGAGAGCAGTAATTATCTCTTTTTTGTCTTTCATACCCAGCACCTGATTGGGTATCTTTCTTTTTTTGTATCTCATAGCATGATTCCCTTTTCCTTTGGATTTGACTAATAAGGTTCTTATGTGGCTTCTCTAGTGAGAAGGTTGCATGAGAGGACTCTAGGTAGAACACTGGGCCTGGAATCAGGAAGATCTGAATTCAAATCCAACCTCAGACATTTACTAAGTATGGGACACTGGGTAAGTCAGCTAACTCAGTTTTCTCAACTGAAAAGTAAGGCTAATAACAGCACCTACCTCAGAGTTGTTATGAGGATCAAATGAGATAATATTTGTAAAATATTATAGCCTAGTGCCTGGTATATAGTAGGTACTATATAAGTGCTTATTCCTTTCACTTCCCTCTTCCTCCTGGGTCCAGGAATGCACTGTACCTCTGGGGAGTGGTTTCTGATGAGTTTCTGCAGCAGAATCAGCAAAAGTAATAACCCTGACCATCCAAGATCATTATCTTCTTTTCCATACATTTCAAGGACATATTTGATGAGGCTTAGAAGCTTGAGGTTCAGGTAGTAAAATTCAGGGACCTGACATTAGATCAACTTTGAAACCATCAAGCAGTGAGATCTCTTCTTCTCTGTTGTCTTTCCCAACATTTGCAAACATTCTTGGCTCCAAAATTGCATTTTATGATTTTGTCACGGCTTTTTGTTCCCCAACCTTCCCCACTTATGTTGCCTGGACTTGTAAAACTGAATTCCTCCTTCTTTTTGTGATGATTCTCTGGCACATAATTATGGCTGTGATCTCTTAAGGTTGGAGTATTCTCAAGATTCCCTTTGGCCATCTGTCTTGTCTGTTGACTTTCATTCTTTGTAAAGGTGCTAAGGTGATGCTTTCCATAATTTTATGGTTCATTCCTTTAATAAGCATTTATTAAGCACCAAGTATGTCCCAAGATGGAAGATGCAAAGATAAGAGGAAAAGGCAAGGATGACAAAGTGGGCCCTTCCCTTAAGGAGTTTACATTGTGCTACATTCACTTTCATAGATCACTTATTTCTAGAATACTTAGGTGTGGGTCTACCCAGAGGCATGGAAGATGGACAAAATAGCCTCAAAGTTCACCTCACCACTCTGATGTCCCAGTTCTAAGCTGTATGGTACAGGTATTGTTCCCCACCCTCTTACTTGTTGCCTAGAAAGCATATCACCACCACTTTGTACTTTCCTCTTGAGTTTATACCACAAAATTTGTGGTCATGTTAGCTTAAAAAAACCATAAATCACTCCCTGTTGCCTACTGAATGAAGGTTAGATCCTTTAGCCCTTCATTCAGGGCCCTTCACTTTATCTGACCCCTCTTTATCCTTTAAGCCTTGTCTTCCTGACTGGTATGCTCAGTTGGCCCTCAAACCTCCCTTGTGTTTGACTGCCTCTGTGATACCATTCGCCCATTTCCACTCCTGGGAATACTTTCCCTGTTCTTCACTTCCCATCTGAATTCTATACCCTTATTTAAATCCTACCAATCCTTCAAATCCCAAAACTACAAGGCCCACTCCCTTCATGAATCCTCTCCTGACCAACCCACAACAACATCTGTCTCCTCTGAGCCATGATCTATACCCATGGGGTCAAACTGATTTGGGCTTCACTTGGGAGTGTGTAGGCTGTGTTTTTGAGATGTCACTGTGATCTGTACTAATTATCTGGTTCTTAAACTTTTCTCATTCATATTTTATTCAGTCACTTTTGCCTGTGCTTATGTCTTATCTCCAGCATGTGCTATACTTTACCGTTTCTCCCTACAGTGCCTGGTGCATACTAGGCCATTAGGTAATACCCATCTCTTGGTTGAGTTGGAGCTTACCTACAATGTGCAACCACACAAGCTATTTGTTGATAGCGTTCTCTATCCCTTTTCTGTGTTTATCACTTTATGATAATAATGGTAAGACATAATCTTTGGATAACAGATTTAGAGCTAGAAGGACCATATAGGCCATCAAATGCAAGCCTTTTATTTTATAGATGAGGAAACTGAGGCCTAGAGGTCTTCAATGGTCATATACATAGTAAATGGTGCAGTCAAGATTCAGTATCGAATCCAGTGTATTTTCCACAGTGTCAAACTGCTTTCATTTAAATAATGAATACAGAGTCCTCAATAATAATCATAGATACGGAAATGACATGTTTCATAAAGTGTCAGTACTGTAGTAGGTGTGGTACCAAGCAGGAAAATAGATGCCACCCTAGCCATGGGCATGCCCAGTCCAATCCACATGAAGCTAAAGACACTTACACCATGGGTGTGGAAGTGACTGATGAATAACAGAGCATTTTTCTTCTTTTTTAGGTGTGGTCTTTCTGCTGTCTACCGTTCCAGGGAAATGGCGGCCCGGGCCTTGGTCCCATTTGTCATGATTGACCAGATCCCAAATACTATTCAGTCTCTATTGTCTGAACTACCCAACTGCACAGACCTGTGTATCCGGCAGAACCACGTCCATGGAATGCTTTTACAAGTAAGTAATAGACACCTTGACCCATGGTATCTTATTTCTAGAACTTGCCATGGAATAGGCTGGGCCAAAATATTTCCATCTTACTTATTTCTCCAGTAAAACTGATACCCAATCCATCCCATTTCAGCCAGTGTTGATGACTATTTGTCTTCCCAGCCTTAGTTATTCTAAGCAAGAAAGATGCCACATCTTTTATTAAATATTGGGAATAAATAAAGGATATGTTATCATTGAAAAGCAGCAGATTTATGTGCTGCTCAGACCAGAAAGGCCAACAATAACAGATCCTTGTTATCAGGAAATAATTCCCCTTTCTTTACAAAACTGTGGTATGCTTATACCTAGGATGCCGTGTGCCAGTGTGGCTTCCACGTCTCAGGAAAGACTTCATGGTCTGAGACAGGCAATTGAAATGTTCCTCTTTATGAAGGAGGTGTTATGTGGGTACAGACTAAAAAGATTAGAACTCTGTACTGTGATAAGAAGCTGACAGGAGACATGACCAAAATCCACGGGAGATTTTGTAAGGGACAGAGAGGACAAATCATAGTTTGTTAAAGCTGGATGGCACCTAAGAGTGAAGTACAACCCCTTCATTTGATAGATGAATCTCTCCAGCCAAAGGTGAGTGATTTACATTGTCACACAAGACAGAACTGAATTTAGAGCCCAGGGCTCCTCAAATCACAGAATGCTAGACTAATGGATGCCCTAGCAAGATAAGTGTAGGATATAATGAGGGAACTGCTCCCTTAAACACTTGGGGTTCTTGTTATCCTCAGACGATGGTAGAAATTGAAAACAGAGATTCAAAAGCAGTTTAGGTAAATTAACGATGACATATCCATTCTGAGTTACTGGGGGGAAGTAGACTGTTTGGAGTGCATTCCCAGCTTTCACTGTTGACTCACCAGACCAATTGCTCATCAGTATTCTTATCAAAGACAAATTCTGGGCTGTAGAGTCATCAGATGGCTTCTCTTCTGTTCTGAAGCTTTTGACTTCATGAAGAAATCTTGTGATTGCCAAACTGGGTGCATTTTTTTGCTTTTCTTTTGTCTCACATCGGCTAAGTCAGTCTCCTTCCCACCTCCCTTGTTCTGATTTTCATTTCTCTTACTGTTTAGTGATCTGGAACATGTTTCCATGTGGCAGTTAAGGGTTTTTTGAAATATTTTTTCTTGTAATTATTCCATTACCTTTGACCACTTATTTATTGGAGAACAGCTCTTGGTGTCATCCATATTTGACATCTTAGATCCTGTCAGATTACCCATGTGTATTCATTTTTACATTTCTTTTAACCTAGCCTCACATTCTAATTTATTGAACTCATAACTGAACAAGTTCTTTTTTTTCCATCAGATAGACATGTTTGTAGAGCGTTCAAGCTTCCTGTTAGATGTGAAACTGTGAGGATCATTCCTAGGATGAGAATTGGGCCCGAGGAATTTCAACTTCTTATACACATCTGGGAGAGTTTACCCTGAGGCAGTAAGCCATAATACACACAGATGTAAAAATCAAACTTGTATTCTCCTTTTGTCCTCTCTATGGCATAAAAAAAAGTTTTTTGAATGAGTGTCAGTCCATTTATGATTTTTATTTACCAGTTTTAAGAGAACCAAATGAGCAATTAATGGACTTGACATAAATTGCATGATTTTTGCTCTTCCTGTAGGGTTGGGCTGAAGAGTCTTAAGTGAGAAGAGCTGGCTGTTTACAAGGCTTTTGTATTCAACTATGCTATTATAGTAGCTTAAACATTTCCCATCCCCCAGTTCTCTTTCTACTGATATATCATTGCTTAGGGTGTTCATAAATCAAAGGAGTTTGAGGCTTGGAAGATGATCTGTGGACACTGGAATGTCTTTTAGTAATATAAATAAAAATAGCTTCACAGTGTATGCGCTGGAGCCTTGCTGTAACACTCTCCCTAGTCCATGCCTCCTAACTCTGCTTTAGGTGAGTCTCCTAGAGACTTCCCACTGACATTGTCTCTGATTTGTTGATTTTTTGCTGTCCAGTCATATTTACTTATGCCTGACTCTTTGTGTCCCCATTTGGGGTCTCCTTGGCAAAGGTGCTGGAGTAGCTGCCATTTCCTTCCCCAGCTCATTTTACAGATGAGGAAACTGAGGCAAATGAGATTTACCCTGTCTTTATCTTGTATATACATAACAATTCCATATAGTCTCCCCCATTAGACTGTGAGCTTTTTGAGGGCAGGGACTGTTTTCACCTTTTTTTGTATATCCCCAACAAAAATGCCTGTTGCATACTAAGCCCTTAAGGAATGTTTGTTGGCTCGGCCTGTGCTATAACATGATTCTTCTGGTGCTTCTGGTAATGAATTTTCCCTAGTTGAGATTTGAGATGAAGCCATATTAAACAGAATTCTGTTTTACACTTGAAGAGGTTATGGTGGCAGTCCAGTGTGAAGTTTTTTTTCTCCTATGAATTTTAAGCATTTCCATTTTCTCTTACTCTACTAGTTCTTACTTCTTCCCTCTTCTCACCTGATTTTTCAGCGAGGACATTGAGGGAGAGAAGTGAAGCAATATTCAGAGTACCAATACTTCACTCTTATGACTCTTCTTCCTCTTTTAAGGAGAAAAGGAATTCTCATTAGTGCTGATTACAGAGAGGACTTTGAAACTGTATAGATTGTGTGATGGGAATGAAATGATAGCAATAGATCCTTGCAAAGATCAGCCATGAGGACATTCTGACTGAGGGCCTCCTAGACTGAGCTATGACATGTATGTACATACATGAATACATTCATACAGACATACATAGATACTGTGCTAGCTGTAGACTTGGAAGGTGGAGTGTAGTCACAAGAAGTAGGGGCCAACTCTTTAAGTATTTCATCCCTCCAATGAAGAAGTCTCTCTGCCTAGTGACCCAGCAGAAATCATGGGCACCTGTTTGTTTTTCTGAATTCTGCCAACATATTGGAAACAGTCAACAGCAGCGAGGCATCATAGTTTATAAATCTGTCCCTGTGTTACGCATGAATGAATCCCCATGACTTGATAAATGGGAAATACAAATGTAAAGACACTTGTAAAGTTAAAAATAACTGAATACATGTGAGATAATCATTTCTATCATATTATTTTTGTTTCCATAAATACTAGTCTAGTGCTTTATCATGGCATGAAGGTGACCTTGGGTTCTTAAAGGGCTATGCCAGAAGCACATAAGCTCTGACAGACTCTTTCACACTAGAAGAGCTTTCAGTTCAGAAATTACTGTCTTTAGTTTCATTTAAGGGCATTAATATGATAGAGAGGATTGGGAGGAGGGGAAGGGGATGTTGGTGGTGAAGAACCTTGGAGTCCATGACGTATGAGGGACAGTTGAAGGACTGCACATATTTCACCTAGAAAAGAGAAAACGCAGGAGGATGCGATGTCTAGTGTTCAAAAATGAGATGAGTTTCAGAGGTGGTGTACTCCCCCTTGCTTTAAGTTTTCAGATAGAGGTTCAATATACACCTGCCCCATACATAATAATGGATATTCCTATTGTATTGTTTAGGGCTAAATTACTACTGAGGTCCTTTCCAATTCCAAAATTCTGTGATTCTGTTCATGCCTATTGTTCAGACTATGATATTCAGCTGACTGGGCAATCCAGATGGATAGATAGATAGGTAGGTAGATAGAGATAAAGATATGTGTGTATGTATGTATATGCACATGTTCACATATATGCATATGTATATGTATGCACACATGCTCATATACATATGTAGGTATATATACACATATTAATATATACACACATGTGTGTGTTTTAGTCAGACAGTACATGTGGATTGTGAATGATCTGGCCCCAGAATTCAAGAAGAAGAGAAGATAGATTGCCTCTGGAAAATTGTGCAGTGTTTCACCTTGAGAGAAAGGCCCATCTTTTAACCACAATATTCCTGTTGTGATGTTTCATAATTGTGAGTTATGGAATGTCACAATATTGTGTTCCTCCCACCTCAGCTCTTCTCCAGGCTAAATACCCTTAATCCTTGCATCCTCATAAAGCACAGATCCAAGGTACTTTACTGTCTTGATTATCCTCCTCTCAATAGTCTCCAGGGTTCTTTTAAAACCATGGTGCCCAGAACTGAAGCTAATACTTAAGATAAGACAAGGGCAAGATACAGTGGTGATGCCATTATCACAAGTGGTACTGTCATTATCAGAAGTAGTTGACCCCAACTGGAAAAATCAAATACAATCATAAACAAGTGGAAAATACTTTGGTGCATATGCATTCCGATGTCGCAAGAAGTGTGATAATTTTATTTTGTCCTATTGTTGCTCTTTGTGGGTAAATCTGAAGGGAGAGGATTTTAAAGTTGGAGAGGGGGGTGAGAAACTTGATTCAGAAAACATTTATTGAGGAAAGACTAGATGCAAGATACTGTGATGGGTGTTGCGGATTCAATGATGAAAAATTACATAGTCCCTACCTGTGAGAAGTTAAAAATCTAATAGAGGAATTTCTTGTATAGGTTCTGTATAAAGTCATATTCAGCAGGGGGAAATGAGAAGTCCAGGCTAAGTATTCCAGAAAAAATTGAGAAGTGAGAGGATATTGTCTGCTGAGGAGAAAGGAAGATTGGAAGAGAGTCCATGAGGAAGATAACACCTGAGCTCAGACTTGAAGGAAGAGAAGGGTTTAAATGGCTGAGATGCTGTGAGAGTGCCTCCAGGAGTGGGGAGCAGCCCATGCTAGGGCATGGAAGAGGAAGACAGCAGTATGTTCCTTTCCCATGCAAAGCTACTTTTGAAGTTAGTTGGGGCTCCACACCTGCCAAGGCTAAGTTCAGTATGGAAAAGAACAGGACTCTCACTAGGAGGGATATTCATAGCCAGCTATGTAAATAGAAAATGGTTAGTTTTGAAGAATCAGGCAGTCCTTTTCTAACCAGAATAACAAATTCTTTAACAGGAGATTTTCTTGAGTTACGCATTTTGACTTCCATGAAAAATGTTTACACAAATAAATCAAACTCTAGAGTATTTCTAAAGTAGGATACCTTGAAAACAAGAAATGTGCTTATCTCTTAATTTTCCGGGAATGTAGAAAGCAGACTCAAATTGTAGGATGTGCAAAAAAAATAAGAACATGTGGGATTCATTTTTTTAACATTAAAAAAAAAGCTTCATAATTGTACCATTGAAATTGAAGCAACATGCTTTAGAAAAGGTGAGATTATGCAGCAAGTTCATGTGAGCTGGTGGTAAATAATGTACAATTTCAAAGAAAGGCTCATTAAGCGCCATGGACATTACCTCATTTTATGACAACCCTGGCAAGGTTATGTTGCCTTTTAAGTAGAATTAGCAGTCTGTTTTTATTGCCAGAGCTCTTCATGTTGGGGATTTATATTACTAGGTTACTTATTGCTCCGGAGGAAGGAATCCTACTTGAATTCAAAAGAAGTCTCTCACATTGAATAAAAGGCTTGCCAGTGATTATGAGGAAAGGTTCTTTCTGATTCCTCTTCTTCGTCCACATTTTGGTGTCTCCTAGGCACCTTTAAAAAAATAGATATACACACTCAAATATATACATATATATTTATATACATGTACATGCACATATACAGTCACATAGGTGTGTATATAGTTATGTATATATGTATTTATACAAAATACCTCACCTCATTTCTTCTTACTTCTATCCTTTCTTTTTGAGCAAATGTATCTATTACCATGTCTTACCTCCACCAAAGTTCTATTCCTGTGATACCTCATCATACCATAGAGCAGGGATTTTTAACCTTGGATCTCTGACCTTTAAAAAAAATATAGGGTGTCCCCAAAGTCTTATGCAGTTTTAAGCTTTAATAGCTATAAAAGCTAATAATTAAGGCTATTAATAACTTTAATTAAGGCTATTAAACTGCACTAAGCTTAATAGCTATTAAAGCTTAAAACTGCATAAGACTTTTGGGACACGCTGTATTTTGATAGCTGTAGTTCATTATAAACAATTTCCATTGTAATCCTCTATTTTAGTTTAGGCATTTAAAAACGTTATTCTGAGAAGAGGTCCATAGGCTTCATCAGACTGCCAGAGGGATGGCACAAATAAATGTTACAATGGCACAGAAAAATGTTAAGAGCACTAAGAACAGAGGTTCTTAAAAAGACAGTGCCAGAATTATACAGGCTGCAGTAGTTTCAACCAAGCTGGAAAAGATTTAGGTCCTGGGATAGTCTTTGTATCTGTTTTTTAGAGAAATAACCTAAGAGTCTCTTAGAAAGAAGGAAGGAAGGAAGGAAGAAAAGAGAAAGAAAGGAAGGAAGAAAGAAAGAAAGAAAGAAAGAAAGAAAGAAAGAAAGAAAGAAAGAAAGAAAGAAAGCAAGCCCCATCACCAGGAATTTGGCCACCAGTTGATAATTCTTTTAGCATTTCTTTTAAACCCTTAAGTTGGTAAAAGAGCATTTCCTAGAGACCAAGCTTATGGCAAAGCATTTATAATGGACACACCTTCTGCCAGGCTCTAGGTAGATGGGTACCACTGACCATGAATACCACTTAATTATGGAGATAGAGAAAGAAATCAAAGACCAGGAGTATAAATTGGAAAAAAAATATTGGGATCAGGCCAGATGCCAGCTGTCAAGTAGAGCTGGGAATCAAAAACAGAATGAAACAGTTCAGGACATTGGGCAAGACAAAAGAGAAGGTTAGAAACCAGTTAATGCCTCAGCCGTATTGGCAAGAGGAATCACTGAAAAGGAGATCTTGAGACTGAGACCACTTGACAGTTGTTGAGTGCTGGAGAAGGGCAAAGCACAGATGGATTGGACTTGAGAAAGGTGGAAAATAGGCCCAGAGTCAGCTTATGGCTTGAGTCATATGTGTCCTTCAGTCATTTTTCAATTGTGTCTGACTCTTAATGACCCCACTTGTGGTTTTCTTGGCAAACATACTAGTTTGACATTTCCTTTTCCATCTCATTTTATAGATGAGAAAACTCAAGCAAACAGGGTTAAGTGACTTTCCCAGAATCACACAACTATGGAGTGTCTGAAGCCAGATTTTAATTCAGAAAGATGAGTCTTCCTGACTCCAGGCCTGGTGCTCTATCCACTAACCTACCTAGCTGCCTGTTTGAATCATGTGGTCACCCTTAACACTTAATAGTCAAATACCCATTATTTGGAGAGAACAGAGAACAGGCATCAGAATATAGGAGAGAGGGCACAGTAGTACTAGGCTCATTTCAATGCTGTTCTAGTACAGCAGGAGAAAGAATTCCATTAAGAAGCCTCGTTATAGGAAACATGGTTTGGGAAAACTGATAAAAGTTGAAGGAGGAAGGAAAAAAATGAGCAAAAAACCAAATCTAGAAAGCAAGCCAACACAGTTTACAAGTACTTTTCAGTGAAGGAAGTAGGGAGAAAAAACTCAAACAAAGTTGAGAAATCCTATGCTCCCTCCTCTGCCCCCTCCATTGTTAATGAAGCAGATCCTAGAACCTCCAGAATGGTTCAGAAGTAGAACAGAAGAAAAAAAATTTAAAGAGATCAAAGAAATAAGAGGAGAAATCAAGAAAGAAAAAAGGGACTGTTAAGGAAGAAAAGTTTAAAATACTGAGAAAATTTAGAACAGAAAACAGAGACAGTCCCCAAAACAATGGATTCTCTGGAAGAAAAAAAGAACAGAATTAAAAGATGAAACTGGAGAAGCAGAAGGAAAATTTTATTGAATAAAATCAAAAGATAGGAGTGGAAGAACAAGGGAACCCTATAGACCAAGTATACTGAACTTGGAGATAGGTTGCAAAGAGATAATCTAAGGATTATAAATCTTTCAGGAAAACGTACTTTAAGGAAACTCAATTGCTATAGTTCTGAAAATATTAGAGGAAGCTCCCAACTATTGGGAACAGATGGGAAAGTACAGGTACATAGAATCCATAAAATGCTACAAAGAGAGACTTTAGCTCACCAAAAATGTTGTGGTCAAACTTTAGAACTTCAATGTCAAATAATAAATATTTCAGGCAGCCAAGATAAAACTTGAACATTACAAGGAAAATCAATCTGAATACTTTAGGGAATATTCATTTAAGAGAAATCAAAGGAGAAATTGAGATGTGATATTTTGAAAAGCCAAAGAAATAAATTAAGGTGGCTAATAATCATAAGGATAGGAAATGAACCTGTGATTTCACTGGTATAGAAATACTGGTAAGGAAATACAGGTCAGCACTTTTTTTTGCAGGTTATAGTCTTAGAGAGTTACCCAGAAAACTGAAAGGTTAAATAACTTGCTCCAGAGGTCTCACAGCTAGTATATGTTGTAGCTCCAATGCAGTATTTACAGCACCCATCATCACTATAAAGACCATGACTATGAATATCACATGATGTCTGATTGCAAAATGTTCTAGATTCTCCAGGTAGAGGACAGAACTAAAACATTTATTTAGACATCAGAAAACCAAATCCCAAAACCATCATAGTACCAAAGATATTCAAAAGCCGTAATAACACTGAGAGCTACAGCATCCTTTAGCCTTCCCCACAAACCAATACAAGATCAATATTTACTCACAAACCTCTCTATCTCCTTGCCTGAGCACCTCTCTCTCCCACCCTCTCTCTGGCTCTGGCTCCCAGCTTCCTGTGGGCTCTGCTTCCCTTCAGCAAACTCCTCCCAACCCAGGTTACATGTGACTATATTCAGCCTATTAGGGGGCAGAGTTTATCTTCACAGCAGGGAAGCTTCCTGTGGGCTCTGATCTACCCTTTAGCAAATTCCCTCCATCACAGGCTCCATGTGATTACATTCAGCCTGTTGGGGGCAGAGTTTACTTTCATAGCAGGGGAGGTCTTCAAATTCCCCCCTAGGTCTATTAAGGGGGAAGGAAGATCTTCAAATTCCCATTCCCATTACATATGTCAGTGGTGGGACTTGAATCCAGATCTCACTGGCTCTGATGCTGTCTATCTACCACACCAAAAAGCTTCAGTAAAATAATAGGCTACAAAATAGACTCACAGAAATCAGTGACTTTTCTGTTTAATATTGACCAAAAAAATAGGAAATGAGAAAAACTCCATTCAAAATAACTCCAGTTCATAAAATATTTGGAAATTTATGTACCAAGACACATTCAAGACTCATAGAAATACAACTATAAAATACTAATAATTAATATTCATTACTTATAGTTAAGCCATGCTGATATTGTGGGAGTCTTCTTATATAGAATGTTGGAAAGATTGTCAGATATACTGTGTCAATTGGTTTTCCTTTGCTTCAAGTTAATGTTTAATGTGGGGATTTTAAATACATATATGGGGATTGTGGGGGGGAATGGGTGAATATCTTTCAATGACTATGATGTAAAATCAAAACATCCCTTTAAAAAGGGAAGAAAAAGGAAGAAAGAAAACAATAGTATAATAGTTTCTTTTTCTGTTGTGTAAGTGTAAAATCTCTGCATTAGTAGAGATGAGGGCTCTGTGAAATCATTAGGAATCATTCGTTTTTCCTTTATATTGTTTTTAGAAGCCATCCTTTCCTTTCCCTTCTTATATCAATTTCTGCCTGGATTATTGCCATGATGTCCCAGTTGGCCTCCCTTCTGACATTGTTTCTCTTCTATCTTCTGCTGCTTCTAATCTAACCATTACATAACTGCTCTAGATTAAGCTTCTTAAACTCAGCACTAAATGTCACTTGACTGATCAAAAATATTCAATTACTCCTAATTATCTGCAAAACAAAGCTCAGTTTCCCTAACTTTCCATGTTGTCCCCAGTTTACCTTCCCAGCATTCCTACTACCTATTATGTGTGTTTTCACTGAGACCTTTTCAATCTTTCTTTCCCAGATTAGTGTTCAAGGAAAGAAATTTAAATGGTTAAATCAAGCTGATAATGAGAGTTCTCCAAGCCATTAAAGTTGACTGAGTTATCAGCACCAGAAGAAAAACTTTAGAAAGCCTCAAAGTCTTCTTGAAGTGTAACTTTTGGAAAGATGGTCTTTTATGGAAAGAAGTCTAGAACAATCAGTTTTAATTAAAATTATGCCTTCCATAGAGTTCATATAACATCATTCAAGTATTTTGTTAAATGTGCCTTACTCAAGGAGACCTGATGGATTCTGTTGATCAAGTAGAGGAAAAGAATTCCTTTTCTTCAATAGCTGATACTGTTAACCAAAACATAATATACAAATGTTAAAGGAAAAAAAACAGTCAGTGAGCTAGCATTTATTAAGTGCCTACTATGTGCCAAACACTATGCTAAGCTCTGGGGATACAAAAAGAGGCAAGAGACAGTTCCTTCCCTCAAGGAACTCACAGTCTAATAAGGGAGACAACATCACAACTATGTATATTGAATACACTCACACACATTTATATCAGATAAATGGGAGTAGTCTCAGAGGGAGGGCACTGAGGTTAAAGAGAATTGGAAAAAGCTTTTTTCAGATGCTAGGACTTTAGCTGAGACTTGAAGGAAGCCAGGAAAGTCAAGAGGTAGAGATGAAGAGGGGGACCTCCTGTCATGGGACAAAGCCAAAGAACCCAGAGTCTGTAGTTAGACATCATATTTGAGGAAGGGAGTGTGACCATAGCTTTGTCTCCATTCTACACACTTCTGACCCTTTAAAACTGAGGAGAATTCTCAGCTGATGATTTCCCCCAGACATTTACCTTTATTGAGGATGGTAGGAAGCATACCTTGGAGGCAGTTCTGAGGGCTAGGGATTCTAAATGAAGCCTTCCTACAGGGTCCTCATATGTTGTTATTTAAACAGCAGTTCACTAGTCGATCCACTCTTTTCTTCCCACAAAAAAGGAAGGTCTTGGAATCTCATTGATTTTAGATGCCTAAAGCTTGGGCACTAAATTTATGCAGTCCATTGTTGATATTATTGAAAACAAAATTTTCCATCTGGCAGAATGAATATGATACTCGTTTTAGTATGACATTAAGTTGTTAATCTAATAATCTTTTTATGAGCTAGTCATTTATAAAGTTCAGCGTCAACAACTCATGTGTGATTCTTTCTAGTTAGAGATATTTGTCACAAGTCTATTTTGATGCCAGTAACATATTAAAAATTGAGCAAAAGTCTAATGAACAATTTATTATTCCTTCCAAAAGCTTTTTCCCCCGCTTCCTTTCCTCCCCCACCCTCACCACATTGGGTCCTATTTGGCTACAACTTAATGTTTACTCAGTTCTTTCTTACAGTCCAGATATCCAGGTATTAGTATATGGAGAACAGCAAACAAAAAAGTTATTACTCTTTCATGATGGGTGAGCATGCCCAGACAATCGAATACAAGACACGGAAATGTGTTTTGGAATTTGGGTGTGTTTGGAAACTAATTAAACTTTGAAAAGAAATGAATAAGTAGATAAAGAAGGTCAACATTTGTTATGTGTAAGGCACTGTATCAGGCATCCCATGGGGTACATACATGTGCCAAAGAAAAAGTTACAGACCTGATCCCAGTGGGTTTCTAGTCAAAATCCCAGTTACTTCCAACTTAAGTCATTGTTCACTTGTGAGGTTATTAAACACATGTCCTAGGCCATAGGAGTCAAGCAAAGAAACTCAGATAATTTTTCCTATGGGGATAGGAAACTTTTCCTCTGCAGAATTCAAATTAAGCCACTTAGCCTGGCATAGTAAAAATAGCATATAGCATGAAAGGATCTAGGGAGAGTTTTTTAGGGACTGGGGAGATAAGGATGTTCGTGGGTAAAAGGAAATCAGTAACTAGGGAGAGATTGGAGATGGGGGAGAGCAGATGTGATAGTGAGAAAAATCCACTGAAGGAGATGGAAAAAGTTGGTCTCAATAGCCTTGTAGAACATGGTGGGGTTTGGTTTTAGAGGGATATATCAAAGACGGAGGAGACCTCTTGGCAGATGGTCTCAGTTTCTTCTGGTTTTTCAAGGTGTAATCATTGATCATCGGTAGAACAAGGAGACATGGGATAGAGCAGAGGAGAGTTGTTTTACCTGACTTTGCTTATTTGTGTTTTTTTTTCTTTTTCTTTTTCGGGGGTGGGGTAGACTTAGTAAATGCTTGATAATTGAGAAAAATAAATTTTAATATTTTGAAAAAGAATAGATAATGAGATTGGAAAGGGAAGAGAATATAGCCAGAGCAGTAGGGTGATGACCTGAGATAGTACTGAGGAGTAGAGAGGTTGGTGGTCATGATAGGACAAAAAGAAGATTAGGAGGTAGAAGACCTGGTTGGTTGGTTGCTGTCCTTCATTCTCGAAGAGGACCAAAATGACATCACTGTGTTAGAGTCAAGTTATGGTGTGTCCGACTATGACTGATCAGACCAATACAAACTCGGAATGCTCTACCACAGGTTGGGCACAAATAGTCTGTGTGAACATCTGGGGTAGATTCTCTAAATCTGCACATCTCCCATTTTTTTTAGCTACTTCAGTTCTGCTTTGCTCCTAGATCGAGGCACCTTCTCTGACGAGGGCACACCATGCTGAGTGTTTCTATGCCAGTGTCTCTGATGTCACACAATCAATTCCAGAGTTCTTAAGAGAGACTGAGAAGCAGTAGCTTCTTCTAACCACGATAGTTGCTGAGTTCTATAGCAACAAGAGTTGTTTGTCTTTCAGATCTTCTGGGTTTTGTGTTATCTTTAAGTGTACACAATTTCCATATGCTGATGGTGAGTGCAATCATTTTTGCAGAAGTTTTTGTGCATTTTTTTGTGTTTTGACAGCAGGGTGGAATCCCCAGGTGCTGAAGTAATCAGGCTAGGGTTGGGTTAAGCAGATAATTTTTAGGGCACCTTTTCTAGTCCCTTCCTCACACCAGCAGTTGAGCAGTGCAATCCTTAAAAGGCTACTCAGACACCTGGAGGCTACTGAATCTCACCACTGCCTCCCGTGAGAAAACAACCCTATGGCAAGGGCAGCCTGTGTGCAGGATTGTGACTACAGCTCCCAGTGTATCTGCATCTGCTACTTCATCACTTGCCTCTCACCATTATGGGTGATGTCTTGATTTGTACGTAAATTGGATTTAATTGAGGCAGAGTTATGTAAAGTCGTTGGCCTCACTCTGTCTTCCAGAATCATCACAGTCCAGTGGTAGAACAGAGTCAAGATAACTGGTGATGGCCTGGGATTCAATGGATGGACTTTGGCATCTTTGATGTCTAACCAACCTCTAAGTGTTCCACAGAGCCTGCTTCAACTGCCTTCATGGTCGTTGGAACAAACTGTTTCCATTCTCCCGTTCCACCAGGAGAAGTCTTCACACACTTGAGGTAGACACCCAATTAACTCACTGATGGATTTGAGATCCCTCAGTTACCCTCAACCTGATGTATCCTATCTGCCAAAACGGTTTACTGGGGTGTGGCTGCTGTGCATCGTAAAGCTGCTTGGAGCCATAGGTGAGAGTGAGGTGTCAGGTAGACACCAGTGGTGGATGAGCAGCCCTGAAAAAGGCTCAGCAGCCCACACACCAGAGGTACCCGTCCTCCCAGAACATACCCCAGTAGTAGACATAGGGAGAGATAGACAAAATTTTATGATTAGATAAAGGAAATCCAGAGTTCTCAAATAAGGAAATGTTCTAACTTGTAGGTGATAGCAAGATCAAAGATATGACCATCCCCATATGTAGCTAAGGAGGTCATAGGGGTTAAGTAGATTGAGGAGCTGGAAAGTTAAGGTATTTAAAATCCTTTAGGATAAGGGTAGGAATTAAGATAGAGAGGAAAACAGTAAGCCAGGCACTGAGCTTATTGAGAAAGGAGGGAGGATGTGCTAGGAATCAGATGGCAACTACCAAGATCTGGATTAGGTGATAAATTTGGATTGTGTGAACCTCAGAGGGGGAGAGATGTCAGAGGGATAACATTGGAGATTCTAGAAGTGGTAATAAGGAGTAAGAAACATTCCCTCTCTACAACCTGCAAAACCAGCAGAGAGTATCAGTTAAGGGCCATCCAGTACTAAAAAGGTAGGTCAGGGATATAAGGTGGTATAGAAGGAGACATATCTCAATGAATACCAGATGATGGAAAGATCAAGAGAGTTTGCTAATGATGAAGGAGCTATTACAGAGGGCGCAGTGAAAGGGATGGGCACATCTGGAGCGGTTTTTTGTGGGGGGGGAGGGTATCACTGACTTGGATGGGAATGATCGAGTGGGTACCTGGAGTTGGGTAGGGGAGTTTGTATTTTTGTCATTCTCTGGTTCAGTATCACAGGGACAGGGAAAGTAAGAGGGAGTGTGAGTATTCTAACCATTATGGAATGAGTCCAGACCAAGTAACAGTAAGGTCCTCTGATGAAGGCAGGTTATTAGAAGGCTCAGGTTTGAGTTATTTAGACTTTGACACTTCAAGTGACTTTTTCTAAGACAGCAGGGGGAAAGCCTAGGTGACTACGTTGGTCCCGCACCTCCCTCAAGATACTAAAAGAAGCAGAGAAAGACCTCTTTTATATTGAACAAGTCATCTATGGACAAACATGGGGGTAAGAATAGCACAGGATAAAAAGGCATAGAGAGACTGTCGCCATCGTTGTCAATGGAGGGAGTGAGTAAGCACACAGGTGACATACATCATATTAGAGTACATGAGGTGTCAGAGGAATGGTACAGTGAATACAATGTCACAGAAGGTAAAAGAAAGAGGGAAAGAATGCCATGCAGAAAAAAATTTTAAGGGAATTTGTTGTTGTTGTTCAATTGTTTAGGCATGTTTGACATTTCATGACCCTGTGGACCATACTGTCCACGGTGTTTTCTTGTCAAAGCTACTGGAGTGGCAAAACAAAGGTTAAATGACTTGCCCAAGGTCACACAGCTAGTAAGTGTCTGAGACACATTGGAGCTCCCTGTATGAATGAAATTACAGGTCTAGGCTTAAAGAAGCAGCCCCTATATTATCCATGTTTGTTCTACAAGTACATAAATGGTGAAGGGCATTTGACCTCTACTTCCATACTTCCCCATTGATTACATTGAACTTGAGAAGAGCTAATGTTGGCCTTAATTTTATGAATAGACTTCCAGATTAAGGAACTAGAAAAATGGAAGTTCATTAAAGGAAGATGGTGAGGGGTATGGGAATGATTTTCCTGACTGGAGGAACCTTGTTCTAAATTTACCTTTCATCTCAGAAAATTGAATTTTCTGTGGATTAAAACATACCCATCAGATTGGCCACCATGATAGAAAAGGAAAATTACAAGTTTCCCATATCCCCTGGAGGGGATGTGGGAAAATAAGTACACTAATGCGTTGCTGGTAGAATTGTGAACTTGTCCAACCATTCTAAAGAAAAATTGGGAACTATGCCCAAAGGGCTGTCAAACTGTGCGCATACTTTTAACCCAGCAATACTACTAATAGGTCTATACTTCAAAGAGATCAGAGAAAAAGGAAAAAGATTTATATGTACAAAAATATGTATAGCAACTCTTTTTTTCTCATGGCAAAGAATTAGAAACTGAAGGGATGCTAATCAACTGGGGAATGACTGAACAGGTTGTGGAAATGATTGTGATGAAATACTGTTGTACTGTAAGAAATGATGAGGGGGATGGTTTCAGAAAAACCTGGGAAGACTTGTATGAACTGATGCAGAGTGAGGAAGCCAAACCAGGATAACATTGTACACAGTAACAGTAACATTGTAATGATGATGACCTGTGAAAGATTTAGCTACTATGATCAATACAATGAGTCCAAAGGACTCATGGTAAAATAATGCTATCATCCTCCAAAGAGAGAGCTGAATGCTAGTTGAAGTATAATTTTTTTCATTTTATTTTTCTTGTTTGTTTGGGGTTTTTTTTGGCAATGTGGCTAAAATGGAAATGTGTTTCACATGCTTTCACATGTATAATTTATGTCATGTTACTTGCCTTCTCCATGGATGGGGGAAGGTTGGGCAGGAGGGAGAGAATTTAGAACTCAAAATTTAAAAAAAAAGATAATGTTAGAAACAAATAAATAATGCATCTTCTTTTTGTTGTGGAAACCATGCCTTTCCTAACTAAAGATACACTTAGATACCTATTTTAAAATTTTCATTGTTTAGAAATTATTCTGTGACCCATCACCTGGTTATTAATAATATCTATACTTTGGAGAAGATCCTTGAAAGAATATGGGGCATCTCTGGTTGCCTTTTGTGGTGAGGGAGACCACATATAAAGTATATACTAAAGTCATTCTCCCTGGTACTGACTGGTATGTGATTTTGATCAATGAGAATGCAAATACTTTAAAAAAATTTTATAGTGTTAATATAGTCAGGTCATTTGGCAGCTGTCAAAAAGGCCTAAATGAAATCAGGAAATGAGCTTAAGGAAATTTTCAGTAAAAAAAATTTAATGAAATAACTCTGCTTCTATTTTGGAAGGCATCTTAGTTTTTCATAAAGTACTTGCATTTCACTGCTTGCCCACTGTCCTTCCTGAATGAACTGTCCAGTCCCTGGGGAATATAGCACCATCTTGCCCTAGATACAGGTGTGATGTAGCTGTTTTAATTATTAATGCTAGAGAAATGGCCATGAAAAAAGTCATTCCTGACCTAGGTACAAATTGTCCCTAAACAGACCAAACAGCAGTATGCGGGGGATTAGGGCAGAATAAGGGGGGGAAATATGAGACTCAGAATTGAACATCACAAAGGAAAGAATGTTTTTTTGCAAAAGAGGTGCTATGAATGCTTAAGTAGGTTCACCTTTAAAACCTTGGGTTGTTGGGCTTTTTTTTTTTTTCATTTGCTTTCATGTCCCTGCTATAACCAGCCCCTAATCCACTTGTGTAACTCTCCATTTGAGACTAACAATCCCCAGCTCCAATTCTGCCAGGCCCCAGGGAGCAAAATCAAAACTGAGAGCCTAATCTCATTTACCTACAGAAACATCTGAAAATAAAAATTTTCCATTTCTTTTTTGTGAAAATGGAATTAATTGCCGAGGACAGTCACTCTGCTGTTGCTTGCCACCTTTGTGGTAGGGGATGTGCCACATTTTCTGGAAGCATGAAACTCACTAAGAATTTGACTCCAGGACATCTGGATTTTAATTTTTAATTAAATAAAAAGTGTTCCCCAAATTCAGACATTAGGAAAGAGACTGGAAAATAAACTAACTAGCTTGAGGGCATCAGGAGTATATGGTATCATGTTTAGAGTATTTGTAATAAGAAAAATGGGGCTTATTTGGGGTATATGTATTCAAAAAGTGAGAGCCTAAAGAAATCCAGTTTTAAGTTCGATCTTGACTTGAAAACATCAGAACATGCAAAAATCAAGATTCTTAAAACAATGATGCCGTCATCACTCTCAACTTTGTGGAATTACCAAGTAAGCCTTCTGTATATTTTTCTTTACCATTTTTTAGAGAAAAGAATAACAGCAAATACTGAGATGGAACCTTAGCTTGTGTTTGTAATATCAAGACTCAGATTGAGAAATTTTAAGTTAATAAAAATCAGGAAATTAAAAACTTAAGATGTCTGGAGCAATGATAACATGGCTGGGCTTCCTTGGTATTTTTTCTATGCCTCTTGTTGAACAGACGTGGAATGAATGTTCTGGAGAGTTAATTGGCTTAGTTAAAACGTGCACTTGGAAACTGGTTTGGAAGCCTCCTTGGCTCTCAGGAAATCTTGGGGTTGTTTTTTTTCCCTTTTGACTTTTGCATAGTTAATTTATCAGCTGTTTTATTATATTCATGCAATTTCTGCAATTAAATAGGAAGGAACATATCATGTAAGAATGAATTTAAATAAGGCAAGTGCAGGGTAGCCCTTGGAGCTGACACAAACTAGGATTTTTATAGATCTAGAGTTCAGAAAAGTCTTTAGGTGCTCTACCTAACCCTCTGCTTTTGAAAATAAAGGAATTCAGGTCAGAGTAGGTAAAAATGAATTACCAGGGACATAGGTAGCCATTATCAGTGATGGGATTCGAACCCAGGCCCTCTGACTCTATAGCCCATGTTTTTACCACCATGGTACCTCAAGTACTCCTTCCTTCTGCCTTTCATTATGATTCATCCCTGAACTGGAGAAACATGTCCAGATGTCTATTTCAGGCTGCCAGCACTATACAGATGGGTGGGTAATTCTTAGGCTTTGTGATCAACTTAACAAACATCTACTCAATACCTACAATCTTAAAGACACTGTTAAGAGCCCGAAAACTGATCCTAGAAATCTGTCTTTTATATAAGCTGCAGATAACACAAGAGGTGACCTTAGGCAAAACTATTAACCTCCATTCTCAGCCCTCCCTCTAATCACTGGGGAGTTCCCCACTCACTCACTCAAGATCTAATTCCCTGTATATGGCCTCCAGTCTTCCATCCCGGTACCCTACATGAAATGATCTCTTTTACCTTTTTCCCAGGAAACCTTACTTGTCCTCACCCTATTCCCTCAGGTTGTTTTCCTCTGCTGGGTTAGGTTGGACACTGGCCTGTATTTGGCTGAATCAGAGAAGCTGCTTGATTTTTTTTGTTTCTTACTGGTACCAGCAATTCTTAACATTTTGGTGTTGGCTACTATAGTGCTAGGTGAGAACTGGTTAGTTAAGCAGATTAGTTAATGACCATGTATTAACAGGTTCATTGTACCAAGGGAACATATTATTATCTGAATAAGAATCTGCTAGAGACACTGTCTTACCCTAAACCAGGAACTCTTTTCAGAATTTTGGATGTTAAAAGTAGTGCACTGGGGGAGATATTTGGAAGGGTGAACCACTCTCAAATAAAGGCAGCTAGATGGTGTAGTAGATAGAGTGCCAGGCCTGGAGTCAGGAAGACCTGAGTTCAAATGTGCCCTCAGATACTTACTAGCAGTGTGACCTTGGGCAAATCACTTAACCCTGTTTGCCTCAGTTCCTCATCTGTAAAATGAACTGGAGAAGGAAATGGTAGCCACACCACGAAAACCCCAAATGGGGTCATGAAAAATTGGACATGACTAAACAACAACAAAAAAAACAAAACACACACACACGCACACACCACCACAAAACACCTGTTTTGACTGTAAGAAAGTGAAATTGCACCAGCTTTTTAAATATGGTTTTATAACCTTTAACTTTTTTTCATGGTTGCCTATTATCCCCAAATAAAATACTACTTCTCTCAAGAGGCATGATTTTATATGAAGACCATTGTATTGAAGCTCAGAGGTCCTTAGTTATAATTCTGTCTTTTTTTTTTAAACAAATGCTTTATTAACTTCTGTTTTACATCATAATTCTGTCTTTTTAATCTGGGGCAAAGCAGTTGGCCTTTCCAGACTGCAGTGTCTTCTTTGGTAAAGTAGGTCTCCATGACCTCTAAAGTCCCTCTATCCCTAAAGATCCTATGGTTTCCTTCTTTTTGTGTTCATGGTTTTTGTATCTGGCACATCTAATAGCTGATAGTGATTGTGTATATACATACACATGTACAGATTTATGCATGTAGTGGACACACATTTTGCACACCTAGATAAGTATAATCCTTTATTTCAGTGGGTTCGTGCTGTGTGGTACCTTCTTTAAACCCAGTAAGAAGAATTTTCAGTGAAGTGGGACATTTAACATTTTGTGAGAAAAGATATTTCCCCCCAAAAGGATTGAGTATGAGTGTTTTCATGCTAGATCAGTTGAATGCCTTTTTAACTTTAATTTTCATGCTCATTAATCTCAGTAAGGGAAATTTCCAGTGGGGGAAGGAAGAGAACATTAACATTTGGGGAATCCTGGCATTTCTAAAAAGGGGAGCTTAGATGGTTTGTGTGGATATTTTTTTCATACCAGAAGCTTAATACCGTTTTGTTGTGACTTTGAAGATCTCTAAGTGCCAGAAATTCTATCAGCTTTACTAATCTTCAAAGAGATTAGTGTAATTAACATTTTAAAACTGCTAGTTGACATTTTTTTCCTCATTCACCATTTAGACCTTAATCCTTTGTGGGGAGACTGTCTTTATTTTTTGTAAACTGCAAAACAGGTTTTGCTTATAAAGAATCATTTATTTATTTATTTATTTATTTTGCTGCTCGCGCGCGCGCTCTCTCTCTCTCTCTCTCTCTCTCTCTCTCTCTCTCTCTCTCTCTCTCTGTAAACTGAAAGACAGCTTTTCTTATCAGACTGAGTCTGTTTATGACATATAGATTTGATGCTTTCTTCCACATCTTAGGATGTACAAAGCATTATTTCTTCCGTGTTTCTGAAGTACAATTTCAGATCAATTAAAAATTGATTTTATCCAGATAGGTGAGATATCGTATTTGTCAAATTAGGAAGGTGTGGATTTTTCTTGTTTGTTTTTGGTTTAGTTCTATTGATGCTTTTTGTTAAATAATTTTAATTTCTGATTATGCCCCATCCCTTCCCATTCCTAGGGAGCCATCCTTCATAACACAAATTAAAAAAAAATAAAATAAAATTAAAAATTCAGTTAAGAAGCACCAACTAACACATCATTCACTTGAAATATTCCATACCCATAGACTCCCATTCTCTGCAATGAGGAGAACCAGTTTCATTTTCTTAAATCTTCTCCTGGCCCAAGCTTAGTCATCCTAATTATATAGTATTCAGTTTTATTTTTTGTTCTTCCTGTTCTGTTGTGTTCAGTCATTTCCATTGTGTCCAATTCTTCATTACCCCATTTGGGATTTTCTTGGTAAAGATAATGGAGTGGTTTACCATTTCCTTCTCCAGCACATTTTGCAGATGAAGAAATGGAGGCAAACAGTTAAGGGACTTGCCCAGGGTCACACAGCTAGTAAGCATCTGAGGCTGAATTTGAATTTAGATCTTCCTGACTCTAGCCTTGGTACTGTATCCACTGTGCCATCAAGCTATCCCTTTTCCTGTTTACATTGTTATAATTATTGTGTATCTTATTTTCCTACTTGCTATCATTTCATAGGAATCCTCCAGTTCATAGAAATTTGAATTCTCTATGTACACTGTTTGTTACAGGCCAGAACTGTTCTATTACATTCATGTAACATAATTTGTTTAGTTGTCTCCTAATAATTACATACTCTATGTTGTTCCTGATTCTTTACTGTCACCCAGATATTATGTTTTTTTAACATATCAGAACTCTCCAGTAAATCATATTAATAACAAAAGGGAATGAAAATGACATATCTATATCAATAGATAGAGGGGAAAATACCTTTGTTCCTTCATGTTAAAAAAAATTTAAAGGGGGCGGCTAGGTGGCACAGTGAGTAGAGTGCTGGCCCTGGAGTCAGAAGGACCTGAGTTCGGATCCGGCCTCAGACACTTAACACACACAAACAAAAAAACCTAGCTGTGTGACCTTGGGCAAGTTACTTAACCCCAATTGCCTTCCAAAAAGAAAAAAAAATTTAAAGCATAGAAATACGCAGATAGTTCCTCAGTATGGTAAATAATATCCCTCTAAAACCAAGAGGTCATATTTTCTATGGTGGAAAAATTCCAAGAGTCCTTTTCTGTAAGATCAGGCATAAAGCAAAGATGTCCACTGCCACCACCATTATTTCCTATAGTTAGTTCTCTAAATGCTAGCTGTAGTAATAACATAAGAAAATTACATCAAGGGGGAAAAAAGGATAGGCAAAAAAGTAACAAAATTGTGTATTTTCTGTAAGTATTAAAATGGCTTACTTCGAAAACCCTTAAAATTCAACAAAATAACTGAATAACATCAGTAAAATATCAATAAAATAGCATCAGAAAATTATATCAAGGGGAAAAAAAAGATGGGCAAAGAAGTAACAAAATTATATATTTTCTGTAGGTATTAAAATAGCTTACTTGGAAAACCCTCAAAATTCAACAAAATAATTTAACTGAATAACATCAGTAAAATATCAGAATGTAAAACTGTGTCTATTTTATCATAAAATTTCATGTGACAAAACCCACCAGAAAGAGATAGAAAGATGAATTCCATTCAGAATAATATGGAATGTATAAAATATTTGGGAATTTACCTACCAACAGACACACACACACACACACAGAAATTATAGTTACAAACAGTCTTTACAAAAATAAAATTAAGCATTCATGACTAGATTATGCCAATCTAATAAAAAACAATATTCCCTAAATTAATTTGCTTGTTCTTTGCTATGCCAAACTACTACTAATTCTATAGAACTAGAAAGAAAATATTAACAGAATTCATATGAAAGAACAAAGGGATAATCTCAAAAGATATATTGAAAAAAGTAGGAAAGGGAACCTAACAGCATAATATCTTCAACTATACAAAGCAGTAATCATCAAAACAATTTGGTACTGGTTAAATAAAATAGAAAAGTTGATCAGTGGAACAGATTAAATACAGAAAGAAGATTCAGAAGCAAATGGACATAGTAGCATGGTGTTTCATAAACATCAGACTCCAACTACTGGGATAAGAACTTACTATTTGAAAAAAAACTGGGAAAACTGGAAAGCAGTATAGCAGAAATTCATTTTTTGCCAGTATTTCATATCATCTACCACAATAAGCTCCAAAATGGTACAGGTCCTAGCTATAAAAAATCATTTCAAAAACAAATTAGAGGAGTAAGGAAGGAAATACCTTTCACCACCATGAATAGGGGAAGAGTTCTTGAACAAACATGGATAGAGAGAGCCACAGAATGTAAAATGGATCCTATTGTTTATTTATAATTGAAATCTTTGCACAAAATCATTGAAGTCAAAATTTGAGGTGAAATGTTTAAATGGGAAAAAAAAATCTTTGCTGTAAATTTCTTAAAATAAAAATTTGATAGCCAAGCTATATAGAGAATTAAGTATATATGAATAAAAACCATCACCCAATAAATAAATAAATGAATGAATGAATAAATAAATAAATGGTCAAAGGATGTAAATGGGCAGATCTTTTTATTTTTAAAAACTAATTAATTTATTTTTAGTTTTGAACATTCACTTTTATAATATTTTAAGTTCTAAATTTCCTCCCTTCTACCTCCTCTCCCCCAGATGACATGCAATCTGATATAGGCTATACATGTATGATCATATTAAATACATTTCCATATTAGTCTTGTTGTGAAAGAAAAATCAGAACAAAAGGGAAAAATCATGAGAAAGAAAAAACAAAATCAACCAAAAAAAAGAAAATAATATATTCCAGTCTGCATTCAGACTGCATAGTTCTTTCTCTGGATATGGACAGCATTTTCCATCATGAGTCTTTTGGAGTTGTCTTAGACCATTGCATTGCTTAGAAGGGCTAAGTCTAACAGAGCTGGTTGTTGTACCATGTTGCTGTTGCTGTGTGTAACATTCTACTGGTTCTGCTCCCTTCACTCAGCCTCAGTTCATGCAAGCAGCAATTTTTAAAAGAAGAAATGTGAGTTATCAACAAATACGAAAAGTGTTCCAAATCCCAAATAAGAAGAGAAATGCAGACTACAATAACTCTAAAGTTCTACCTTATGCCCATCAGATTGGTAGAGACAATTGTTGGAGGGGCTGTGGAAAGACAAGGTCACTGGACATGATATGGAACTATGTCCAAAATGTTTTTACTGTTACCAAACTGTTTTTACTCTTTGCCCCAATTATACCATTACTGAGTTCATTGTTGTTTAGTCATTTTCAGCTATGTCCAACTCTTTGTGACCCCATTTGGGGTTTTCTTGGCAAAGATACTGAGGTGGCTTGCCATTTCCTTCTCCAGCTCATTTTACAGATGAGGGATGAGTGAATTCCCCAGAGTCACACAGATAGTAAGTGTCTGAGGCCAGATTTGAACTCAGGGAGAAGTCTTCCTGACTCCAGGCCTGGCACTCAGTCCACTGGGTCACTTACAGCCCCCAAAAGATCAAAGAGAGGGAAAAACTTGTATATAAAAATATTTATAGTAGCAATTTTTGTTGTTCCAAAAAACTGGACATATGGTGTGCTCAGCATATGAGGTATAGCTAAGCCAATTATCTTATATCATTGTAATGGAATGTCATTGTACTATAAGATATGACAAAGGGGACAGAAAGCTGGGGAAGTTTGTATAAATTGATACAGAATGATGTAAGTAGAACCAGCACACACACACACACACACACACACACACACACACACACCCCTAACATAACTACAACGTTATAAAGGAAAAGAGCTAGTAATTCAATAAACAACTGCAATTCTGGAAACCCTAGGATAAATCATACCTCCAGCTTCTTGACAGAAAGGAGATGAGCAGAGAGGCACAGAATGTGACATACTTTTTCAGACATGGCCTATCTGCACATCCATTTTACCTGACTATACTTCTTTGTTTCAAGAAACAGTATCCATTTTGTTTGTGTGTTTCTTTGATGTTAGTAAAAATAAGACATTCATAAAGCAATTATAAAATACATAAAAGAGCAGGAAGTTCAGAAAGAGGAGGACGTTATTGGAATTACTGTCCAATTTATTTATTTTAAACCAGAACAAGCTGCATATAATTGATCCATGGTTTCATGTGCAGTCCTTTTTATTTTTATATGGAATTGATCATGTTCATTGATGTCTATCAAGTTCATAATTTTAAAAAAGAAAAAGAAAAAATTATGTTTTATTAAATTGAAGGCAGACAGGGAGAGGGAAAAGATTCAAGGTCTTAAGTTGTCATGGCAAAGAATGGAATGTAAGACAGGGAATTTTAAAATTTAATTATCTTTGTGTCCTCAGCACCTAATATGGTATTATACATAGTAGGCTCTTAGTAAGTGTTTATAAAATTAGACTGAATTGGATCATAACATTTTTAATTGGGGGTCAGTTTTCTGATATATAGATATACATCCTGCTAATATCAGACAGGGAGGCAGCTCCATGGCTAAGTGGATAGAATGTGGCCCTGGAGTTAGGAAGACTTATGTTCAAATTTGACCTCAGACACTTACTGCCTATGTGACCCTGAGCAAGTCATTTAACCTCTGTGTGCCTTAATTCAGTGGAGAATGGAATAGCAAACTACTCCAGTATCTTTGCCA
Source organism: Gymnobelideus leadbeateri (assembly GCA_011680675.1). NCBI lineage: Eukaryota > Metazoa > Chordata > Mammalia > Diprotodontia > Petauridae > Gymnobelideus > Gymnobelideus leadbeateri. The sequence continues at coordinate 152,844 of WOXC01010092.1, read as the reverse complement.
AAAAAACTCATGGACAGTATGGTCCACAGGGTCACAATGAATTGGACCCAACTGAATGACTGAACAACAACAAAAACAATATCAGATATATAACTGCTTATATCAAGGCCTATATTTAAGTAGTTATTTTTTGGTATTTGTGAAGTATATCAAAGAATGAATACATTTTCTACTATGTCACCTAAGTTAAATTGTTCCCTATTGTATAGAGGGACTTGGATTTTAATTCTGGTTGTACTGTTAGCCCAAAAGTTTATAACTGACTTGTTATTGAAGTTTGAGTGATTTGAGGCATGGGCGACAGTCAGTACAAAGGTATAGTGATGGGACATCATGTGTGAAGAGCAGAAAAAAGTCCACTTGGCTGGGCCAGAGAGTGTGGAAGAGTCAGTCCAAAAAACTAGCTATACAAGTGGAGCCTTAAATATGGAGTAGGAAGAGTTTATATTTAAACCTGGAGGTAACATGGGGTCACTACAGTTTACTGAGCACTACAGTTTACTCTGCACTTTAGGAAAGTCACTTAAGCATTATTATGGAGACCTGAGGAGTTGAATAGGGACTCTTGGCTAGGAAGCCATTGCAATAGTCCAGGTAAGAGGTGATGAGGACCCGAGCTAGGATGATAATTGTGTGACTAAAGAGAAGAGGACAACAGGCACAAGAGATGAGGTGAGCCTAGAATGGACAGGACTTGGCAAATGAAATGAATGTGTGGGGCTTATCAGAGTCAGAAATCAAGGATGCGACTGCAAGGTTGCAAATCCAGGTGACTGGAAAAAGTGTGGTGTTGTCAGTCAAAACAGTTGGACTTTGAAAAGATGAGTTGTGTTTCGGATATTGTGGTTAAGATGGGTTCAGGACATCCAGTTGGAACCATCTGATATGAGAGATATTGATATTGAGAATACAGGACTGGAGCTCAGATGAGAGTCTAGAACTAGATTCAGAGACCTGATAGTCACAGAGAAGTAGAGTCAGGATTCAAATCCAGTAGAATTCTTTCCATTATGCCACACCACTACCCACAGACTGGCTGACTTCTTTCATTACTACAGTGTCTGATTCAAGAATCATGTTATCTTTGATAAAATTTCATCTGAATGCTTGCTGATGGTTTTAGATAGATACTTCTTATTTTAAGGAAAACTCCATTGATTCCCAAGGAATGGGTGCTATACTGTGTCAAAAGCTTTTTCTGCATCTAATGAGGCAATCATATGATTTCTATTGGTTTTGTTATTGATGTAGTCAATTGTACTGATAGTTCTCCTAACATCGAACCAGCCTTGAATTTCTGGAATAAATCCCACTTGGTCATAGTGTATGATACTTGTGATATATTGCTGTAATCTCCATGTTAGTATTTTATTTAAATTTTTTGCATCGATATTCAACAGGGAAATTTGTCTATAGTTTTCTTTCCCTGTTTTTGCTCTTCCTGGTTTAGGTATCAACACCCTATTTGTGTTGTAAAAGGAATTTTTTTCTTTACCTATTTTCCTAGATAGTTTATGTAGAATGAATTGTTCTTTAAACATTTGGTAGAAGTTCACTTGTGAATCCATGTGACCCTGGGGATTTTTTCTTAGGGAGTTTATTGATGGCTTATTCAATTTCTCTTTCTAAGATGGGGTTATCTAATTTAAGTATTCTGTTTCCTTTTGAGGAGTTCATTTTAAAGCATATTTCAGATTTCTTATTGTGTTATGGTAACTTTTGTGCTACCTAATACAGAACTTGGAGTTTTCACTATTTTTCTCTGCTGTTCCAATATCAAATATTAGAATTTCAATAGCAAAATAAGTAATTGTTGTTTTATTGAAATGTTATTATAGAAATACTCGAAGGGGATATATTTCAGCCCTAATGATAGATGTGAAAGCTAGAATTTAGAGGATTTTTTGTGAATTATTCCTAAAAAAATTTTTTTAAAGGACATAATGCATATTAATGGTTGTCCGTATACATTTCTCCTATAAATTGGCAGGATCCGTGAAGGAGTAACACTGCTCTTCATCCATTGTAGAAGGCTAAATGGCCTAATCATTTTGTCTTCCTTTGCCTCTCTGTAACTCCCATTGACAGTAGTGGGAATTATATAACTTTAGGGGAGTCTGTTTCAGGATTTTAAGACATGAGAACAATATTCAACATTTACCACAACAACACAGAAATTAGAACTTGAGTACTTTATGTATCTTTCAGGTTTATCTTTAATAGTCTATTAACTAATTCTAAAATGTATAACACAAGAATTCTGTCTGAATGGCAAGTCAAGAGAAGATTGTACTGGTGTTTAAGAGTTCTGTTTCAGAAATATAATTTTGGTAAATATATACACACACACATACACACACACACACACACACACACACACACACACACACACACACACACACACATCTCTTATAAGTCTTGTAACACCAAAATCTTAAAGTACCATCTTCCATCCAGAAACTGGTAGCCTTCAAATTGGCCATACAGAAGAGGAAATATGTTTTCAAATTTATGCAGTTATACAGCAAAACTTCATTGAGCATTAAATTTGAAATTTTGATGTTTCAAGAATAAAAAAAAGTTTGTAAAGTAAAATTATATTGTAAAAAAGACCATAAGATCAAAATGATAAATATCTTTGCAAATAAATCTTGTCTACTTATAATCAGTGGTTCTGGATCTAAGTTCTGACTACAAACACTCTGAGAACTAGGGAGTCTGTCTCTCTCTCTCTCTATCTCTCTCTCTCTCTCTCTCTCTCTCTCTCTCTCTCTCTCTCTCTCTCTCACTGTCTCTCTCATTATGGCTCAGCCACTACCCAGAACAAACCCTTGAGAACATCAGAATTTGATTCATGTTTCTGCTCCCCTGAAGGCACTGGGGCTAAGAGAACATTGAAGAAATGACAGATATATTAGAGACAGGAAGAATGCACAAAAGACAACAGAAATTACTCCTTTTTAACTTCCCTAGGGTTTGGTCCTATCCCCACAATTCATAACATTTAGTGAAGAGGCTTGAAGACCTTGGTGAAGGGGAAAGTATCTGGTGCCTCTCCTTGTCCTGGGATCTTCTCGATCTTGTCCATTGTTGCTGATATTGCACCCCATCATTGCAAAGGGCACCACAACTCTCTAAGTCTGTTATCTCCATAGCTCTTCACCTATCTATCTGTGTTCTTTCGACTGCCTTGTTGCTTTCAGCAAGCTGGCTCCCATGTTCCTCATGGCTGTTGAATAGCATGGTTGAATCCCCAGGAAGGCTACCATATTCTTTGTGGCCTTCCCCACCCCACTGCGTCCATTCCTACTAATACACTTATTCTATGAGCCTAGTCCTGACCTAGTAAGATCAGAGGGAGCTCCTAAGGACCCTTCAGGGCTACCCACTATGTAGCCACTAAATAATAGGTAGCAGCAAGCTGGGCAGTATTTTTGTAGATTCATGCATGGTTGAAACCATGGAAAAAAAACCATGGAAAAAAATGGAGGGTCATCTTTTTTTTTTTTCATAATCAGAAATCTGAGACCCAGAGAGTTGATTTATACAGAGTCATAGATGGTTCTACTGAATGTGTTTGAAAATAACAAAGCTTATATTCTTTAAAATAATTTTTTGTGTAAAGATTTCTCACTGACTCAAGCCAGTGTCCCTTCAATTCTGAATCAGTCGAGGAGGTTTTGCTGTCTATTTGCCCTCCAAGAAAGGGTGGTTTTTGCTTACTTGTATGTGCTGCCCACAAAGGGGAAAGTTTATATTATGAGGCAATAAGCAAGCAGAGGTTGTCTCTGCAGAAGATTGGGAAATGTGTTTGGACGAGTTGTGACAAATCTGACACCCAGGGGCAGGTTATCCCAGTGATCATAAATCCTGAGGAGAATTCGAGCAGAGATTTATGTTCCTCCCTGAGCTTTCTAAGCCACCACTGCTGCAGGCTGGGTTTGTAAACAAGTCAAGACATCACCACGTGAGGACAGACACTAAAAATCACAAGCAATTCCTTAGCGCCAGAAAAGGCAACTTGATCATTGGCCCCTTTGACAGCCGAACTGGTTTTAAGCCATTAGAAAATAGACCAAGGTGACCCAGGCAAAGGACAATAAAAACAGCCTGAGTTGGAAGAAATGTGTCGTCATATTTTAGTTCATTTCCTGAGGAGTTTATATATTGAGAAGTCAGTAAATTACTAAAAGTCCAACTGAATTGGGAGATCATTTCAGGGAATCTTCCCTCCTGCCTCCTCTGGGAAAAGATACACATTTTGTTTTGTTCCTTGGTTTTATGTGAGAGCTCCCTCCCTCCTATCAAATGTCAGTTTCCGTAAAAAGGCAAACTCACTCTTAAAATAAAGTATGTGATGTATAATCAATATCATATTGCTTGCCTTTTCAGTGGGCGTGGGAGGGGCGGGAAGGAAAGAGAGAATTTGGAACTCAAAAATTAAAAAGGAAAGAATGTCAAAAAATGATTTCCCCTTTAAAAAACTTTAAAGTTTTTTTTAAAGTACATGAGCATATAATAGGAAGAAAGATGTGTTGTGTGGAAATAAACACCATCTTCTGATACTTTTGTTGTTGAATTGTTTCAGTCATGTCCAACTCTCCATAATCTCATTTGGGGTTTTCTTGGCAAAGATACTAGAATGGTTTGGCATTTGCTTCTCCATTTCATTTTATGGATCAGGAAACTGAGGCAAACAAGGATAAGTGACATACACAGGATCACATAGCTGGTAAGTGTCAGAGGTCATATTTGAACTCAGGTCCTGACTCCAATACCTGACTCTATCCACTGCACCCACCAAGCTGTCCTCGGATATTTTTACTTCATATTGAACTGTCCTTTAGAGAAAAACAAGATAGGAAATGAATATTAAACTATATGGTAAAAATCATTTATCTCATTATATCCTGCACATATTTGTGATATGAAACCATATCTATATGATTAGTGATCAGGATTTAGAAATTATGTTGGATCAATTGTAGACTTTAACACTTTTCTAATGCTGCAGGAAAGATGTCCTTTTATCCGAAGAAGCTCCCCAAGAATGGATTTTTGTCATCAATTCCAAACAGGGAGAACTTTGGCGGACTGGAGTAACATCCAGAGCCTAGAAGAAAGTACATATATTTTGACCATACTTTTTAAGATTCACTTCAAAGCAGAAATATAATATTCATTAAGGTTGTTATTTGATTATGATGTTAGCTCCTGTATTACTTTTGAGTTTACCTTGGATTGGATACTTGCAACTAAATAGGATGGTGAGAATTACTGGAAAACATTAACTTGTTATTGTAAGTTGATATCATGCTGAGCTTAATGGGAAGTGGAGTTTATAAATAGGCTTGCCTGCTCACTGGTTAAAAATCTGCTAAGTTTCAGAGATGAGCCTTGTGATATGGACCAGTCTTTGCTTAGATTCAAAGGCATTACCTACTTCTGAAAATAGTTGAGTCGTTTTGAAAATTGCAACATTGAACAGAGCCTTCCCTCCCCTCATTGAAGCCTTTATTTTAAATATTAACATCATGAAGGAATTACTGACTGCATATAGTTTACACCAATTTATTTTTCAATTAGTTCTATGAGTTGTGGTCTTTAGCTTTGAATAGGAAGCTTACATTCTCTTCCCATGGGAAAGGGTCCATTTAAAAGTTGACCCAGAATAGTCCTTTTGTTTTGAATAAATATGTTTTAAAATGAGCACCCCTGCATATTAGCGGTGTTTGCATAAGCCTGGATCTGCTTCAAAGGAGTATATTGTACCCCTGTGTGCCCATCCTTATCCAGAAAGTGTGCGAGCTACTTGAATTTTTATGATACATAATCAGATGCAAATCATTAACTTAGAGTTCACCCAGTAGGAAAGATCACGGGCAATAACACAGAAGGGATGAAAGAAAACTGACTCTATTATGAGAAATCTAAACAGTCAAACAATGGTATAACAATAGTTTTTAGAAATCTGGCCAAATAGTCAAATAAATCATCTCCTGCCTCCTTCAAGCATGGAGACCTAGCCCCAGTTTGTATTTTTTCAGTCTCCTTCCCATTAGTCACTTATAAAGTAAGTGTGGGGGGTAGGGGAGGACAACATGAGGTCTGGGTTACTTCAGTCAATCTTTATAATCACAGAGTTTTTGAGCTACAAGGGACCTTGGAGATTGTCCATGTCTTTATTTAGCTCTAGCTGTGTTTGCATCCTTTGCTGTTCTAGAAATTGAGGGAGATCTACGACAGCACAAGATACGGTCTTTACCCTTGGGTATTATATTGAGTCAAGTCAGCAAGCATTTATGAAGTACCTGCCATATTCTAGGCACTGGTTTCAGCATCCTTCTCCTGACAATCCTGATGAAGGGTATGTTCTTATCATGATAATCCCAACATCCTTATATAGACTGTAGGAAAAACAAAACTAATACATATAAAACAACTAGAGGAAAATTACATGTGAAGCTCTGTAGCAGCTAGTCTGAGGGAGCTAGAATAGTCAGAGAAATCTGGCTGAAGATTTGAGCTGGTTCTCAAAGGATGGGGGGGGAGGCCTCTTTATGACTATCTCCCCTCTTCTCTCCACCATTAAGAATCCTTCCAAGAAGTGATTTAAAATCCTGATGGGAATTCTGTGTTCTGGGATTGTACTTTAAACGTTTTGCTTTGTGATTTGCCAAGCCCTTGACACTACAACCCTGTGAGTGAGTTTAATTATTACCCCCATTTTACAGACTAGCAAACTGGGGCAAGGTTAAGTACCACAGTCACATGGTAAGCAAGCTCCAGAGCTAAGTCTTAAATGCAAGGTTTGGGGTTTTTTGGTCTTTTAGTACCAAGCCCGAGACACTGTACCATGTTGCTTTACTAAATTATTTCATTAATCCTACTTTCCTTTGATTTATCTGTTTGGGCAAAAGCAGTAAAGAGAATGATTTACAGTTTGTTTCTGTTTTTTCATTGGTGTCATGAACTTCTGATGAGGAAAATCCCTCTACCAATGCAGATCTCTTAAGTCTTCTGCCTTTTCAGATCCTAGAGAATTGTCTGGGGGCACTAAGAGGTTTAGTGACATACCCTGAGTCACAGTGTCAAAGGCAGAACTTGAACCCAGGCCTTCCTTGCCATGCTTTGCTGTTGGTCAGTGATTTAAGCTACCATCCGTCTATGACTCTCTTAGTTATAGAGAAGTCACTGACTTTCCATGGTGGAGAGAGTTTCCTCTCCAGGGAGTTCCCTGTATCAGTGAAATCACAGAGTTGATCCCTGTCCCTTACCCAGTTTTGATAGAGTGAGCTTTCAGTCATCTCTGTTAATAGAGGGTTGTGATATCATAAATAATTGAGAGCCATATAAAGCCGTGATTATCATGATGAAAGTTTCTTTTAGTCAGTTTGGTTTGGGTTTGGGGTTTTTTAGCCTCTTTCTCAAACATCTTATTAGAACTAATGACTTATCTTATTTAAGTACAAATATTTACTAATGAGTAAATATTTAAACAGAATGCTTTGGCATTACATCTATGTTCCCATTCCTGTGCACTCTCTGGCAGAGTTGCTAACCAGGTCCAATGGACAGGTTTTGGGGAGCCATATCTCCAGGGTAATAGGCATCCAGTAAATATTTGTTGTTGAATTAAATAGAAAAATAAAGGGAAGCAAATATTAGACAAGTTATAAAATCAGCCCCCTTAATAAATGAGAACAGGCTATAGTTCTTTGGACTACAGTTGTTGCTATATTGGTAAACACAGGGACATTTGTTGGACTGATGAATAAGATAAAAAAATCCTCTATGAAATTGAAATGATGCAAAGGAAATGCTTATAGCAAGGAGCAGGGCATTTTGGCAAACATAAGAGACACTTACAGGTAATTACTATGCTTTTCTATTGGTGTTTGATCATTAGAAAGTCCTAAAGACACCAGACTTGGAGATTTCACAGGTGAAAGGTTGTTCAATTTTGTTTCATCCCTGCCTTCTGGGCTAGATATCATCTTCAGCCCTCAGGAAGGGGTGTGCTAGCAGCATTCATGTGGAAAGTCTTAATGGAAGAAGTGACTTTGTGAGGAAGTATTTGAAATAGCACATGGTATTAACTTGGCAGACAAGAAGGGCAGCATGCAAGGATCTCCAAAAGGCAAGAGTAGAAGTAGGGAACGGAGGGAGCAGCATAATGACAGGCACAGGATGTTAAGTGGTATGACATAGCAATAGATAGGAAAGGAGGGTAAAGAGATAGGAAGGAAGGAAGGAAGAATGGATAATGAAGGAAGAAAAGGAAAAGAAAGAGGGAGAAAGGAAGGAAAGAAGGAAGGACTAAGGAAGAAAGGAAAGAAGTAATGGAGGAAGGAAGGTAGGCTAGCTTTGTTTAGCACTTAACTATGTGCCAAGCATTGTGCTAAACTCTGGTGATAGTTATCAGCCAGCAAGACAATCCTTGCTCTCAAGGAGTTTACATTCTCAGTCAAACATCTTTTTACAACTAATGATAAATATTTAAATGGATGCTTTTTCTTTTCCATTTCTGTGTCCTCTCCAGCAGAGTTGCTAACCAGGTACGATAGACAGGTTTGGAGGAGCTTTATCTCCAGAGTAACAGGTAATATGGTCTTTGCCCTTGGGTTATTATAGTTAAGTCAATAAGCATTTATTAAGTTCCTACTGTTTTTCAGGCACTGAGTTAAACATCCTTATAATACATCTAGGGGAGGGAGCAGTGCCAGACAACAGTGTTTCAGATTGATGCTGTTTGGAGGAAGGAGACGATTGAGATGTCAGTGTTAGGAATGGCAAGATTGATTTGATTGCTGTTCTTAGAGCCAGAGTTGGAAAGAAGGTGATGAGGAAAATATACAAGGTACAGCTTATTTTCATGGTGAATCTGAGACTGAAGAAGACAGGGAAGAGGAAGGGGAAGATGAGGAGGATAAGGATGATAGCTAGCATTTATATGACACCTGCTGTGTACCAGACACTGCTAAGTGCTGCACAGTCTTATCTCATTTGATCCTCACAACAACCCTGGCCACTGTTATTATCCCCATTTTACAGATGAGGAAATTGAAGCAAACAGAGGTGACATGATTGGCCCTGGGTCTCACAGCTAGTAAGTGTTTGCAGCTAAATGTCATCTCGGGTCTTCCTGACTCCAGGACCAGCGCTCTCTCCACCAGCTGCCTCCAATTAAGGTTAAGGCTTTGCCTGACTGAGCCCAAGGTCGTGAGTTCTAGATGGAGATAGAAGCTGGAGAGCAGGTGGCAAGGCAGAGACATCCAGGAAGTCATAATAGTGATCCCTGTGCACATGTACAATACGTTTCTCAAGGATCCAAGAGACCTTAATGCATATGAACTGTCTGTCTTTATGACATCCTTACCCTGGGAAGTAGAGGGCAAGTATTATCCCCTTATTTTGCAGGAAGATTTGAAGAGAGACCTAGACATTAGATCTAGAATTGGAAGAGACCTCAAGGCCATCAAGTACGACTCCCTCATTTTACATGTGAGGCAACAGGCTGCTAAGTGACCAGTCCCAGGCATCAGAGTCAGAATCTGAACCCAGGTCCTCTGACTCTAGAACCAAGGCTCTTTCCCCTGCCCTCTGCTGCAGTACGTGAAGTTGGTAGAGGCATAAGGCACTCTGAGCTTTGAAAAGAGGTGATGTCGGCTAGGGAATTTTGAGCATGTTTCAGTCCAGATGGATGGGAAAATCATTGGCAGAAAGAAAAGAGGCTAAAGCACTAAAGGCAGGATGATGAAAGCATGGAGGGAGGCTTTAGCTGTGAGCAAAGGAAATACAGAAATGATGTGAGAAGGTGGGGAAAAAATGGAGAAGCAGCATATGACGGGAAAGTTTTCTTGCTGTTTCCTTAGGATATGTACAGTGGATAGTCACCAAAAAAGCCTTCCTTCCCTTACGAATCATTATCTTTGTTTTCATTGTTGTTCAGTCATTTCAGTTGGGTCAGACTCCCTATGATCCCCTTTGGGGTTTTCTTGGCAGAGTTACTGAAGTGGTTTGCCATTTCCTTCTCCAGCTCATTTTACAGATGAAGAAACAGGCAAACAGGGTTAAGTGACTTGCCTGGGGTCACACAGTTAGTATCTGAGGTCACATTTGAACTCAGGTCCTCCTGACTCCAGACCCAGTGCTCCATCTAGCACACCACCTAGCTAGCTGCCCATCTTTGTCTTCACAGAGTGGAATAAAAACCCTTCATCCAGTTTTTTAGTGCAGGTCTTTTTTCCCGTAGTAACTGTTAACAGAGTGGATGAATGGTGAAATAGTAGGCAGTAGAAGCCTTCTTAAGCTTCTGGGAAAGGGAGTTGAGGAAGCTTTTCTCATCTTCATGGGAGTCTGTATCCTGTAGCCATCCCTGGGCAAGTTGGCTCCCTCCCTACATAGAAAACACCCTTTAGTGTAGTGGATGGAGAACTGGCTTTGGGGGCAGGAAGACCTGAGTTTGAGTTCAGCTCTGACCTATTCTGGCTGTGTGATCCTGGGCAAATCTCTTATTGCTGCTCTAGGCACATCTCTAAGCCTATAGGTTGCAGGTGAGGTGCCAGCCTGCATAGGTAGAGGGAGCTTTATCCTCCAAGAGCTCCCTGTCCCAATAAGATCTCAGATCCAGACCCTATCTTTATCTCTCTTTTTCAAAATCCTGCCAGCTAGGGTTCTCAGAAGCTATCTGCACAGAGAAATCCTGTGTCACAAGGGAGGTCCTCTGTGGGACATATACTTAAAGTATCTCCTAAAGATAGACCTTGCTATTCTTAATTAGCACCTGCTACTCTGACTTAAAAAAAAAAAAAGCAGTATTTTTAAAAAAATATTACCTGGAGTATGAGCATCTGACTAATGTGGGGCTGTCATGCTAACTGGCATCCTTCATCAGAAAATGCTCTTAAATTGCTATAAATTAACAAATCAAAGAAAAAGGAATTTGTTATATGCTTACAATGTGCCAAGCACTGTGTTAATTACTAGGAGCACAAATGCAAAAATAAAGCCAGTCCCTGTCCTGAAAGAGCTTACATTCTAATCGGGGAGACTATACACGTAGTAGAGTGGCAACTAGGTGACTGCAGTGGATAGACTACTGAGCCTAGAGTCAGGAAGATTCCCCTTCCTGAGTTCAAATCCAGCCTCAGATACTTCCTTGTTGTGTGACCCTGGGCAAGTCACGTAACCCTATTTACTTCAGTTTCCTCATCTGTAAAATGAGCTGGAGAAGGAAATGGCAAACCATTTCAATAACTCTGCCAAAAAAAAACCAACAAAAAAACCTAAATGGGGTTACGAAGAGTCTGACCCGACTGAACAATAATAACAAATAAGAAATAGCATTTATATAGCACTCTAAGGTTTGGAAAGTGTGCTTGAGTCTCACAATCCTAGGAGGTAGGTGCTATTAGTATCTTCAGCTTATAGATGAGGAAGCTGTGGTAGAGAGAGGTTAAGTGACTTGCCCAAGGTCACAAAACTAACTTAAGTGTCTGAGACAAGATTTAAAACCCAGGCCATCCTCACTGCATCATCTCAGTGTATTCTAGCAAGGACTAAATTTTCCCTTTAGATCAAGCATCTTCTAAGAGCAGGGAACTCCTTCCCTCTCCATTTGACAAGTAATTCCCTAATAGTGAGGGTTATTTTGCTAGCCAAACAAGGTCAAGGACTGTGTTGTTCCCATAATGTCCAATCTCACCAAATTTGCTATTTGGATACAATGTTGGGATGGCCAGGTGGTACAGTGGATAGAGCGCAGACCCTAGAGTCAGGAGGACATAGAGATGGATAGATAGGTAGGTAGATAGATAGATAGATAGATAGATAGATAGATAGATAGATAGATAGATAGATATGGAGAGGGAGAAAGAAGAGAGGAGGAGAGAAGGCGGGGAGAGAGACAGACAGACAGACAGACAGCCTTTAGGAATCTCAGGCTCATAGATCTAGAACAGGAAGAGACCTTGGAAGCCCTCTACTGTAAGGTCTTCATTTTACAGATGAAACTGTGGCCCAGGGAGGTAAAGCCGTTTGTCTGAAGTCACAGGTAGTAAGAGTCAGAGGGAGAGGGGATGCTCTAAGACCTTCCTACTCAGCACTTTATTCTTTGCAAGGCAGTGAGCATAGCTGGTCTGGCCAAGGAGATTTACCCCGTATATATGCTCTACCCATTTGGGAGTGGTCTCCTGCCTTTGCCTAGTCATCACAAGGAGGCTTCTTACCTCTCTTGATGTTTATGTGTGTATCATCTGATCATCATTTTCTCCATTGTTGATGGACTTCTCCTGCTTAGACAATTCTTCTGGTCTGTGAACATTTAACCAAGTATGTGGCAAGGAGTAATTGATACGTACTTTAAGGGGCTTTGGAATACTGGGAATATAGTCTTTTTACTTTTCTTTTTTGCTTTTTGGAGGAGGGAAGGCAGTTGGAGTTAAGTGACTTGCCCAAGGTCACATGGCTAGTAAATGTTAAGTGTCTGAGGCTGGATTTGAACTCAGGTCCTCCTGACTCCAGGGCGGCCAGTGCACCACGTAGCTGCCTCTTTAGCATTTCTTAAGTTAGATTCTTCCCTCTTGTCAGTTCATAGGGTCATTGATTTAAAGCTAGAAGAGATGTCAGGAGTCATCTGACACAACCCTTCGCCCATTTTACAAATAAAGAGACTGATGCTTAGAGAGTAAGTAACGTGTCCGACGTCACACAGATAATAAATTTCAGGACTAGGAGTCAAACCAGGGGTGGAATGTGAACCATGGTCCTCTGACTCCAAATTCAGCATCCTTTCCATTATACTATACTTTTTGGGATTAGGTTTTACTCCTTGGAAAGTGTGTTAATTCTTGCAAGTGCCATTTTGTGGAGAGAAGGCAGGCCAGGGCAAGACAGAGCAAACTGGCCAGATCTTGGTGGAATCCTCTCTCTTGTGTTCTTGTGACTCTTTGGAGTTTTCAGAAATATATGCAGATCCCAGGAGTGATTGCTCTTTTGTCTCATCTCCCAACTCTTCCTTAATGATGTACGTGTTGTTGTTGGTCAGTTCATTTTCAGTCATGTCTGACTCTTCATGACCCCATCTGGGGTTTTCTTGGCAAAGATACTGGAGCAGTTTGCCATTTCCTTCTCCAGCTCATTTTTATAGACAAAAACAAGGTTAAGTGACTTGCTCAGCGTCACACAGTTAGTGAGTATCTGAGGCCAGATTTGAATTCAGGAAGATGAGTCTTCCTGAGTCTGAGCCCTGGACTCTTATCCTTTGGGTCCCCAGCTGTCCCTAAAATTAAATGAGTGAATTAATCAGGCATAAGGGTTATATCAACCTAGTTCAGTAAGTAGAACATGAACAGAATGAGTTGATACCTCCCCTTACCACAAACTGCCCATCTATCCCACAATCATTTCTAAAAAATTCTGCCTATTAGCCTTCATTTCACTTTTCTTTTTATTTGGAAAAAGGTAGATTTCTGCTTGTGGGCCCGTGAAGTGGATTTCTTGATATTTATCTAGCAAAGTCTTATAGTCTTTCATTACTGTGTTATTTGAAAAGGGTGTGTGTGTGTGTGTGTGTGTGTGTGTGTGTGTGTGTGTGTGTGTTTTAATACTCCACAGATTCTTGGTCAAATAAACAAACCGAAAAGCAGCAGTTAGTCGACATATTGAAATTAATGGCGAGCCTTTAGAAGGGTAAATCATGTCTCCTTGGCAGGCTGAGTCCCTCTTATCATGGAAAGGGAATTTACTTAGCACCCCTTGAGAGGGGGGAAGAGCGCAGTTTTGGGTAGTTTCCAGTAGGAATCTCACATCTCTGGAGAGCATCCATCATTATATCATCAGAATGCCATAAAGAGGGGCAGCAGAGGGGGAGACTTTTAACATTGAAAGAAAATGCTAAAATACCCACTCACCAGGAAACCACTTTTGGTTCCTGGAGCCATAGATTAGGAACATTTGGGAAAACGTGGGGCTTTCCACTAACCTGGAAATAAGAAGCAATTGCTTGGGCCGGAAGTATAGTCCTTGGTCTTTTGGAAACATTTTCTTTATCTGCTGTTGGCATGACATTGTTAAGACAGGACTCTTTAGCGAAGCTGAGGACTCCAATCTGCCAAGGTGCAGAGTTCTATCACTTCACGTTACTTAAACCTATCCCTCTGAAGAAAGCCTATTATCATGAAGCCTTCGGGAGGCTGGAAGAATGCCCTGCTCTCTTGACCCTGTGAAAGAATTAGCATGCCTGTGCTGCTGGAAGGACCAGATGACTACAGCAGAAACCTGAGATGATGTTTCTCATAATCCAAGCAGCAGAATCAGGCAGAGTAAAGAAAGAGATAAACCAGGAAAAATGGGGGACCAGTCTGTCTCTCCTTGCCATGGGCCTCTCTTGGGATCCTGGCGCCTTTTGACGGACTGAGTAAAAGAAACACTAAACTTGGTGTCAGATGGCCAGAATTCCAGTCTCAGCACTGCCACTAAATAGCTGTGTGAATTTGAGCATGTCACTTAATTTTTCCAGGCCTCAGTTTCTCCATCTGTAAAATACAAGTATTGGATTAAATGACTGCTGGGTTCCTTTTCAGTTAAAAAAAAAAAAACTGTGATTCTGTGGACTATGTGGACCTCAGAAGGTTGCTTTTCATTGATCCCACTCAGCACCCTGGCTGAGCTACTATCAGGCAATGCCAGTCTTGAATTTAAATGTTGCCTAAATGTTAAGTCCTACTTATTTCAGTTCCTTTGCATATCAAATGTTGGATCGGGAGGAGACCTTACAGGTCATCTATTAAGTCCAGGCCCCTATTTTGTGGAGGGGGAAACCAAAGCCCAAAGAATAACAAAAATAATTCTCATGTATACAGTTCTTAGAAATTTATGAAACACTTTCCTCACAATAACCCCATAAGGTACCCATTATTATTTCCATAATGCAGATAAGGAAACTAAGACCCTGAGAGTTTAAGTGATTTGCCCAAGGTCACAAAGCTAGTTAGGAGTAGAGCTAAGAATTGAATCCAAACCCTCAGACTCATATTAAATTACAGCTGAAGTCACAGAACTGGTTTCCCACTCTTAGCTTAATATATTTTCTGCTGTATATTTGATTTTCTTGGGGTAGGTTTTCCTTTCATCAATATAAGTTATCCCCTTCTATACTTTAGTAGATAGTCTGTTACCCCCTTCTATACTTTAGTAGATAGTCTTTATCAGCTGTTAGAGCTAAAAGAAAATTTTAAATCCATATTCATTAATGAAATTAGTCCATAATTTCCTTTCCCTGCTTTTACTCTTCCTGATTTAGGTATCTGCATACCAATAAAGAAGATGAAATCAAAGCAACTATAAGGAGTTATTTTGCCCCATTATAAGCCAATAAACTTAACCAATTAAGTGAAATGGAAGAATATTTACAAAAACAATCATCTTTTTTTTTCTTATTCTACTGTGTTATGGGAATGCATGTTTGATTTCTTAAGTTCAGAACAAAACAAATAAATAAACCAGCTAATTAATTAGGAAGGGAAAATTTTTCTCAAAAAAATTTTTAAATCAATACCTTGAAACCTACTAGTGATGAACCTCTCTGAACGTAACTAAAGCTATTGCTTAGGCAAACGACACATGCTAAGCTTTTGTCCCTTGGTAGAGCCTACCAGAGCTTAAGACCTGCTGGCAAAGCCTACAGGAGCTTAAGATTCCCTCCAGACCACACTGAGGCCACGAAATTGGCCTTCACTGAAACAGGATGTCCCATTATGTAGTTGTCTTAAACTCAAAGATGAATCAGCCAATATCCACTGTATGCCAACTACTTGCATATATATAAGACGTTGATGGAGACCAGAAAGAAGCTTAAGGCAATTGGGAGCATATTGACTTTCGTTAAGTACCTGGGTCTCACTGTCTTAGAACTTACCTACTTACAAAGCATGATCACTTCCCCAGAGTGCCTTGTGCTAGAGGTGTCAGACACACAGCCCAGAAGCCACATGTGTTCCACATACTCCTGGGTATGGCCCAAACCAGATTAAAATGTTGTTCCTATCAAATTTCAATGTGTTGATTATTAATTAAAAAAAGAAATACATAAATATATGTGGTTTTCTGGTATGTAGCTTGCAGGGATCCTTATGTACAATTTAAGGATTCCTGGTTTTTTGGTTTTTTTTTTTTTTAGTTTGATCCCATTGCTTTATCACACTGTAGTTGGGATAGCAGTATGTAGACTTACATAAAAAGATGTTTCAGAATCCACAGCAATATATAATACAGTAGGCCATATAAGTGACACAGGCAAGAAGTCCTACTGGAATTCAGAAGAGGAAGCATTTGCTATGAGCTAGGGTAGTTTGAGAACATGTCTGAGTGTAAGTAAGAGCTAAGATGGGCATTAAAGGCTTTACAGGTGGTAGATTATGAGGGCTTAGGGAGTAGGGACTTCACCTTTTTCACTGATTACCATAGTGCCTTATGTAAAAAGGCATTTGGGGTATTATCGATGGTGACTTTTCATTAAGTATCTGAGTCCAACGGTCCCAGAACTCAGCCTGCTTACAAGTGACATAAAACATAGATCATGTATCCATGCAGATTGTCCCAGGCTCCCATTCTCCTTCCTTCCCATCAGAGAACCAGGCACCATGCTTTAATGTGGAGAAAACAGAATCTGTGCCTCATGCATTTCCTCTTTTCCTCAGTTCTATACCTCAGATGCCTTCAGCATCATCCTTTACCCTGTCTCCCTTTGCTTCAGTCTTTGATGAAGAGATTGCCCTTTTCCTTTGGAAAGCCAGCTCATAACCTCCTGTCTCTTCCAGGAACTTTCCCCTTTCTATCATATTCTATCATACTATCATATGTCTTCTGGCCAATCTCTAATCCCTTTTTATCCACAGACTCCTTCCCTGCCATCCACAAACTTGCTCATTATCTCCCCCATCCTTTAAAAACAAAAACTCTTCACTTGACCTGGCTCCCACCTCCATCTCCCCTCCCTTTTAGAGCCCAGCTCCTAGAAAAGCTGGCTATGCTCATTGCCTCCACTTCCTCACCTCCCACTCGTCTCTTGACGCCTTGCATTTTGGTTTCTGTCCATCATTCAACTGAAACAACTCTCTTCAAGGTTACCAGTGACCTCTTAATTATGGAGTCCAGTGGCTTTTTCTCAGTACATTACCTTCATGGATTCTCCGCAACTTTTGACCGTCTTGATTACTCCCTCAGTATTTTCTTTACTCCATGGGTTTCTATAATTGTTCTTTTTACTGATTCCCTCCCCCCACCCTTTCTTGACCATGCCTCAGTCTCCTTTTCGAAATCATATCAATGCCCTCACTCCCAATGGCTGGGCATGTCCCAGGGCTCTGTCCTGGATCCTTTTCTTTTCTCTCTCTACATTTTCTCTTAGGTTGAATTTTGGTGAAAGGGTTCAGTTACTCTCTCCAGGTACCTGATTCCTATATCTGCATGTGGCAGACTTCATCACTTCCCTAAGTTCTATTTCTTCACCTCCAGCTGCCTGCTGGGCACGTGTACCCAAACACATCCCAAACTCATCCTCTCGGCCCCTAAATCAACCCCACCTCCTAACTTCCTTATTTCAGTCAAGGTCACAATCATCCCACTAACCTTTCAAGTTTAAAATCTCAGATTCATCCTCACCTCTTCACCATCCCTCACTTCCCAAATCCAGTCACTTGCTGATTTTAATTTAGCCCTGTCCCTTGCATCCATCCTTCTCTCCTGGGGGACATCACCAGCCTAGCTCAGGTCCTCAGCCCTTTTGCCTGGACTGTTGCAACAACCTTTTAATTAATCTCCCTACTTTTGACTCTCTCTGATCCATCATTCACTTAGCTATAAAACTCCTATCCCTAAAGTAAGAGTCTGACGATATCACTTGCTTCCTATTTGTTGCCTTTCTAGGATAAAATACAAACTCAGTTATTTTGAATTTGAATCCCTTTACTTTGTTCCCTTCTGTCTTTCCACATTGATTTTACTGACTCCCTTCCAGGCTCAGCTCACATGCTAATCTGCTACTTGTGGTCTTTCCTGACCCCCTCAGCTTCCAGGTAATTGGTCTTCTTCTCCATCTCTTCCCCAAAAAGGTCTTTACATTTGCTTTACCATTATTATTATTAATTAACTTAGTTACATATTAATAACATCACATTTACTTATCTGCGTGCCTGTTGTAATACTCAGTAGCATGTAGGTGTATATTCCTAATGGAAAACAGGATTCATTTTTTTTCTCCTGTATCATGTGAAAATATAAATAGTCTCTTTTTAAAGTTGTCATCACCTTTTGGCTTTCAGACTTTTAGATTTTTTTTTTCTTTTGTGTACTTTGATGACCTTTATAATAACAAATTAAAACTCAAAAAAGTCCAAAAAAAATTCCATCCTCTGTTTTTAAAAAGAGGAGTCTGTCTGTCATAATAAAAGTCCCTAAGTCTCAATCCAGCAAAGTCCCAGCTTTTCAGGGACTTTAGATGAAGTCCTTGGGTCTGACTGTACCTTCCCCACCCACTGTACCTGACCAACCCTAATTCAAAATGCTTAAATTCGTAAAGAGTTTTTGGTGGGTCAAACTGTGTTTAAAAGGCAAACTTTTACAACTGCCATAAAATCTGGAAAATGCAAATTAACTGTAATAACCTTAAATTTCTTTTGGCTTTGTTTTCCAAAGAGCTGACATTTTTGTGGCAATTGAAGCAGTTCCCAGGAAACCTGCTTTTCCTTAACCCAAAAGATAGCTCTCTTATCCTCCTCCTCCTTTTTCTCTAGGAGATGTCTTTTCTGCGAATGACACTAACACTTCAGTTGACTATTGAAACTGACTTCTGGTAGGGTAAGAGATTCCAAACCAAGACTCCCCTAAAATGAAACCTTTAAAATGTTTGTGTTGTGATTGTTTATTGGAAATATACCTCCCGTATAGCTGTGTTCTGTTCCAGTAACTAATGCATGGGTTTTCTTGGCATGTGTTGGGACACAGCATAAGTGATAAAAATCTTTTTGATCAATAGATGATTGTCTTTTTTAATATGAGGAAAAAACCATGAAAATGTTACTACATCCACAGGATGATTCTCCAAGTATCTTGAGAGAACAATTCACTAAATCAGTGAGCAAGCATTTATTATGTGCACTGTGTGCCGGACACTGTCCTGGTGATAGGGACATTAAAAAAACAAAGAATAAAACAATTCCTGCCACCAAGGAGCTTATGTTTTAAAGGTAAGGTATGTTACCAAGGTGTCTTTATGGGACACACAGTCAATTCTCTACAAGTTCAAAGATGGTTTGGATGGAGAAATCCACAAATAATCCCTCCATTTTGTAATGAGGGACTGTTTATTAATAATCCATAAATTATCCCTCAACTAATAACCCTCTCCCCAAAGAAGCTATTAGCCTTTCTTATTTCTAATCAGACTACTTTGCTATTGATAGCATTTATATTAGCACTTTACATGTCAACTCATTTCGTGTTCACACCATTTTACAGATGACGAAATTGAGATAGGTTAAGTGACTTGCCCAGGGTCACACAGCTAGGAAGCATCTGAGTCCTGATTTGAACTCTGTCTTTCTGACTCTGGGCCCAGTGCTTTATTTAGGATACCACCTAACTACATTGAAACAGTGAGAACAAACAGGAAGGGAGAGAAGAGAAAAGGGGGCTTGGGTAATCCACATAACTAACCATCATCACTCACTTAACAGTACTGAAAACCAGGTGCTATTATGCCCGTTTTGGACTCAGTGGGTCAGCTAGTTCTGAAAGCAACTGGGCACACTCAGAGGAACTGGCTTAGCAGTTTCTTTGCCAGATTGCTGAAACTTGACTTTATGGCCATTTTCCTGATTAAAGGCCTACAGTGAGCACATGATTCTCCCAAGTTTTCCTGCTTGAATTTCTTGCACAAGCTTTTGAATCACCAATGAACTTCTTAAGAAAAATCCAATACATGACAGTTCAGATGTAAGTGAAAGATAAGTGATAAGCTTTATAAGAGGATTAACTACAGGTTGGGTTTTAATAACCAAGATTGTCAGTACATTTAAAATAGGATTTGATACATAAACATTAAATTCTGTATAACTTTTCAGGACCTCAGCTACTGCATAAAGGGAGGAATGCTTGTATTTTTGAAGACACATTTGTAACAAATGCAAGCATCACACTTTAGTAAATTATTTCTCTCTCGATTTTTATTTGACATTTAAATATTGAAAAGCAACGTCATTCAGTGGGGAGAGAACTAGATTTTGAATCAAAGGATCCAGGTACAAATCATGTTTCTTCTGCTTACTAGCTGTATGACCTTGGACTAGTCCCTAACCCACCTGCATTTCCTTTTCTGAAATATTAGGAGGGTACATCCCTCTAAACTCAAAACATATGCTGTTGCTCCTATAATCTGTACCAGTGAATGGAATACCACCAGGACTTTTTAAGTATTCATAGATATATAGATATAAATGAAATCTCATTTGGGTTTTCCAAAAGTCTTAGTATAATTTTATACTTATTAAAATGATAGATAGATAATTGTTGTTGTTGTTGTTGTTATCGGAGTTGTTGGATTGTTTTTGACTCTCTATGACCCCATTTGGGATTTTCTTGGCAATGGTACTGGAGTGGTTTCCCATTTCCTTCTCCGGCTCATGTTTACAGATGAGGAAACTGAGGCAGACAGGGTTAAGTGACTTGCCCAGGATCACACAGCTAGTAAGTACCTGAGGCCACATTTGAACTCAGGAAGATCAGTCTTCCTGACTCCGGTGCATAGATAGATAGATAGATAGATAGATAGATAGATAGATAGATAGATAGATAGATAGATAGATAGATTGATTGATTTTCTTTACATACTATATATCTGTATGTGTATATATCTTGCCATAGATGGCAAGGTGACCAGGGCAGACTGCAGCGCAACTGGGAGGACCTAGTTTCTCTGCTAGGGAATAAGAACCTAGAAACTTTTTCTAAGCTATAGGCATGTCATGTAAATGTCTTCTGCCCACTCTGGTCCAGGTAGGGGTGGGGTAGTGACATTGGGGTTAACCAGTGAAGAAGAAGCTGCTGTTTTTGTTCCATTCTGAGCTGTGTAACCAGTCGTTCAGCAGATTCTATAAACCATCTCGGTTTTGAATCCTAGCTCTGACACCCACTACCTTTTGTGAACTCGTACAAGCTGCTTCTCTTCTCTGGGTCAGTTCCCTCAGCTGTTAGATGGGGAGACAGACCAGATGGCTTCCTTCTAGCTCTACATCTATGAACTACTTGTATTTTCATCACTGATACAAGAGAAGGAAAAACAAACCATAGTTCCTGTCTTCAGGGAGCTTACAGTTCCATTGGGGAGAAAGGACTGACTAGGAACTGGAATACAATTAAAAACTAAACTGTGTGGCACTGACTATAAGTGCAGCAGGAGTTCAGAGACCTCTTCTCCCTCTTTCTCACTCCCACACATACACACAAACACAATTAGCCTTTGAAATAATCTTTGCGACATCCGTTTCCCAGAAGTTATATGATTAGGCATATTTCTGTGAATTAGCAAGTCTAGATTCCCTTCCTCCCCTCCCCAGTCTGACCCAGAGCCATAAAATAGCTTCTGCCTGCCTGCCTTTAACTCTGTTTGTATGAATTGAGTCGACAGTATAAATATTCACATTCCCAACTGCAGGCTGAAACAATGTTTGGCCTGTTCAGCCCAGTGACTTGAAAAAAAAGGGACCTGACATCACTCTATACTGTACATTCCCGGCATAGATCATTTATTTAACTCCCTGAAAAAATACAGATGTTTTACCAGCCGAAATAAAACCCTATATAAACACTGAGCTTGGAAAAAGGTGGCACTGACTAAGCCCTGGGGGAGAGGGGGTGGCCAGTGGGGAGAAAAGGGTTTGAAGCAACAAGGGAAGGGGGTAAAATGTTCTTTTGCAAAATGGCAGATGTAGAAATTTTTAGTTAGCAGAATATGATAGGGTTGAATGGTTCAGCCACAGTCTGCCTCCTTTAAAGAATTAATTGAATTTGTTTCTAAGAAGACTGGGTCTCTGAAGCAGGCAGGTACGGAGAAGAGGGCACAGATGGCTTGCCAGTCTATAAAGCTTAACATTGTTGATGTATATAAGAAGCATTATCCCCTCCTGGTCTTCCCCATTTCTATCTAATCTTCAGAATGAAAACCTGTTTTCTTGCTGGAGGTGCTCTCTTGCTTGGCCTGCTTAGCTCATACCTTATTATTGCTGGAAGCTGCCAGAGCTCTGGAACTCTGATGCTGCTGTTGATTTTATAGAGGATAAAATTGCCTGGAAGCTATGGTTGGTGAAGAGGAAAACTCGTTTCAGCCTTGCATTCCCAAACAGCCATAGATCATCTTGATCTTGTCCAATACAAGCCTCTATTTTAGTCCGACAGTATAAACCAAGCGTATTTTATTTGGGCAATGTGAGCTTTTTCAGGGATTGCTGCCTCATGACTCTCTTTTAGCCCTGGTGCATTTATTCAGACAGTATTAAATAAGTTGGTGCCAGAGACCCCCGGGGGTCTCTAGGGATACCCGGTGCCACCCTCGAGCTGCTCTTCAAACTGCTATTTGGGATGACTGCTTCTAGCTTCTTCTTGCTTTTCTAAAGCTCCTCAGGCTGGTTTTCCAGAGGCTCATCCTCTCGTGTTTTAGGTCTGAGGAAGGGGCCCAAGTGGGAAAGACCCCACCCCACATGCCCTTTCTACTCTTCCTCTTCACCACTCTTTATTCCCCAGCTTCTTCCAAACCTTGCTCAGGATTTGGCTGCAAACAAGGAGCCTTCCATAGCTTCACAGGATTTAGAGATGGAAAGTACCTTAGAGACGGCCTACTCCAACCCCATCATTTTAGCCATGAGGAAGCAGGCCCAGAGGGGTTCGTGGACTTGTCCACTCCAGGCATTCTGCCTCATCACTCTGTATTCCCAGGACCTAATGTGGTGTTTGACACATAGTTGGTGCTTAATCAATGCTTGCTGATTGGTTTATTATAGATGTCTTTTATATACAAGTATCCACCCCTGAACATTCACAATAGGCAAGGTGACACAGGAACTCTCCCCTTCTCTGTCAGGTGCTGCTGCTTAGAAATGCTCTTCTCTCTTCCCTTTTCTCAATTCTTGCTATTCCTACCAGTAAAAACCTTTAGAAAACTTTAATACTTACTTCAGGGAGAGGAGGATCAATGAACAGTCAAAACTCTAAACAAGTGAACATTTGGTTCCCTGCTTCATTCTTCTCTGGGCTTGGCTCCTGACGCTTCCTTCCCCACCTTCTCTCTCTTTTTATATGTTGTCTTCTCTCATTAGAGTATAAACTTCTTCTGGGGAGGACCTTTTTTTTTAAATATCTGTATTCCCAGCACTTAACACAGAGGCTTTCACATAGTAAGTACTGAATAAGGGCTTCTGGACTTGACTATCATCAACATGCATGTCTTAAGAACCTGGCACTGTACTAGGCACTGAGCTTACCATGACAGACCTGATCCCTGCGCTCAGTGAGCTTGTATTCTAACAGGCTAGAAGAGAAATGGCTAGACTGGCTTCTCCTCCCCAGTAACTGAGAGTAGAGGAGAAACCCTCATCATAAATGGCAGGTGGCTTTGGACAGGTTGGCAAGCAAGCCAGTCCCTGGGACTCTCAGGGAAAGAAAAAAAAAGAATGACAGGGAACCAACCTTTCCTGGAATGTTATAGGACTTTATGCTGGCATGAGGCTCTGGCTTCCCACAGATTCCCACCCCCAACTTCCCAGTGTCTCTGCCCCCCACTGCTACTCTCTCCTGAGACCATGTTAGCCCCATTCTGTGGTTGGAGCAAAGGGACTCCCTAATCCCACTGGCAGAGCTGCAAAAGTGGAGAGTTATCACCCCATTCCTATCAGTTGGGTCGACATATAGGTAGCTGACCCAGTGGATAAAGAGGCCACTGCACCTGGAGTCAGGAAGACCAGAGTTCAAATCTTGCCTTGGGTACTTAACTGTGTGAACCTGGACAAGTCATTTAATCTCTGTCTACTGTAGTTTCTTCATTTGCAAACGAGAGATGATAATATAGCATCTACCTGCCAGAGGTGTTGCAAGGATAAAACAAGATGAGATTTGTAAAGTGCTTTGTAACCCTTTAGGTCCTGCCTAAGTACAATCTCTTGTCACCATTTCCCCATATTGGGTCAGTAAGTCAGCAAGCATGAATTCAGCACTTACTAGCACCAGGTCCTACACCATGAACTGGAGAGTCAAAACATGGAAGGCAGAAACAGCCCCTGCCTTAGAGGAGGGCACATCCTAACTGGAGGTGGCGGGACATTAAGCCAAAGGAGAGGCCGAGTACAGAATATGGAAGGGGATCTCAGAGAAGAAAGTGCTGATCGTGGGCAGGATGAGGAAGGACCTTCTTCTTCAGAAGGTGAGATTTGAGCTGGCTGGAAGGAAGCTGAGCCTTCCAGGCTTGGGGGCAGCCAGGGCAGAGACACACAGAGAGTGGCATGTAGTATTCTATGTTCAAGAAACAGTAAGCCAGAGGAGCCAGAGCATAGGGGACATTAAGAGGAGGAAAGTGTAGGAGGACCTGAAGGAGGAGAGCTTTCAGGGGCAGATAGGATCCTGGGGAGAATAGAGAGTCATACGAGCTTGGGGGCTTCTGGGGGAAGAGAGGGCTGTGTTGGGGAGGGGGACCTGGTCAGTCCTACTCTTTAGAAAGCTCATTTTGTCAGCTGGGTAGAAGGGAAGGGGTGATGATCTTGACCAGATGATGTAAGCTCTCTGAGCTTCAGTTTTGTTATCATTCTCTTTTTTTTTAAAGGTTAATTAATTTATTTATTTTTAGTTTGCAACATTCCGCTCCACAATCCCTTGAGTTCCAAATTTTCTCTATTATCGCTTTAAAAATGTCATCTAATTTAATTCAATAAGCAATTATTAGGTACCCTCTATGTGCCAGGGGCAGCTAGGTGGCACAGTTAATAGATTGCTGAGCCTGGAATCAGGAATACTCATCATCCTGAGTTTGAGTCTGGCTAAAGATACATCCTAGCTGTGTGACCCTGGGCAAGTCATTTAACCCTGTTTGCCTCAGTTCCTCATTTGTAAATGAACTGGAGAAGGAAGTGGCAAACCACTCCAGTATCTTTGCTAAGAAGACCCCAAATAGGGTCTTGAGAAGTTGACACAACTGAACAACAACATATGGAGTTTGTATTGGAGGGGAGATAGACTGGATACAGACATAATTTAAGATGTTATTGCAATATTCAGATAAGAAGTGGTGAAAGACTGGCTCGGGATGATCATGGCATAAGTGGAGATAAGGGGACAGGTGCAAGAGGTGTTCAGGAGGTGGAATGAACATGTCTTGGTAACTGGTTTGATTTGGGAGGTACCTGGGCAGTGTGGATGTGCAGGGAGTGTAGGCAGAGTAAAAAGCTGAGGCTGAGTCCTAGGTTGTACACCGAGGTAATGGGAGGAATGACCTCAGCAGAAATGGAAAAACTAGAAGGAACAGGACTGCTGGGAAGAAAGCTGATGAGCTCCATTTTAGACATGTTGAGTTTGAGATACCTATGGGCTATCCAAGTGGAGAAGTGAGGAGGCGGGTGGGAAATGGAAGGAAAGGAGGAAAGGAGATGCTGTGCAGGGGGCCTCAACTCCTGATGGCTCAGTCCTCTTTCAGTCACTGTAAGCCTTCTGAAGTCAGGAGTGTGGCCTGTTGGTTCTTTTGCACCTTTTCCTCTCTGTCCAGCTTTGTGTCTCTCCCTTTTGTTTTTAGCCCCCTTTAGTCATGACTGGGAAAGGATTTTTTTGGCTTGAGGTTATTTCTGTCTTCTTCTCCCTCTCCCTTCCCCTCTCTTCCCTGGTTTAGGCCCTTATCACTTCTCTTGGACTATCACATAATCCCCTGCCCCAGTCTCTCCTGCTCCTACCCACCCTCCACACAGCTGACAGGGATTTTCCTAAAGCACAAGTCTGAATGCATTATGCCCTCATTCAGTAAACAAGAGTGGTTCCCTATTTTCTCTCAGGTCACATATAAACTGGTGTTTGTCATTTAAAGCCCTTCCCAACCTGGCTCCAATCTCCCTTCCCAGCCTTATTTCCTACTGGTGCTTTAGAACATTCTTTGATCCAGCCAAATTGCTCTCTCCCAGGTCCTCAGACACACTGCTCCCCATCTCACCATCTTCCTGAATGCCTTCCTTCTCTCTTTCCCCTCTTAGAATCCCTTGTCCCCTTCAGGAGGCAGCATGAGCTCTGGGTGGAGCCTTGTCAGATCTCCACAAGTGCTGCTGCCTTCTACCCAAAATCATCTGTGGCATATACCCCCGTGTGTGTACTGCCTCCCCCCATGGAATTTAAGCTTTTTGAGGGGAGGAACTCTTTCACCCCAGTCTAGGCATCCGCAGTCTATGAAGGTGCTCACTGATTGATTCTTGTCTGGGCCACCCCCCAGCTCACCTGGCCTAACCCGAAGCAGTGCTGTATATAAGGCAAGGTACCTTGGCCTGGGAACCAGGAAAGTCGAGTTCTTAGCATTGCTTGCTGTGTGTTTTTGAACAAAGCATTTCTCCTCTCTCTCTTTGAGTCTCTTTTGTCTTCTGCCAAAGCAGTTGGACTAGATCTCAGTTCTTAATCTAGTGCCTGTTACCTGGTTTTTAAAAGAGTCTGATCACTGTTTTGGAATCCTAGAGGTTTTATGCTTTTAAAAACATCAATCTGAATAGTGGTCCATAGGCTTCAGCAGACTGACACCCAGACTGTCAAGGGGCCCGTGACACCAGAAAGATAGGAGAGCCCCTAGAGTTGCTCTCAAATGATCGCTGAGGTCCCCTTTTAGTTCTCTCCCCTTGAACATTCCCCTGCCCACCTCTCCTCCCACCTCAGAATCTCTACCCTTAAGTCTCACCTCTTCATAAGAAGCCCACAGTGAGCTTCCCTTTCTTCAAATGTCTTTAATACTTAATTCTTACCACTCATTTAGCATAGTTTGCTCTATCAAAGTAGTTGCTTTCCTACTTTACTGCTGTGCGTGCCTAGCTTTTTCTCTGTCAATGTGATATAACAGAAAATAGATTGATTTTGTAGTCAGAGTCCCTACGTCAGCTTTCTAGCACTTAGCTTGGGTTACAACCTCTTCACCAGTCTAGGTCTCAGTCTCTTCATCTGTAAAGTAAGAGGTCTGGGTTTGATCCAGAAGGCTCAAAATCTATGATTCTTTTATTCTTTTTGTGTGATCTCAACTAGTCTAAAAGCTCCTTGAGGGAAGAGACTGTCTAATCTCTTTTTTCTCATTCTTCTCCTCTTCCTCCTCCTCCACCTTCTCCCCCTCCCCCTATTCCCCCTCCCCCTCCTCCTCCATGACCACCTTCTTCTGTTTTACCCTATTCCATGCTCTGACTACCTAACACAGTTTGTTGTTGATTCATTAAAGTCTTATTTGATTCTTTGTCACCCCACTTGAGGTTTTCTTGGCAAAAATAGCAGAGTGATTTGCCATTTTCTTCTCCATTTCATTTTACTGATGAGGAAACTGAGACAAACGGGGTTAAGTGACTTGCCCAGGGTCACTAAGTGTCTACAGCCAGATTGAAATCATGAAGATGAGTCCACTGTACTGCCTAACTGCCCAATGTACCACATTGCCTTACACTTATCAGGTGCCTCGTAGTAGATGTTTATTGATTGATGATGGATCAATAAATGCTTTAGTAAGCACATATTTCTATGTTACACACTGCATGGAGAGAGTTATGTAAGCATGAACCTTGCCTTCCTGGAGACTACATGAAATATGAACAATTAATCATTCAAAAAATAGTTACTGATAAACAGTAATTAAGGCCAGTGAGCAATAATGACCTCAGTGAGAGATTCCTCATGCTCCAGAAACAGTGAGCTAATTTTTCTTAGAGTAATTAAAACTTACATCATGAATGGTGCTTGGGAATGTTCTTATATGTTATTGTTTTTATTTTTAATACAAAAGTACTCACAAGGGCTTACAAACCAATGATTATGCTTTTTAAAAATGTTTTTACACTTTTAAAATTAGGAATTACCTACTTTTCTCTCATCTCTCTTCTTCTTCTTCTTCTTCCATATCTTTCTCTTCCTCTCCTTCCTCTTCCTTCTTTCTTTCCCTTTTTAATCACTTATAATTTGACTTTTGTCTTTGTATCCCCAGCACCTAACACAGAACCTGGTACCTGGTAGACATTAACGAATGCTTACTATTGATTATTTCATCGTTCTTTTTTTTTCTTGTCCCTTCTCCCTCTTTCTTCACCTCTCTGCTTCTCCCTCTAGGTACCATTGTGTCTGTCTCCTCTTCCCACCCTCTGATTTTTTTCATGTCCCTGAGTTTTTCCTAAATGTACTCATGTTTCTCTTTGGTCGAATGTAAATGGATCATTCCACTAACCTAACAAGTGACCCAGGATTACAATTACTGCAGGAGTTTGTGTCCAAGGTGACAGAATTGATGGACCGGTAGACTGACTTTCATAAACCACTAGGGTTCAACCAAGCATTGCAAAAACAAGCTTGTTTTTGCCAACTTAGGTGAGCAAATATAGGACTAAGTTTAAACATCCATCATTTTGTTAACATTTCTTCTAAACATGTGGTATTTGGAGGTTTTCTATCTTTCTTCAGTAGGAGATTCCAAAGTCATGTAACTTGCTGGTGTCTGCTGATTAATAACCATCTTATGATACCATGAAGGGCCCTTGATGACTGGTTTTCTGCAGCTGTTTAAAAGTCCACTGAAGCCTGATGACTTTGCCAGCTCCCTCAGAATAGTGAGGATTTGGGCAAAGGAAGGCTTTCTCACTCTAGCAACCACCAAACATAGTAACAGACATGTCAGCCAGACACATTTCTCCAGACTGGAAGCTGAGTGGTTTGGGTCCCGGCAGGAATTATGATGAGGTGGTGATACTCAATGTTGTCTTTGAAATAACAGGTCCATTATTAGAGAAATCATGTTCATTCTCTATGTTGGAGCCTGGAGTTAGTTCTCCCACACAATTACTTCTGTTTAGGAAACAAAAATTAGTTGTAACATATAAATGAATCGTGGTTTATTTTGCTTTTGTAAACAATATTAATGACCCCAAATAGATTTTGCCCTTTAGAAGAGTGAGCTATCTCCATTGCAACCAACTCCATTCCTTCAGAGCCAATTACTACCAAGGGCACCGTTCGTGAAGGCTCCTGGCTTCTTGTCTTTCCCCCTCCTGCTCCCACCTATTTTATTGTTGTTGTTGTTTTAAATTTCCATCTTAGTGACCGCTTTTTATTGGTTTTTAGAATAAATTTTCCTGATACCTTTTTTCATGTTGCATTCATTTATGGATACAGCTCCACACACCCCACTGCTGTGTCCATTAACTCCTCACTGAAAAAGGGAAACTAACTAGAGTAATAACTGGTGTTTGGCAAATAAGATTATCAGCACGCCTAGTTATAGGAAACAATGAGACCAAGACAATGGATTCTTTTCCTCTGTGATCTCCACACACTCCCGGGCCTCTGCCAGCCCACTCCCACACATTTCAGCATGGGTGATGAATCATGGTTTTCATAAAGAAGGGAGTGATATATAGAATTCTAGAATATTAAAACTGTGAGATACCTGTGGTATATAAGGAATTGATATACATACATAAGACCAAGAACTATTCCCCAAGAGATAATTGATGAATTCAGTTCAATTCAATTCTTTAAATACTTATTGAACATACACTTTGCTAAGCTTTGGAAAGACAGCTTAGAATTCTACCTCAGCCCTTGCAGATTGGCAGTGAGAAAATCCTTGGATAGTCAGTGTTTGAAGGAAGATAGGAACACAAATATACTGGTTATTGAACTGTGAGTCAGTCCAACCCTTCTAAATTTTTGTTTGGAATCCTGGAGGGGGGTGGGAGGATCCTGACTAAACTCACCATAATGATTGACTCAGCAGTCTCATTTCTGTGCACATACCTTAAAGAGGCCAAAGACAGGAACAAAGGCCCAATATATACAGCAGAATTACCATGGCAGCATTTTTGGAGTTGTAAAAAAAAAAAAAATTAGAAGCAGAAGGATGCCTATCAATTGAGGAATGGCTAAATAAATGGTTCTGTACAAATACAAAAGAATGCTCACATAGCCAGAAATTATGACCATGAAGGATTTTGTGGGATGTCAAAAGATCTATATAAACTGATACAGGCAATCTAAAAAGTTAGGTCACTAAAAGGAAGCCCAGTTGTGAATAAGTGAAACGCCAATGAGGGTCCTGAGGAATAGGTCAGACTCCTCCCTCCTCTTAGCAGTGAGGGGGTTGAGGGCTAGAGGATTGTGTACATTGTCAGATTCAGTCACTGGATAAGGTATTTTTTGCTTAATTCTTTTTCTGTTTAAAAGAAGGGTGCAATTTTGAGGGGGACGGAGGAGTTGGTATTTCCAGAAATGATTAAAGGCATGAATAAAACTTACTTTAAGAAAACTGTTAAGGGACCTTAGAAATCACAACCTTCTTACAATACAGATGAAGAAACTGATACCCAGACAGGTTAAGAGACTTAACCTATGCCTCTCCCACCTCCCTCCAAATGTTGCCAGTGCTAAAACTAGCCCTTAGGTTTCCCTGATTCCCATCTAGTGTTCTTTCTACTGTTAACTGGCCTGATATGTGTTATTTCCTGTATGTCAAATAATATGTTCAGTGCTAGGGATAAAGAGGTGAAAATGCATTGGTCCCAGTCAGCCAATCTGTAAACATTTATTAAGAACCTGCTCTATGCAAGGCCCTTTGATAGCCCCTGCTCTCAAAGAGTTTACATCATGGGGTAAGGAGGCAAGGAAAGGAGTCAAGGCATACATACCAGATATAACATGTGCAGAAGTAAGTAAATAAATAAAAGACTATTTGAAAAGAGAGGAAATATTAGCAACGGTGGGACTCAGGGAGGGCTTCATGGAGAAGGTGGCATCTGAACTGGGCCTCTGAGGAAGATAAGGAATCTTAATAAATGTTTATTGAATGTATGACTGGCTAACAAATTCCTTGCCTAGAGGATAGATAGGGATGAGATCTGTGGTTTCTTTGGTATGGGGGAACTCCCAGGTGAGTAAATGCCCTCTGCCAATGCAGCTCTTACAATCCTAGAGAGATACCCAGGAAACTTAAAGTGTAAGTGACTTGTCCAGACTTACATGGCCTATAAGTATCAGAGCTTGGACCAGGTCCTTTCTGATCCACAGTGCCATACTGCCCCAATTGTTTAGAACATGACTGATATGAAGTCATGGGATCTGAGAGTTGTAAAACTGAGTTTGGGGTATAGCTCTTAGTTTCAGATTTATTGGAACATGGAAAGTTGGAGACAAATTGTAGAGCATCTTAAGCACCAGGTTGAGAAATATGTGTTTTATCCTTGAGTCAGCAGGAAGTCACTAAATTTTTTTAACAAGGCAGTGACATCACTAGACCTGTACCTTAGGAGAATTATTTTGGCCTTTGTGTGGAAGATGATTTGTAGAGAAGAGAAACCAGAATTAGAAAGACCAATTAGAAGGTTATTAGGAAAGAGGAGATAAAGGCCTGAACTACATTTCTAGCCATATGAATGTAATAGAGAAAGGGATGAATGCAAATGGTGTTCTGTGTTATTGAAGAAGAATCAGGAAAACTTAGCAGCTGATGAAAATTGGGGACTGAGAGGAGAGAGTCAATGTTGACTACAAGTCTTTAAACCTATATAACTAGGAGAATGGTAGGTGGTATCCTGAACAGAAGTAGGGAAATTGGGAAAGGGGGAAAGTTCCATTTGGGACATCTTGAGTTTGTAGTGCCCATAGAACATTTAGATGCAGATCGCTGTCAGGTACATGGCCAGGTAAGATGAGTTAAGGAGAGAAATTAGAACTGGGGAGGAAGTGGGGAGTGAGAAGACAAGGACCAAGGCAGACCTTCAAGGGGCCATCACACTTCAGAGGACTGAGAAGAAAATGGCAGTCCAGGAGCAGAAATAGGAGAGAAATTTTCAAAAGAGGGTATGGTCTAGTGGGTTAAAGAGACCTGAGGAAATGCCCCTGGGTTTAGCAGTGAAGTGATTGATGACAACTTCTAAGTTCTCAAACTTTTGTGAAGTGGTGGTTAGGGAAGCCTGATTGAAACAAGTTGAAAAGTGAATGAATGGGTGGTGAAGAAGTGGGAGCTTTAGAAGAACATTGCTCTTTCTAGGATCTTAGCAGTAAAAGGGAGCAGAGAGGACCTGAGGAAATTGTAAAAGCGAGGGAAGGTTAGTTTTAAGCATGGGGCAAGACTTAGGTATCGTTGTAGGCAGCACCAAAGGAGCCAGTGGGAAGGAGGAAAGTAAAGATGAGTGCGAGGGTGAGAATGCTCCCAGCAGACTGGATGGGGTGACAAGGAGACGGGACACTTCTTTGAAACTGGAGCAAAAGAGGAGTGCCACCACACACACAAGTAGATTCCCATGGCACAGGGAATTTCTCACCTTAATTTTGGCATCTTATATATACAGAATCCTGTTCACTGATTTGTTTTGCTAGATTTTTTTTAATGCTTCTGACATAGGAAGGAATAAGTAGCAGAAATCAAATTAGGTCTACTCCTAATTTATCCAGGATGACCTGACCCCATGTCTTTCCCCATAATTCTGTAGTAAATGTGGCCGGCCTCTGGTTCATTATCCTTGTCTCTGTCTTGTGGATGAAAGTTAAGTAGAGAAAAGTTAAATGATTTGTGAAGGTCATGGCCTGAGGTCAGGAGAAATAGGGTTTGTTATTGATTGGCTCAAAACTGAGCAGAGCCGTTCTTCTAACCAAGTCTGGTCCGAAGAACCTAGACCCGCCAGCCTGTTTAGACTAACAGGATGATTTATTTTCCTAAAGTATTGAGACTTTGGCTTTTAAAAGGCACATTTTACTTTTATAAGAGACTGTTGACATCAAGAAAAATGTTTAAATTTTTTATTAAAATCAGTTTGTAGGTTGCTTCTACCTAATAGAATGTGATATCAAATGATCATCATAGTGATGAAGTAATTGCCTTTTTTGGACTCAGGCACCCAGGGGACAGAAACCAATTAAGGATGAAAGTTTCTTATGGCTACTACATTCTCCAAAATCAACAAGCTGCTTCTCTGCAAGGAGACTAAAGGAGCATTCTGCAGGTGGCTGTTTTCTTTGAGAGGAGTTATTTTGAGGAAAGGTGAAAGTAAGGAACTGAGTATTTAGAAAAACATATTTCCACAGCAGGCTATCATGTTTTTTCTTTCTCTGTTTCTTTGGTTTAGGTTTTTCATTTGTTGCATTCCTACTCAGACTCCAAACACAGAGCGAATTCAGACTTTCAGCAGGAGTTGGCTGACATCACGGTTTGTATCAAAGCCAAACTCTGGCTGGCCAAAAGGTATGTGAGAACCCCTGCCTGCCCAAGGAGTTATCAGAGTTAGATACACATTGGAGGATTCCAGTGTTACATTTGGGAGGAATTTTAAACCCCTTGGTGGAAGTTTTACAAATACAGGTTGAGTGTTTACGCTCTTATTAAATGAGACAATATTTGTAAAGCACTTAGCATGGTGCCTCTCACATAGTAGGTGTTTAACAAATGCTTGTTCCTTTACCACTTCTCCTCCATTTAAAACTTGGGGTTGTGATAATAAAAACCATTACCTTGAACTTTTGGATGATGAGGGAGAAGTGTAATATGGATTTCTGTCTGTCACTCAGTCAGCAAACATCTGTTACAATGGCCCCTATGTGCCCAGCCCTCTGTTAGTTGGTATCAGTCAATTAATCAATAAAGAGTTATTAAGCCCCTATTATTTTACTAACCCTGCCCTAGGAACTGAGAATCCAGAGACAGAAGTGAAACAGTCCCAGACCTCAGGGAGGTTATACTTCATTGGATAGGAGAATGGAAAATGGCATGTACATATATGGGTTTATGCAAGATAAATATGAAATACTTGGTGGGAGGAGGAAATGGGGGATCAGGAAGGGATAAAAAGAAAAGAAAACCTCTCTCGTCCTCAGTACTTTCCCCAAGTGTCAAATGAGAGGATTGAACTAGAAGATCTCTGGGATGCTCTGATCCTCTGTGGCTCCTCTTCTTGGGGCACTTCTGATCTAGAGAGGAAAATAAGATGACATATGAAACAGCCACATCACAATGCAAACCTGTAAATGCTAATCCTTATACAATGTAAGACTGGAAGAGGAAAGGGGAGAGGTCACCAAAGGCCAAGGCTGTCAGGGGATGCTAGGAGAAGAAAATGTGTCCTGGGTTGCCTTTGAAATATTGGACCAGGGAGAGAAAAAGAAGGGCATCCCATAGAAGAAGGAATAAATAAATCCTGCTTTGGACCTCTCCTCTTGTTTTCTTTCTTCTCCTTCTCCTCTCATTGATTGACTCTAAAACCTAGAACATTTCCTTTGTAAAAAGAGAAACATAAATAACGAAAAGCAAAATAATAAGGAAAAATAAAATTATTTTGATGCAGTGGGATCTCATTACAAGGATTGTGTTGCAAAACATAGACTCCAGACATTAGCCCTGGAAGATAATCTAATTCCTAACTTTTTATTTTATGAGATGGGGAAACTGAGGAACAGAATGAGGAAGTGGCTTGCCCAGATTGCAACCAGGGTCTTCATACCTGCATACATAATATACTTACATACATACATATTGCCTGCTGATCATGGTCAGGCTCACAGATCCGTTACTAGAATGACCAAATAATTTTATTCTGCAGATTGTGCTTTTCCATATTTTAACAGCACCAGGGCAGGAAGAGGGAGAGCTTGCGATTTAATTGAACTGTGAGATGGATCCAGAAAAGGACAAAGAGAGAGGGTCATGAAGGGTTCAGAGTAAAATACTGGTAGAGTGGTTGAAAAAATGACCCCAGACCATCAGACTTCTTCTGGTGGTGTTTCTAGATCTCTTCTCCTGGTTCTTCCCTGAATCCAGGTGCTTCCAAAACAAGGCATAAGTTTGAATTACCAGATGTTATCACAGAAATCAGGAACATTAGCCTTTTGGGAAAGCCCAACCAGCACAATTTAGTAAAATTCCATGCCCGGGACTGTTGTTAAATGATCATGCTCTCCACCCCCGTGTGATTGTTTGACACAATTGCTGGATCACCTAAATCTGATTAAGTGAAGTCAAGCTGTTTGCTCTGGGTTACACAGCAAGTCTTCATTAAATGCAGATTTCAAGAAAACAAATTGGAATTTCTTAAGATCATGAAACCATATGCCTATACTTTTATTCCTCAAATATCCGTGTATCTATGATAAAAATGTATTTTTCACAAGTTACTAAACAGCAATTAGAACCTGATCAGATATTAGAGCTTAGCATCTCCATATGTCATGAGGGGAGGGGGATGCCCCCATCCAGCAATTATTATGGTCACATACAGTTTTTGAATCTCCCTTTCTCCTTCCTTAAGGTGGCATATGGCACCAAAATTTCCAGAGGAAGGTACTGGTAACACCATCCAGGGTTTTGTTTAAGCCCAAATGCCAGCTTTGTTATTGGTAACACAGAATTAAAGTCCTTAAGCAGGTACCGATAGTCATCTGAGACTAAGTTCATCTGGGTAGTTCATATAGGTTCTAAGCTGGATATAACCACAGATTCTTCATCATTTATTCCTCTGATTCTGGTGTAAGTTCTGGGTGAGCCTCAAAGCAACCTTATCCTTAGCTCCCAGCTCATGAAGACACTTGGGAATCCCCCCAAGTACCCAAGTCTCAAGTTTAACTTACCTCTTCTCTCTCTCTCTGGTGAATTAATTCCCATTCCTTTTGTCCTTCCTATAGCTGCTATTTTGATTTGACAACTCCTCTCTCTCTCTCTCTCTCTCTCTCTCTCTCTCTCTCTCTCTCTCTCTCTCTCCCCCTCTTCCTCTTTCTCTCTTTCTCTCCCCTCCTCTCCTCTCCTCTTCTCTCCTCTCTCCCCTCTTCTTTTTCTTTTTCCCCCTTTTCTTTCTTCCTCTCTTCTTCTGTCTCTCTCTTTCCCAAATTCAGCAAGTATTCATTATTTTTCACAATACCTGGAACACAGTGGGCATTTAATATATGTTTTTTGAATTGAAACAAAGGCATGAGGCAGTCTAGATTCTCTTTATCCTCATTTCCTATCAAAAGGAATTGCTGACAGATTTCTAGTGTCACTGTTGCCTCAGAGCATCTTTCCCAGTTTGTGGGTTGTCTTCAGATTTCTTAATCTCAGATTTCACCCTATTCCTACCACTATTAATTAGACATGCTCTTGGAATGTAAACTCATTTTAATATCAGCCTAGGTAAGATATAATTAGCTTCACATACTTTAGTATATTCCTAAGCCAAATACCTGCTTCTCTGTACTCATATTCTCTTCCATTAACTTGAATAACCTTACAGTGTCTATATAAGACATTCTTGGATTGGGTTTAAGTGATAAAACCAAAGCCTGCTGACTGTTCCTCTTCACACTCAAAGAAGAGGTTGCTAATGGTATGACTCCCTTCTCTGCCATCCCCCCTCGCCAAAGTGATGCTGGGAAGCCTGCCCTGTGGTCTCCTTTCCCACATGAAAATCTCCCCCTCCACCAAAGCCACAATCTCTGCTGACAGTCCCTCACCAGCATGCATTTCCTGTCACAGACTCTAAAGTTTGGTATAAATGAAATTCAACTGCAGAAGAGATTTTTTTTTAATGAATAGGGGCCTTATAATTTATACTTGAAAGTAAATGTGAGTGGGATAAATATGCTCCTTTTAAACTGCTCAGAGTTTTTCTGTATATTTTGAATATAGGTTTTGGAACATCATTAATGCAAAAATCTTAGTTTAAATTTTAACACAGCACGTTTTTCTTCCATAATTTATTTGATCATTAGCACCTAGTCTGGGTTAGTTCATTTAATCCAGTCAGTTTATTTAAAGGAAGACTAAAAGAAAGGTGTGGGAGGAAAGGGAAGGAGAAGTTTCTTTCATTTCTGAAGAAGGTTTTTTAAAAAAATCCAAAAGTCATTGGCATAAAAGTCCATTTCTGAAATGTTGAACCTAAATATAAGGACACGAAAAATTAAGACTTTTGTCTTTTGTTTGTGTTTTGACTTTGCAAGATTAATAGGTATTTATACATGGTGATTAAGCAATAGTCATAGAGTTATAGGGGAATTTTTGATGATGAATGACCAGCTGGCAAAATGTACTGAGTAAATGGTTGTGCTGTTGAGCTTCCAGGCTGCTTTCCATTCCAAGATGTCCAAGTGCCTTATGAAAATCAGCTCATTAATCCTTCAGACCCCTTCTTCCCTTTCTCTCCCCAATTCACCCTTTCCCCTCTGTGTGGAGGAAGCAGCAGCAAGCATCGGGGAAAATGGGAGAGGGAGGGGAAGGGAAACAAGATGAGCTGACCCTTCGGAGCTCCATGAGCATGGGAGTCTAAGCTTCAGCCAGCAAAAGGACCCTGATCTGGGCTCCAGGCTTCAGGTGCAGCTGTCACTCCCCTTTGTAACCGTCAGCTCAGGTTGTTCTGGTCTTGGCAGAGTCCCTGGCCAGGGGGCAGGATGCTTTTAGTACTGACAAGCTGGGCCAAAAGGCAACAAGGCCCATTTCCTATGTTTGACTCTTGGAATTGCTTTTATAGTGGGCTTTGCTATTTCAGGAATTATTTTGACTATCCTAGTTCTCCTAAAGTTTGTTTGCTTTTTGGGTTGCAATAAAAAAAAAGTCTACTTGTTTTGCAGTTTCTTAAAAAAAAAAAAAAAGAAACTTACCAGAGTAAATGGACTCCTAGATGTCCCCCTAGACTATATATTGATATTCTAATAGTTTGTGAAAGAAAGAAAAAGACATGCTTGGGAAACATTTAAGCCAACCTCATTTAACAGTACCTCAAAGATCATCTTGATCCATGGAGCCCACTGCCCACAAAGGTTCACCTAGCCACTTTGGGAAGACCTTCAGTGTTGAGGCTCTCCTTTCTTCTTGAAGCAGTCCATTATAATTTTGAATTAATTAGGTTTTTTTATATCAAGAATAAATTTGCACCTTTGCAAGTTCCTTCCCTTGCTGCAGTTGATTTTCTGCCCTCAGGGTCCAAGGAGGACAAGGCTAATAACCCTGTTCCTGTTTGATAATGGTTCAGATACTTGGAGATTGTTAGCAGTCAGTCAACTAGCATTTATTAAGCACTTACTGTTTTGTGACAGTCACTGTGCTAAGTGCCGGGGATACAAAGAAGGTCCTCAAGGAGCCCACAGTCTAATGGGAGGGACAAGATGCAAACAGCTATGCTTATATGATATATACCAGATCATATCAAACATGACATCTACCCAATAAATTGGGGACAATCCCAGAGGCCAGTAGCATTAAAGAGAGGGCAGAGAAGATGCAGAAGAGGGTATGTTAGCTGGGACCTGAAGGAAGTCAGGGAAGTCAGAAGGTGGACAGGAAGAGGGAGAATAATTCAGACATGTGTGACAGCCAGGGAAAACACTTGGAGACAGGAGATGGAGTGATATATATATGGGGAACAGCAAAGGAGGCCAGGGTCACTGGATTTCAGAGTATATGGGGAGGAGTGAGGTATAAGAAAACTAAATAAGGAGGAAAGGGACAAGCTATGGAGGGTTTAAAAACCTGGCAGCACTTTCTGTTTGATCCTGGAGCTGATAGGGAGCTGAGGGAATATATTAAGAGTGTGTGTGTGTGTCTGTGTGTCTGTGTGGTGAGAGGTAAGGAATGACAGCTAAGTAGAGGATGGACCAGAGTTTGTATTTTATCCTAGAGGTTATAGGAAGCTACCAGAGTTTGAGTGGGAGAGTTACATGTGACCTTTTATATTTAGGTTGAATATACATTTGTAGTTTATTATGGTGCAGGATATAAAATACTGGCCCTAACAGAATTTTTGCCAAACTGTTTTCTGGTTTTCCCAGCATTCTAGATAAATTAAAAGTCCTTGCTCTAGTAATTTGTATCATTTCATTTATCTAATATGAGGCTATGTTCAGTTACTTCTGGATATTGTTTATCTATTCTGTTTCATTTATTAATTTTTCTTTTTTCTAACAATTATCAACTAGTTTTGATGATTACTGATTCATAATATAGTTTGAGCTCTTACAAATAAATATTTACTCCCCTTCATTCCTACTTTTTTTCATTATTTTCCTTAAGGTCATTGGTCTTTTGCTCTTCTAAAATCTAGATGAATGTTGTTATTTTTTTTTTGCTTATTCTGTTAAGTAACCTCTGGGTAATTTGACTGCTTTGGCATTAAATCTGTATGTTAAATTAAGTTAGCATCGTCATTTTTTTATGTTTTGGCACAATCTAACCAGGAACAGTGACTCACTCTCCAGTTAGGCAATCTTCCTTTATTTATGAATGAGTGTTTTAGACTTGTATTCAGTTAAATCTTGAGTATGTCTTGGGAAGGCTAATTTCTAACACAAATATTTTATGCATTTTGTAGTTATTGTGAATAAATTTCTTTTTCCATATCTTCCTACTTGTTTTTAAGGGTGTATTTTCTAACTTTCCACCATATTGAAGTTACTATTTTATTTGACTTTTTGTTGGGTCTCTGGGCTTTTCTAAGTTAGCTCTAACAGTTTGGAGTATCATCTGTAAATAGGGATCATTTTGCTACCTCCTTTGTTTATGATTATTTTTTATTGATTGTAATGCTATAGCTAGCATGCTTAGAATTCTGTCAAATAACGGTAGTAAAAGGGAACGTCTTTGTTTACCCATTATCTTATTGGAAAGACTTTTTTCTTTTCTTCATTTTAAATGTTTCTCCATCATAAAAAATTCTAGCTCTTCATTTTAGGTATTATTTATCATAATAACTAGAGTTCTATTCATTATTGTGCTTTCTTATGTTTTTAACATAAATGAATGCTGTATTTCATTGGAGGTTTTTCTGACCTATATATGTATCTTCCATCTACACCAATTTTATATAAATTTTATGAAAATTTTACATAAGTTGAGGACATTCCAAATGAATGTATTATTAGTGATGTGCAACAATGAAATTGTTTTTTTTTTACCATTTCATACTTACCTGAAAGATTTAGAGAATATAAGAGTCTACTCTATTGTTTATTACTTATTTTAAAAAAAAAACCTATTTGATTTAGTAGAACAAAAAAGCACACTTTTGGGTCTTTTCAATTCTCTCCTATCTATACATCAGAATTATGCAAGATTCCTCGAACAATAAGACAGTAATAACTATCTTCTTATCCTAAACATCAGAGGAGCCATAAAACCATAAGTTGTAAGTTTACTAAATGTGTTCATCACTGAAGTGGAAGAAATTTAGCATAGAGTCAAAGCTGAAAAAGAATTCTCTATATATAATGAGGTCCTCTAGGTGCTACTGTTTGTGGATGACATTGTGTTGGTTTTATCGAGTTGCAAAAGATGTCTATAATCACTAAAAGGATGTCTGTAGTCACTACCTTGCCTATACACATAGAAAATACCAAGTAGATAAAGCATATTTATTGCCTAGTTTATAATATTGAATTTGTGTGGGCAATCCATATGCCTTGTGGTGATGGATTAATTGTACCTAGGATTGATAGTACATATGGATGATAACTTGGACCCAGAGTTAAACAGGACGCAAAGAGGCTGAATTGCCTTCAGGAAATCGTAAAGACCTTTTAATGACCTCAAGGTTTCCATGAAAGCAGAAAATCACATTTTGAATGTTGGCATTCTACCAGTCTATATATGTTTTTTAAAAAAATACAATCTGATATGGGCTCTACACATACAAGTTCATTTTTTAAAAGCAATTTATCCAATAGAAGGGTTAAGTATTCTTTAAATGCATAATAGAGTTCACTGGTAAGTCCATCTGGGCCCAGGATTTTTTACTTGGGAGCTTATTTATGACTTGTTTGTTGTTATTGTTGTCTAGTCGTTTCAATCATGTCTGAGTCTTTGTGACTCCATTTGGAGTTTTCTTGGCAAAGATACTGGAGTGGGTTGCCTTTTCCTTCTCTAGCTCATTTTACAGATGAAGAAACTCAGACAAACAGGGTTAAGTGGCTTGCCCAGGGTCACACAGTAAGTGTCTGAGACTAGATTTGAACTTAGGTCTTCCGATAGACCTGGGCCCTCTGTCTACTGTACCACCTAACTGCCCTGTGATTTCTTTAGTTTCTTTTTTTGAGATTAAGGTGGTTAGAATTTCTTTCATGTTTAATTAATGTAAGTATTTTTCAGTTTTGTAAGTTATCCAGCCATTTTGTTCAAGTTTTAGGTTTTGTGACCTATAATTAGGTGCATGACAGTTTCCTTTAAAATCTCCTTCATTTGCTGTGAACACTCCCTTCATTTTCACCCTTTCCATTTTAGATTTTGGTATTCTAGTTTCCTCTTTCTTTTTCTCTCTCAGAAACAGGAACACTTGGAGAATTAGCTATTGTTCATCTATCTCATTGATCTTTAAAAACAAAAAAAAAACCCAACTCTTTAATGTTATTTAGCAGTATAATAATAGCTTTTGTTATTTTCAATTTTATATAGGATTAATGCAAAGCTTGAAAAAGATTTGGTGACCAATTTACATATGAAAGACCAGGAATACAATTGGGTCAAACAGAGAATTACCCTGGTTTCAATTTTGTTACTGACTTAGAGTCATTTACATGGTAGTTGCAAAGCATGTTTATCCCAGACATAGGGCTAGGAGTCAGATTCACACAATCCTTTGGGATTTCTGTGGCAGAGTTCCCTAAAATGAACGAGATACAGGATGCCATTCTAGCTAGAGTGAGGCATTTGATACTCTTCTCTCAGTGACCAGAAAATACAGATAAAAAATAAATAAAATTAAGCCTGAGAGCAGAAACTAGCTAGAATGGACCCAAACCTGTGATTTGGAGAGTTTGTCATATAGGATAAGGGCTACCTTCTGAGAAAGTGAGTCCCTTCTAGGTAGATCGATCACCCCTCAGGAAAAAAAAAGCCCTCAACACACCCTAGGCTAATTCCTGGATGAGTTAGGTTTCTGCCTTTAAAACAACAACAACAAAACCCTTTAAACTAAAATAGTAATGTCAAAACCTAAGTCATCTTTTTGGAGGCAATTTGTTATTCTTTAGATTGGCTGTTTTCTTACATTATTACTTGCGTTATAGTGTTCAGGCATTTTGACTTGTCATACTTCTGTACAACCTATAATCCTTAAGTTTTCTCTAAGTGCCCTTTTTCTTTACTGTTATTACTTTTTGTTTTCCTTTCTCCATATCACTCTTTGCATTTGTTTTCCCAATCACTTATTATTTCTTTTATGTGGTAAAGGTTTGCTAAGGTAAATTCAAATTTTTTTTTATTCTGTCTATTATTTCTATCATGGAGGCCATAAGTTCTGCTTTCTTGATTTTTAATTCTCTTAAGAGAAAATTAAAAATTTATCCTGTTGTGACTCCATGTTCTCTTGAATTCACAGGTTTCTCTGTATTGTCAGGTACTGATGAATTTTACTTTGTCTTGCAGTATTTATCCATAGATTTCTGTACTCATTTAGAGTATCTTAAGGCCAAAATTCCTTTCTATTATTATCTTTCCTGATGGTTTATTGGCTTGTGCTCAGGATTTTTAATTGAACTTTTTTCCTCCTGAGATCTTTGATAATTTCATATTTTTCCCCTTATATTCCCCTGTCTCTCACTTTCTGACTCCTTCCTCTTTGATTACAGTTTTTCTCTGTGCTGGACCTTGAAGCTCTCTCACCTAGAGGTTGCCTCCTCCTACACTTTTCACAGGCCTTAGTCTCTGCACCAAGTGACTTCTAGGGATTCAAAATTGGCCTCAGCTAGATATTAGTCCTCCAGGCCTGTTAGAGTCCCACACTCATGTTGGCACCCTGTCTCTGTTCCTTCTGTTCTTCAGTTTTTTTACTAAACTCAATGCAGGCAAGCAAGGATAGAATTGAGTCCATGGAATGATTTGTACAATAATAGCTGGTGCCAAGTAAGAACACTGGCGTTTAAGGATTAGCCTACTATGTCATTATGTCATCAGGTCATTATCTCATTAAGGTTTCTGGTGTCTTGGACTGTAAGATAACTGAAATTACTTTCTCTATTGTACATAATTCCCATTTTGGAAAGGTTCAGGAAGGCAGAAGGATGTGAGAAAATATGTAGTTCTCAGGTTACCTGGGCATCTCTCAGGAAGAAAGAATACCTCAACTTCAACAAGAAACTAGAATGGGAGAGAAATTCCACCACCTTATGCCCAGTGGCACCAGATATCTTCTACATGTACATCTTTCCATAGATGTATCCTGGCCACTCAATTTCCTTATGTGAGTCCCTCCTCATATGTGCCCTGACCATATATATTCTCTCTATATATTCTTCTCTATGCATATTCTATGTGTGTGTGTCTTTTATTTCCCATGATAGTAACAATATTTGTTGGAAAATGTGCCACAGATTTATGGAAGAAATGTTTTGTTGCTATTTTTCTTATTATGGTGTTGCATTAAATGCCATACTCTATCCTCTCACAAATAAAGGCAAATATTTTGTTTGGAACTTGGAAACCATCATTTTGAGTGGATACAGATCCACAGAGTAACTTGAACCTGGGGTAGTTTGTCTGAGAAATCACATGTGATTTGGGTGTGCCCAGGAACTACCTGGTTTATCTGTTCGACTTTTCAGAATTTAGGTTTTTGTGTGTTTATTTGGAATTTTTTAATGGATT
This sequence comes from Gymnobelideus leadbeateri, assembly GCA_011680675.1. NCBI lineage: Eukaryota > Metazoa > Chordata > Mammalia > Diprotodontia > Petauridae > Gymnobelideus > Gymnobelideus leadbeateri. The sequence goes on along the minus strand of WOXC01010092.1, from coordinate 109,016 downwards.
GATTTTCTAGGGTTATTTTAATTGTGTGCTCAATTCATTGGTATCTTCTCTTGTGGATGAGTTTAGAGATAATATATTTCCTCCTGAGGACTGCTTGGCTTCATTTGATTAAAATTTGTTACTTCTTCTCATTGTTCTTTTCTTTGATAGCAAATATTTATTATTCCTGTGATTTATTATTTGACTCAATTTTTCTTTGGAATTATATTATTTATTTTAAAATAGCTTATTTAATTATTTTAAATTATTATAAAATAATTAATTTAGTTTAGTATACAATACTCGGGTGTCTGCCTACCCAAAACAGTTATGTCGGAAGGAAGGAAGTAAGACTTGGCAGCCTTAGCATCAGACTTGGTGGCCTTGGGGCCAGATTTGGTAGCCTTGGGATCTGACTTACTGACCTTGGTGGCAGACTTGGTGACCTTGGGATCAGTGGACTTGATAGCCTTGGGGTCAGTGGTCTTGGTAACCTTGGGGTCAGTGGTTCTGACAACCTTAGAGTCAGGCTTCATGATCCTGGAGCCTGGATGTTTGATACCGATCTTAGGACTTGGATGCTTGGTAGCCATCTTGTGGCCAGCACGCCAGCACTAGCCTTGGGGATCTTGGGCCTGAGGAGCTTGGCTTTGGGGGCCTTGGTGCTCAGGGCCTTCATGGCCTCTGCTCGGGCCTTGATGGCTTTGGCGTTGTTGGCCTGCATCTTCTTCAGCCCCTTCTTGTTGTGTTTCTTGGCAAAGCACATGTTTCTCAGAAACTTGGGGTCAACCCCTTTCAGAGATTCGTATCTCTATGACCTAGGTTTCTTGATGCCATTTCTGTGCCATTTTCATGATTGTTTGTGGGTGGTATGGTTCTTAGACTTAGCCATCTTTACACTGCAGCCTGTGCTAACAGGCACTCCACCGACCGGAAGAGGCCAAAGGGAGAGCCAAACTACTTTTTCTAGAAATAAAGACACCTAAATACTTAGAAAAATATTAATTGTTCATGAGTAGGGCAATTCTGTATAATAAAAATAAATACCGGGGAGGCTAGGTGGCGCAGTGAATAGAGCGCTGGCCCTGGAGTCAGAAGGACCTGAGTTCGGAGCCGGCCTCAGACACTTAATCCACACAAACAAAAACCTAGCCGTGTAACCTTGGGCAAGTTACTTAACCCCAATTGCCCTAAAGGGGCTAGGTGGTGCAGTGAGTAAGAGCGCCAGCCTCGGAGTTGGGATGACCCGAGATCAAATCCGGCCTCAGAAAATGAGCACCCACACATAAATAATGACTAGCCATGTAACCTTGAGCAAGTTACTTAACCCCAATTGCTTAAAAATAAATAAATAAATAAATACCAAATTAGCTTACTTATTCAATACCATACCAAACTACCATAGGATTACTTTATAAAACTAGAAAAAAATAATAAATTCATATGAAGACAAAAAGGTCAAGAATTTCAAGGTAGATAATGAAAAAAAGTGGGAATGAAAGGGGCTTAGCAGTGCCAAATCTCAAACTATACTACAAAGCAATAATTTTCAAAACAATTTGGTACTGGTTAAAAAAAATAAAGGGATAGATCAGTTGAACAAATTAGGTATATGACATATAGAAGCAAATGTATCTAATCCTCTAGTATTCTATAAACACAAGGGCCCCAGCTCCTGAGATAAGTAGCTGTGATAATGTCTTTGACTGATAAAAACAGATGGGAAAATTAGACAGGATTCTGGAATTAGATTTAGATCAGGACCTTATACCTTTATTAGGATAAGCTCCAAATAGATACATGATCTCTATATAAAAGATCACATCATAAGCAAATTGTCATAAGATCTGCTATTAAGAGAAAAATTCATGGCCCAACAAGAGATAGGATCACAAAAGATAAGATGGATAGTTTCAGTTGCATAAAATTTTAAAGTTTTTATACAGCAAAATCCAGAAAAGCTAAGATTAAAAGGGAATAACTAATTGGAAATATCTTTGCAACAGGTTTCTCTGATAAAAATCTCATTTCCAAGATATATACAGATTCACATTTATAAGAATAAGAGTCATTCCCCAATTGATAAATGGTCTAAGAATATGAACAGGAGATTCTCAAGGGATGAAATCAGGCTATCTATAGCCATATGAAAAAAATATAATTAAAGCAATGCAAATTAGAGCAATTCTTAGTTTTGCCCATCAGATAGATCTGTAACAGATCATTCTGCTTCCAGATCAGTTAACCACTGAGAAAGTTAAGTTCCCACCACACCTGTAAGGCTGAAGTAGGCTGATGGGATTCTAGGGGAAGGCCCAGTGTGAACCATCCTTCCTGGAGCATTTGTAGACTATTCAGCATCCAGCCTTCATCCAACTTTCCTTAGCACTCTGCTGCTGCTTTTCTCAGCTTGTACTTTACTCAGCTTGCAGTAGTGGTATGTAGTCATACCAATGTGGACTGACCAGTTGGTGCTCTTGCAAGCTAACTGCAAGATATTTAAAATTACATCTGTAGACAGTGGGCTGGAAAAAGGAATTCCATTTGTTCCATTGAATTCCTATGAAGCCAGGTTAGAAAATGGCTGGATTTTCCCCTCTGTATCTGAGCATAACCCTGGTGTTTAATGGAGCTAAGCTGGGTCAGGGGGAAGGGGTGGGGGTGGGAGGGTTCCAAACTATGAATTTACTTATTTCTTGGCTACCTGGTAATTGCTGGGGCCCCACGTGGCACATAGTGCTTTCTTTTGGATTCTACTCTTACTGGTGATTGCCATGGTGTTTCCAGCCGGATGCTCTTTGGCATCTGGCAAGCGTTCATCATCATGAATAATGATAATCTGATATTCAGAAGAGAAAAACAGGCTACACAAATATACAAACAGAATCCAAGGTTGCTAAGAAAGCAACCTTGGGAAACAGCATTTTAAAAATCCCCATTCTCTTGTCTGGTTGCCTTAAATTAATCCCTCAGCTGCTATAGGCGTTTACCCTTGGTCCCCCATCTTTCCCTCATTTACTCATCCATTTTGTATGGGTTTTTCAGCCAGGGTCCTGTGATATGGGTGTGTCAGAGAAGATAGGAGAAGGCTCAGAAGATGTCCTCCAGGGCACAGCTGTCAATGACTTTATGACAGAGAGGTGCTATCCCATCATCTCTCCCTATAATGTTCTCTATGCCTCAGACCTTGAGGGGCTTGAAATTCAGCATTTTTTTCTTGGGGGTAGGGTGGGGATTGGGCCTACACATCACAAGACAGACAGGGAAATCCACCTAGGTCACTAACCTCACTAGAGCTGTTCTGCTTTGCCAAAACACAGTTTCATTTCCTCTCCCTCTTTCCATTACTCTGACCACCATTTAAGGGCCATTTTAATAATAATAACAATAGCTAACATTTATATAGCACTTACTGCATGCCAGGCACACAGTGCCAATTATTATCTCATTTGATCCTCACAGTAACCCCAGGGGAAAGGTGATGTTATTTTATATCCCCATTTTACAGGTGAAGGAACTGAGGCAAACAGAAATTAAGTGACATGTCCAGAATTACACAGCTAGTAATTGTCTGAGGCCAGATTTGAGTCTAGGTCTTTCTGACTCCAGGCCCAGCACTCTCTCCACTGTGCCATCTATGTCCCCCTAAGAAACGCCAGTCTAAACTTCTCCTACATCTATGTTGCCTAAACTTGAGACAGAGATTGATACCCTCATTAGAGCCATTGGCAGTAGCTGCCACACCTTCCTACTTCTTTGGCTCAGCTGCCCTGCCTCCCTGAGTATGGTCATATGTTTTACCCCAGCACCTCTATTTAATCTTAACATCTATCCATTATCTGCCCCTCATCCAAAGTCCTGGTCATCCCTCCACCTAAAGAATTCAGCCTTCTGTCCAGAACTTCCTTTACCCCCCTTCCTTGCCTGGACTATTTGTTTGGTACACAGTGAACTTGACCTACAAGGCCCTTCCAGTACAAATGAGTGTGAAAAAATAGGGCCGGTCTTCTAGCTGCCAAGGTAAGAGCCTGATGCCTTTCAGCAGTCCCTGGCCCTTTCCCCTGAGGGCGTTTGTGGCCAGTTCCAACTTTTAGGCTTTGGGGTTTTGTCTGACTTTTTCAGCTGAGCACAGCAGTTATTTTCCAGCCACGAGATTTATCAGCACAAGAGGTTACAATTCTTGAGCAGAAATTCTGGACTTCAAAGATGTTTCCCTTTTCCTATTCTCCTCAGAACCACCTTCTTCTGTCTTTTCTCTGAGTGCCTTCCCCACAGAAGGAAGAACTCTCACTGAGTCTGCTTACAGAAAGGGAAGTCAACCTTTTGCCCGGGGGCACAGGTGTCTCTTTTATTTCTGTGGCACCAAAATGAATCTAGTCAAGTAGGATGTCAAAATATTCAGCTTCTCATGTTACATTTTAAAGCTATCATTTGTGGTCCCTTCCAGAGCTATAAGGGAAGTATGGAACAAGGATGGTTAGTTACATAGTAAGTTTCCAGGCATTGCTGGGTTTAGCTGGTTTGGTTTTTTGTGGGTTTTTTTTTTCATTTGTTTGTTGTTTATTTTAAATAGCTTTCCCAGTTTTCCTCTAAAAACAAAAAAAAAAGAGGAGGAAAAACATTTTGCAGAACATCTGGACTTCACTTGGGAGAGGTTTGATCAGGAAGCTTTTTTGGGATTTTCCTGAAACTCACACAGTCTTTAATGATAAGGTGAAAGATGCTGGTATATTTCAGATCCAAGCTAGCTGACATCTGTTCTTTTTTGGCATCTTGAGAATGTTTGAGGCCATGGTATCTTCAGATCCAAACTTGTGTGTATATTATATATAGATATATACATATGTAATATTTATTATATGTGTAATACCTAGTTTAAACACTCAGGCACAAGCCAGGCTACCACTTTTTTTCTCCAAATGGATGAAATAAGATATAAAATATTTTCTAACATAAACCATTCCTTTTAAAAACACAGCTTCAAGTGTTGAAGAAATAAGTTGCTTGAAAAGAAATGAAGTCAGAAGATATATGAAGTATTTCTTGTTGACATGCTGAGCTTATGGAAAGTACTCTGGGTAAAAGCATTCAGAAATAATCAATATATTAAGCTCAGCCTTTGAGAGATTTGCTCAAGATCAAAGCTTCATAGGGGAGAAAAAAGTAAAAATAGTTTTTAACTCAAGTATGTGACAAGAATTCAAATGGCAACTGTGGAAGCTTTTTGCATTTTAAATTTAGCAAACTGGGGATGGTGATTAGTTCTGTGGAAGCCTCAGAAACATCTCCCTTGTTTCACTTGTAGCTATTGGCCTACTGGAGTATTGCTATTGGAAGTCAACAGCTTCAGCAACTTTGTGTGTGACTTAAAACCATAAGGCAAAGACCTTTTCTTAATACCCACAATTCATCTCAATCCAGTTTGGCAAACATGTGCAGCCACTGTGCTGGGTGCTAGGGATACAAGAACAAAATCCAGTAATCCCTGCCCTCTAGGGGCTTACCTTTTACTGAGGGAAGATAAGCAAATAAAAAGGATATGCAAATGATATAACATAATAGCATCCATTGATAAACTGCCTGTGTGGCCTCAGACATGGTCTTAGGATGAAAGAAACAAGCAATAAAGAATGTTCATTTCTTCAGAACTGGAAAATGAGCCAGTTTGAAGTACAAAGAGATGGAACAAGATCTACATCTCACATGTAGAGATCGGTCATTAAGCAAGTGTTTAACAGGTGCTGACTCTGCCCCTAACTAGCCAGACACTCAGCAGAAGTAGGAGAGATGGTCCCTTCCTATGAGAAGCTTCCAGTGCAGTGTGAGAGACATGCCTCAGTCCCTAGACACATTTGGTAAACAAGGCAGTGTATAAAATTGCTCATTGTAATGTACAGACAATAAATGTGATACTTCAGAAAGGGGGAGAGATCTATATGTATTGAAACATAAAGTATGAGCCATTCCTTTTATATATGAATAGGATTTGGATGAGCAGAAAGATGATGGGTAGAAAGGGAGCATTCCCAGTCTGGAGACTAGCATAGAACAGGGGTAACCTGTACAAAGATTAAGGATAATCCTGAAGCTGAGTTGACAACAGGATTCAGGTCTCCATTATCCCAGTCAGAGTGAATGATAAAGAGGAGACAGGTTCTGGCGATAGAAGTGACCTTCAGGATCTTGTACTTCAGTCCTTCCATTTTATAAATGGAGAAACTGAGCCACAAGGAAGCCAAATGGCTTGCCCAAGGTCAGACAGCTGATTAGTGGGCTCAGACTCAGCACCCTTTGCACTGTGCCCGAAGTTGTGGGTTTTTTGTTGTTGTTGTGTCTGATTCTTTGTGACCCCATTTGGGGGCTTCTTGTAAAGGCACTAATGTGGTTTCCCATTTCCTTCTCCAGCTCATTTTACAGAGGAGGAAACTGAGGCAAATAGGGTTAAGTAACTTGCCTGGGATTACACAGCTAGTGTCTTAGGCTGGATTTGAATTCAAGAAAAGGAATCTTCCTGATTCCAGACCCAGCATTCTATCCACTGTGCCACCTACCTGCCCCCTGTCCCAGGACCACCACACAAAGAGGAAATTCAATATGGTATGTTTATGGGACAGTGAGGAGACTGTCTTGACTAGAACAAAAGGCCTGTGTTGGGGAGTAATCGGGATACATAATTGGCTTTGAATAATAGGGAGAGGAATTTGGACTTGACACAATGGTAATTGGGATCATTAAGACAGCAGACTCATGCTAACTCTCTGTCCAAAGATAAAATGACCAGATATAAAGGGGAGAGCCACTAGGCTAGACTTTCCTGGATGAACAGATTGGTATCTGGCTCCATAAGAGGCAAATGGAACGCTTTGTGAAATCTTTTCAGCCAGCAGGAAGCTCACGATTGAGGCTCCCAGGGAGGATTCCACAAAGTCTCTGTCCCTATCTGTCTGAAATAATGAACATGAAGACTGCCTGTGTGTTGGACCTTACAATTCCTGTCCTCATTGAATTGCCTGAAGATCACTGGTTTCCCACATCCCAAATGTGAACAGATTAGTGGGGGTCATTTCAGGATCAAGTCTGGGCCCAGCACCTTTCAGGGCCAGACCTCAGCATGACTGTCCAGTAGCAATAGGTGCCATTGTCGTCCCCAGCTGGACGTCTTATGCTCTCACTAGCACCCACATGTCCTGCCCTGACTGCTAAGAATTCCGCACTGTAGTCTTTGCCCAGCTGTGCCCAAAATTCTGTATAACTGCCAGCCATTATTTATTATTGTTCACCTCTGTCTCAGTTCCTGAGGAACTTCTTCCTTGTGAGATAGCAGCTACCTAAATCTGATAACTTATTCAGGCCAATGAGAATAGTGCCCATTCACCTAAGCACCTTAGAGATTACAAAGTGCATCTCTCACCAGGCCTGCAAAGTAGGTGACCAGAAATTATTATAAAAAGCAGAGAGGTAAAGTGGCAGAGTCCAAATCAGACTCCAGATTCAGTGTTCATTCTATTTGTACCGTGCTGTACTGTGCAGCGTACTTATAGGTTCATGTATTACCCCCTCCTCTGTAACATAGTTGTATTTCAGCACCCATCTTCTGGAAACAGTGGAAAGAATGAGTGACGGGAGGAATTTAGGCTGATAAAGGAGATAGTTGGTATCCTGGGGATCTTTCGGCACCCCTCACATCTTACCATGAAAGCAGCTTTGTTCCATATGTGCCTACTCATGGAACTGCCCCCTCACCACTTACATCCACAGTGGATGTGCTCTAAGAGGCCAAAAGACCGGGACCCAGGGATAGGACCCTGGGAATCCACCCCAGTCAGTAACAACACAAGTGTAATGTTTCTAGTGCCTTACTCTTACCAAATTTCCTTCCTCTCAGCAACCTTGTGGGGAAGGTAGTAGAGCTGTGCTTATTTATCTTCATTTTACAGATTAAAAGTCAGAAGAGTTAAGGGCTTGCCCCAGTTCATACAGAGCCCACCTTCAAAACTAGATCTTCTGACTCCAAGTATTTTACTCTTTTTCCCAAAATGAGACTACCTTCCCTGGCCGGGAGCCATCATTGTATTGAGAAAGGTTTGGTTTTCTTTGAAGGAGCTGCTTTCCTGGAACACATGCTCAGAGGTGATGCCCATATCTCAGGCTCCTCCTCCTCTCTGCCTCCTCCCCCTTTGTATTGGCAGCAGGGAATTGAATGTTGTTGGGATCTAATGGAAATAGCCTGCATGAGAAGTCAGGAGTCCTACACTCCAATGAGCACTGTGCCACTAATCCACTATATGACCTTACTTCCTGTATCTCAGTTTACTGATCTATCAAATGGGGTTTATATATGGACTTATGTGTGGATTGATAGGTACCTTAGAAATCATCTAATCCAGTGAGATAAAACTCTAAAAGAAATGAATTCCTGTAGGCTGCATAATGACTCAGAAAGCTACAAGTTAACATTATCTATGTTGTATTATAGTTTGTATTTGTTTTGTTGAACATTTCCTGATTATATATTTTTTTTAAGCAATTGGGGTTAAGTAACTTGCTCAAGGTTACACGGCTAGTCATTATTTATGCGTGGGTGCTCATTTTCTGAGTCCGGATTCGATCTCGGGTCATCCCAACTCCGAGGCCGGCGCTCTTACTCACTGCGCCACCTAGCCGCCCCTCCTGATTACATTTTAATCTGGTTCACACACTTGAGAGCTTGGCAAGTTGCTTTCCATCAGTGGGCCTTGAGTTCAACACCTCTGATCTTGCCCAATGCCTTCATTTGACGGATGAGAAAACTGAGACCTGCCTGTGGCCCAGTAAACTTAGCCTCTGAGATCCAAGACCAGAACTAAAGTTTCTTAACTCCCATTTTTCCTGTCCCACAAGGCTGCTTATCTGTCTTAGGGGTGGGATGAGGATCCAGTCTGATAATGCTGAAAAAGTAAAAGTCAGAAGTTATATGTGAAGATGTATAATTGATTACATTGCTTGCCTTCTCAATGGGTAGGGGAGGGGTTAGAGGAAAGGAGAGAATTTGGAACTCAAAAGGTTTTTAATGAATGTTAAAAAAATTAATAAAGAATAATTATTTTTAAGTATATGTGAAGAACTATTACCACTGAATAGAGATTTAAGCTGGTAGTCCTATTGCCCACAAGACCCTCCCAACTAGTACTAACTCAGGACAGACCTAGAAATTCTCTCGATGCAACCATATCCTGCTGAAGGTTCAGGACTTTGGCCTCAGTGATTTTTCCAGGATGCCTCAAACCAGTCTGGACTCTTAGAACATCCAAAGACCCAGTGGAGCTCTGTAGAGTAAGGCCATCTCATGGGACAAGAAAGTTAGCAGTCATTTAAGGAAAAGTTTTTAGAACATGAGGCCCCATTTTAAAAATTAAGGGAGGCAAATCACGTTGTAGAAAGAGGCCTGAAGTGGAAGTCAGGAGCTCTGGAATTTGACAAATACACATCATGGTGGAAAGATTGCTGTCGTGGGAAGTCAGAACTCCTCTGACCTAGCTCTTCTACTCACTGTGTGACTTAGGAAAGTAATTTTCCTTGGGCCTCACTTGGTGAATAGGATAACAATTCCTACTATACCTACCACTCTAGGTTGGTGTGAGACTCTAATGAGATAATAGAGAGAATTGAAAAAACAGAAATGTGGGGCAGCTAGGTGGCTCAGTGAATAGAGCACTGGCCCTGGAGTCAGGAGGACCTGAGTTCAAATTCGACCTCAGACACTTAATTAGCACTTACTAGCTGTGTGCCCTTGGGCAAATCACTTAAACCCAATTACCCCTCCAAAAAGCAAAAACAAAACAAAACACAAATGTACTATGCAAATATAAAGCATTAGTAGTAACAGTTCTAATTAATGAAGTCCATATTTTACTTAATGCAAACTTCTATGAAAGCAAGGGGCCATGATTCCTTTTTAAAAAATTAACTCAAACATTTTCAGTGATCAAAAAATCTACTCCCTTTCCCCCAAAAAAGAAAAAGAAGACAAAATCTTTGTAACAAATATATGAAATTCAAATATAACCAAATCAAAGCAAATTTCTATGTTGGACATGTCTAAAAAATGTGTCTCATTCTGCTCTCTGGGTCCACCACCTCTCTGTCAGGAGGTGGGTAGCATGCTTCATTATAAATCCTGTGGAATGTTGGATAGTGCATTGATCAGAGTTCTTAAGTCTTTCGAAGTTACTTGTCTGTACAAAGTTATTGTTACTGTGTTAGTCATTCTTGTTTCTACTGATGTCACTCTGCGTCAGTTCATACAAGTCTTCCCAAGTCTTTGTGAAACTATCTCTTTCATTATTTCCTATACACAGTATTCCATTATATTCCATTGTATTCATAGACTATAGTTTGATAAGCCATTCCTCAATCAATGAACTCCTTATTTCCAGTTCTTTGTTACTAAATATAAATAATTAAGAAAAGCTGCAATAAATATTTTGGGGACCTTTTCTGTCTCTTTGATCTCTTTGGGGTATCTTTTCAGTATAAGTATTATACCCTTGCTGCAATATGGCAGCAAGATGTGGGTCCATCTCTGAAGATGTGTTACACAGAGAACATGAAATGGAGAGTCACGTACATGAACAGGCTGTAACATGTAACTCATGAAGGACTCTGATGAAGAACAGGAGTCATATGACAGGAAGATAAGATGACTGGTCCTATGGCAAGAGCAAGAGATAACAAGAGGTCACCCAGTGTGTTCTACTGGTACCCTTGAGATAGCTAGAGAAACTGAGGGAGGCCTCCAGAGACTGCTGAGTGCTGACCACAGTCTGGACGGGTAAGAATAGGTGCTGAGAGCTCAAATCTGAACAGTTGGTCTCTCTTCCACTGTGGTTCCTTGCTGCCCTGGTGCTCAGCATAGGAAGGCCAAGTGTACAAGTATATTATGTTGGGCAGATCCCTTGTGGTGAACCTTTGGGTAAACATGGGCAAGAGTCTTATAGGACGGGCAAGCCTGAATAGGCTGTGATCTTCCTTATTGCAGAGAACTTCTGAATTGACAAGAGAGCATTTCTTTGGGTATATTAAAATATTTGCTAAGCTTTTAATGTTCCAGTGTAGACTATCTCCATATTAGCAAGGTAGCTCTTCATAAGTGGTAAAATCTTCAGCATGATCAGATCTACATAACACAAAATTAAGCCAGTTTATTCAGTCTTATCTGGTTATTGGTACCCTACAGAAACACATCCTTTGTTCTAAAGATTTGCTTTCCAACCACTTATATTTAGCTCGTGTTTCTATAACCTTTCTCTCCAGAATACTTGGATTATTCTAGTGCCAACCTTGCTGCTGATGAGCTGTGATTTGGGGCAGGTGACAGTATCCCTGTGCTTCTGTTCCCCCAAATGTAAAAATCACGATGTTACCAATATGCTTTCCATCTTAAGGATGTTTCTAACTCATTGAGTTATAAAGAAATTCTTCAGAAATTAAAACCATATAAATGCTGATAATCACAATTGGACCTCAGTTTCCTCATCTGTAAAATATAAGGTTTGCATTGGATGATCTTTCATGCACCTTCCAATTCTAATTCCTATAACTATATTTACAATGTCATCACCATCATTTCCTAAGCTAGTTAATAATATAGAATATTTGCTATAATTTTAGAAACTTCAATATCATATCAAATCTGTTTTAACTACTAAGCTTCAGGTTTTAGAAGTATTCACTCCCCTCCTTATATCCTTCTTTATGTTCTGGGCTGTATTGGTGAGGTAGGTTTAAAAGAGAGGCCTCTGTTAGCATTGCATGTTATAACCTTAAATACATATGTACTGTGCCCTGAATTATACAATAAAAGTTTTCATGGATGACACTTTTCTCCCATAATACCCAGCACATAACCTATTAAGTTATTAACTAGCAGTTTCTCTGGCAATGTATTAAATTATATATTCAAACAAGCCACTGGGGCAGGGGGGAGAGGTTACCATGCATCTTTCATAAAAGGAATAAAAAACATACACCCACCAGAATGCTTTCCCCAGGCTTTGAACAAATCCTGAGCCCCACACAAAGTTTCTTTCTCATCATTCCCTGCACATAGCTTGAGCATTAACACATTAATGAGAAAAAGATGCCTAATAGGAAGACGAGAAAATGTGGAGGCCTCTGGAGGTGGGGGTGGGGGTAAGCTTGTAAAACGACTTTCGATGTAAGGCAGATGAGCCTCAGCAGCCTTAACAAGGGCCAGGGGAAAGCCATTGACTTGTACACTTGGCCTTCCTCTACTGACCAGGGCAGCAAGGAACCACAGTGGAAGAGAGACCAACTGTTCAGATTTGGGCTCTCGGCACCTATTCCTGTCCATCCAGACCATGGTCAGCACTCACTAGACAATTTGCTTAGGGAGATAGGATAGGACGTTCTGTCCTCTCCCATGTCGGAGCCCCTCAGTAATGTGGCCAAAGTCCAAACCTAATAGCAGTGAATGGAACAATGAACATGGCCTCAATTTAAAATGAGAAGCACTGGGCTAGGGTGCAGGTAATGGGAAAAAGGAGGGTGTGCTCACAGCTGCATGTACACATAACTTATTGGGCAGAGATTTTGAATTTGCTTTTCTGTGCACATGTAGTTCTTCAGCCCTATTAGAATGTGAATGTCCATGAGAGGTTTTGTGTCTCTATATCCCCAGCACCAAGTAAGGTCCGAGGCTTACTGAATTGAATTGTGTACATTCAAAATTCCAAACCCAGATGAGTGAGTCTGATTTTGTCTGGAGATACACCATTTTGCTTTAGAGGCAGTCTGAAGGTATACGATCAGTCCAAGGCAACCACCCACGTTGTACATCCTGACACAAAGCTGAAACAACTGACTGCACTGAAATCAAAATTTTGGCATTACAAAATGGTGTTGGTGGTGGTGAGGAGCTCCATAAATTGTGTGTGTGTGTGTGTGTGTGTGTGTGTGTGTGTGTGTAGGAGCTCCATAAATTATATGTTTGTGTGTACATACACACACACACTCCCCACCAATGCCACCTTAAATTTCAACACTGACAATATGTGTGTATACATATACACATATATACTTATACACATTTACTGTAATTCACAGAACACTTGGCATTTTTAGACAGATCTGTTATTTCTCAGTAGGATTCCATTTGATAGTCGCTGAGTTTGAGGCTAACGGTTTGACTTTAAATCAGAATCAGAGTATTTAGATTTATTTCATTTACACTTGGAAATTTACATACCTTCTTGTGGCGCCTCCAAAGGGAATCACTACAGGGCTCCTGACTATGGCAGCTCCTTATTTTATAACCAAATGCAGAAAGAGGCTGCAAATGGGTTTCTCGATGGTGCCAAATTCAGAGGTTGAACTTGCCTAAGGGAACAAAACTACCTAAGTATCTCTGAGCCATCAGATAAAGGTCCTAAGTATTTTGTTGTTGTTATTTGTTTGTCCTTCTAGAAGAGGACCTTGACATCTGGAAGGAGATGTCATGAGTTGCAAGTGAGGGAGGGCTTCACCCTCTCCTCTGAAACTATCTGGGTCCAGTGTCAAGATATAGAACATGATGACTAGAGATGGTCCCATGGGGATCAGTGGGAAACCTTGGCTTTTTGGAGGTCTGTTTGTCCGAGGCAACGCCCATTTAGTGATTAAAGCAAGTCAGGGACTGTCAGACTGCTTAGTGAGGCTACTTTTAGAGGGATAATAAGGGCTTGGGGGAAGAGTTGAGGTTTAAATTTTGAAAAAAGGATGGTATTGTAGCTTGGCAGGTACCTAGTGAATTATTAATTCATTCATTGGTCCATACTTTGATAACATACTGGCTACTTCTAGCCACAGCTGAAAATCTTGTGGGGTGGTAGAGGAGGGCTATGAGCAGGGAATTCCCATTCTTTTTGATAGGGCCTGTTCCTCCTCCATTCTTTCTCCAGGGAACCACCAAAGCTCTGACCTAAAGGGATGGGAATCAGCTGTGGCTTGGGGCTACTGGGGTATCATTGGAGTCTTCCCAAATAGGAACCTTTTGGCCACACCCTTGTCTCTTCAGTGATTCTGTATAAAGGAACATATTGTATAAGCTCATGTAGGGGCACTCCAGTGTTCTGCAACCCATGACTATGAACACTGATCCCTAATGGTATTACTAGGATTCCAGAGGTAATGGGAAATTCCCCCATGTTATCCAAGGCTTCCCAAGTACTCTTGCCTCTGTTTAGACAGTGGAACCATCATTTAGTTTGTTTAAGAGTCCCTATCATTCTCCTGGGAGTGGAGGAAGAAAGCTGTTTTAATGAAATTAAGAGTGTTCCCAAAGCGGTGACTTAGCCAGGTTCAAGTGCAGCTGTATGTCTGACTTAAAAAGGAAAAAAAATCATTGAAATGTTTGCAAATGTGATTCTAAGTGGAGCCTTCCCATTTTACCCAGATGAATGAGCTTCACCCTATAAGGGGGGTAGTGTTTGAAACACTTTCCCGAAGTCACTTTTATGTACTGTTGTTATCTGATATACAACTTATCTGTAAAACACAAATAGTGTGTGATTGATTTCAAATACGTTAAGTGTGCATTGCAGTGTGAGCGGTGCTGGGACTGTTCATTTGGAGGCCAGGGAATTGGGGTGGAAAAATCCCAGTACTCCTCTCCACTCCCACTCATCTATCCAACCCTTAGATTTCAGTCTCCTATCTAGCAGGCCTCCTCTTCCCAGGAATTTCAATTCCATTATCTAAGTAGATTGACAGGCCAAGAACATACCTCTGGCTCACCCTTAGCTCTTAAAGAACCATTTCCAAGTTAGAACAGACATGAAGGGTAGGAGTAAGGGGTGGGGAAGAGAAAGATAGGGGAAGAGCGGGGAGAAGGGAGTAGAGAAGAGAGGAGAGCAGAAAAAAGGAGGAGGGGTGAGAAAAACAGAGAGGAAGAAATGGGGGGAGGGAAAGAGAGATAACAAGAATGGAATAAGAGCAAGAAGAAGAAAGAGAAAAAGAGATGGGGGAGGGAGAAAGAATAAGAAAGGGATAGACTAAGAGCAAGAACAAGAGAGAGAAAGAAAGAGAAATGGGGGAAGGAGGAAGTGAAGAAGAAAGAGAGGAAGAGGGCAGAGCCTGAGCCTTTAACATTGGAAATTTTCTTTAGCCCTGAACTTTTCACATTGGAAGTCCCTTTCACCCCTAAAGCCTCTCCCTCTGCCCAGCGTGTTCCTCTCTCCCTCCATCTTGAGGAGGATGCTGAGGCCAGCCTTTCTTCCTCCTCTCCAGGCTGCACTGTGACTCTGGACTTCCTCTGTTGTGCCCTTGAAGCTGGTATCCCCTCCTTCTTCTTCCCTCCTTTCATGTGTTATCTTGCCCCTTTAGATGTAAGCTGCTTGAAGGTAGGAGCTGTCTTTATGACCTTTGGCTCATTTTCCCATATTTAACACTATGCCTGGCACATAAGTGCTTAATAGATGATTGTTAACTTATAAGCATGGTCAGAAGGAAACCCGATTCTGTGATCCTACTGCAGCTCCAGCTATCCTAGAGGGTGGAGCCCTAAATAATTGGCCTTGGATCAGAATTTCTCCCAGAGCCAGATTAGAAGCTGGAATCAACCTTTCCTCTGTGGGATCATCCATGATCCCCAAGTTCCTTTTTTGTTCCTGGAATCAGACACAGATGTATTTGAATGTGCTTTTCGATGTCCACTTGGCTGTGTTGAGCTGCCCTGATCCTATTGATGTTGCTGTATAAGGAGCCATAGCAGACCTAGTTATATTCCCACAAAGTTGGAAGGGCTGCCAGGATGTGTCCATTCTGGGGAAAATGTAGGAAAAACCAGCCTGGAAAAATGCTGCCGATTGCTCAATCTGTGTGTTAGTAC
The DNA here is from genome assembly GCA_011680675.1 of Gymnobelideus leadbeateri. Lineage (NCBI taxonomy): Eukaryota > Metazoa > Chordata > Mammalia > Diprotodontia > Petauridae > Gymnobelideus > Gymnobelideus leadbeateri. The sequence goes on along the minus strand of WOXC01010092.1, from coordinate 93,172 downwards.
CTAAAATCATGTGAGCTTCCCAGTGACATCACTCTTGTTCTGTGCGAGGGTCATGATCATTGAGGGGGTGAAAGGTATAACCCTGTGTATTTTAATGCCTCTGCCAGTGAATGACTCTGTGGACCCCATAGAGCAGCAGGAATACAGGACTCAGTGGATGGGAGCTCTTCAGGAAGGGAAGCAGAAAATAAATTATTGCACCTGACATGAACTCATTGCATGAAACTGTTTGCCTAAAAGCCCCTCCCACCCTGTTCCTTCCATCTCTTCTCTTAGACAACATACAACCTCAAGTGGACTTGGTCTCTCCATGAGCTCTATGCTGCTTCCTCATGGTCACACTCATTCAGCCTCCAAGCCTTGCCATGCCCTTCTCTGACACTGTGGTTCTAAGTTTACTCATCCTCCAAGCCTCAGTTTAAGTCACAGTCTGTTTACCACATCTCTCCTCACCAGTCCTGTCTACACTTGTCTGTCCCTTCCTACGGACTTGGGTAGACATTACTTATGTGTCTTCCTGTGCCATTTAACATTTAGGGTTATATCATCCTCTGTTTGGTTTGTATGTTTTTAATGTGACCTCTCTAGGGGCAGGAACCACATGTTTACCTTCACCTGTATTCCCCCAAATCATCAAGCATAGAATGTTGACATAAAATAGGCCTTAGTATGACCTCCATGTTAATGTTCCCAGTTACTTTTTCCTGAATAGCACAATCATTGTGTGGTGCCTACCAATAAAATGATGTTTCACAAATCTGGGGAATTATGGATGATGGAGATAGGGCAGGAAGCCAGAAGCGGCAAAGCTAAGGCAAGACTGGGAGCAGATTGAGGTCTAGTGTGGGAGTAGAATATGTCAGTGCAGAGGTGGGAGGGACCTTGAAGGCCATTTAGTTCATCCTATCCCCAACAGGAATCCCCACCACTTCTGCATGAAGACTTCTAATGAAGAAGAACCACCACCTCCCTAAGATAGTCCATTCCACTTTTATTCAGATGTAAAAGTTAGGAAGTTTTTGTAGACACAGAGATAAGGAATGGTATAGGGAACTCCCAGGTGAGGAAAAACCCTCTAACAATACAGACCAGTACCTTTTTCTACAACTTATAGCCTTAGAGAGTTGCCTAGATTAGGTGACTTGCCCAAGGTCACAAAGCCACGTGTGTCAAAGGCTGGACTTGAACCCACATATTCCTGGTTTGGAGGCTGGATCTGTATTCACTACACTACCCTACCTCTCTGATTTAAAAAGCTATATTTGCCAGCACCTTGCTCCTTGTTCGTATTCTGAGGCCAGACAGGGCAAGTCCACACATCATGCTTTAAGTTACTTAAAGACAGTTATCATTTGCCTCCTGGGTCTGCTTTTTCTCTAATTTAAACATCACTCTTCCCTTCAGCTGATCACATATGTCATAGACTCAGAGTCCTTCATTCCCTATCCTGGTTCCCCTCTTCTTGCCAGCTTGTGTCCCTCTTAAACAGGGTTGCTCAGAACTGAACGTAACATCTCAGATGTGGTCTGACCAGAGAATGTACCATCTTATTCCTGGAAGCTATTCCTCTCTTAATGAAGCCTAAGATTGCATTAGCTTTTTGGTTGCCACATCACGCTGCTGACAGTTATTGAGTTTATAGTACACTAAAACCCCCAGGTTTTTTCCAGCGAACTGCTGTCCACCCATGCCTCCCCTATGCTTTTCTTGTAAAGTAGATTTTTCAAATCCAAGTATAAAGTTTTACATTTATTTTTTCAGAATTTCATTTTATTATATTTGGCCCAAAGCTCCAGCCTGTAATGACCTTTCTGGATACTGACTCTCTCCTCCAGTCTCAGTGATCTCTCCCAGTTTAGTCTCATCTGCCATTTTGATTAGCACGCCTCTAGCTGGAGAAAGTCACGAAACTGCCAACTGGGTCCACTTCGAATGTGTTACATAATCTCACCTGGGCTCTCATTGCAGTAGGACAGTCCTTTTCTGTCTCCCTAATCTATTGGCCCTCCCACTCACCAAACAGCTAATCTATCCTTTGAGTCTCTCAGGGGAACACTTCTCCCACCCTTCTTTCTTACCTCATAATTCACAGAAAAAAAAAAGTTGACACCATTTTCTTAGAGCTCCATCTCTTCATCTTACATTACTCAGATATTTTCCCCTACCATCTCCTCCTTCACCCCCATGTCAAACAATAAAGGTGACCCTTCACTTTGTAAAGGCTCCCCTCCATGCATCCTTGCTCCCATGCTTTCCATGTGTTTTCCAACACATTGCTTCTTCTATCATCTTTATTCTCTCCCTAATCTTCAGTCTCTTGCTGTCTACTGGCTTCTTCCTGGCTACCTACATGCTCATGTGTCCCCTGTCCTTAAAAAAAAAAACCTCTCACTTGGTTCAGCCATCCCCACTGGCTCTTGATCTGTATCTCTCCTCCCTTTCTCAGTTAAACTCTTTGGGAAAGCCATCCACCCTCAGTGCCTGCACTTCCCCTCCTCTCACTAAACCCTCTGCAGTCTGGTTTCAGATGTCATTCAACTGAAGCCACTCTTTCCAAAGTGACCAGTGATCTCCCCATTGCCAGTTGCCTTTTTACTCTCTCCTCCACAGCTTTTGACACTCTCTGTTCCCTTCTTCTCAGATCTGAGTACTCTTTCTAGTCTGTGTCGTCATGACACTGCTTTCTCCTGGTTCTCCTTCTACCTGTCTGACCATTCTACCATCTCACCTGATGTCTCATCCATTCCCATGGATTCAGCATAGATGATTCCTGGGTCTGTATACTCACTCCCAATTGCTCTCCTGAGCTCCATTTTCACATCACCAGCTGCCTTTTGCCCATCTCAAATTGGATGTCCCCTAGGTAACTCAAATTGTCCCTGCTTCAAATCTTACCCTACACCCTACACATAGCTATCCAGGTGATTTTCCTAAAGCACAAGTCTGACCATGTCACCCTTCTACTCTATAAACTCCAATGGCTCCCTGTTGCCTTCATGATTAAATATAAAATGCCCTGTTTAACATTTAAAGCCCTTCACAACCTGGACCCATCCAATGCTTCCAGCTTTTTATATTCTTAGTTCCCTCTGAGTATTCTCTGACCCAGCTGATGGTCTTATTCCTCTAACACAGCTATCATTCTCCCAAATTTGTTCCTTTTCCCCTCATCTCCCCTGCCTAGAATGCTCATCTCTATCTTCTGGCATCCCTAGCTCCCTTTAAGACTTAGCTTAAATCCTCCCTTCCACAAGAGGCCTTTCCCATTCCCTCCTAACTGCTAATGGCGTCTCTACAATCACCTTCCATGTACTGTGCATGTATGTTGCATGTATAGAGCATACAACAAAGGAGGGACCTTGTTTTCTATGTTTTTATATCTCAAGGGCCCAGCACAGTGCTCAGAACATAGTAAATGTTTAATAAATATTTGTTGATTTACTGACTGATCTTTGGCTTTACTCATTTTGCTGGCAAAAATTATATACAGCACAAGGCCAGACCAGATCTCTATAGCCCTCCACTGGAGATCTCCCACCAAGATGACATCCAACTATTAATGACCATAGTTCTGAATTCATCTCATGGTGTTATTATCTAGTTCAGAAGTATTGAACACGTAGCCCACAACACTCCTGAGTGCAGGCCAAACCAGTTTTAAATCTAATTGGGAAATATTTAAAATAAATTAATTCATTTAAAATATATATAAATACATGTGGTTTTCTATGACCGTATGTGGTCTTGCAGGGGTCCTTATGTATAGTTTGGTGGCCCCTGTCTCTCTTTTAAGTGCAATACCACTGGTCTAGTTCATATCTCTCCATCTTTACCATAGAATCTGGTGGACAAAATAGAGACAGAGAAGGCCCAGATGGCAGTATTCAAAGCCAGACAGTGGAGAAGAAGCGTGGGTGGCTGGATGGCAGACATGAGACCAGGCCCAGGCTTTTGACCTCTTATTGTTACTATGACCTGAGTCTTAGAATTAAGGGCCTTCATCCTCAGTTTCCGGCTTCTTACAACGAAATTTTGCTTCTTCCTTTTTCATCTAGGACACAAAGTCTGAGACGAGTTAATCTCTATTGTATAGTTCAAGGGGTAAAATTGGTTGCTCTATTTATTTTTTAAAATCCACTTATTTAAAAAACCAACAACATTTGGCTCCCATGCTTTTAATTTCTTGCATTTGTTTGTTGTTTAGCTCGTTATTTTAAACCCATAGTTATGGTTCGCCGCATGTCAGGGCACTCTTTTTCTCTAAAATGTCAAACAGGGATTTTTCATGGGCAGTTTGGGGTTTTTCCAGAAATTACTCATTTTTACAGAGTGTGTTTTTCATCTCTTTGTTTTATGACAAAGATAGTATGGATGTGGTGTGGACCTTTTATTTTTTTCTATTTGTCCCTTATCCAGAGCCCCAAGCTCTTACATTAGCCCTAACCCCATGTCTTCTGTTGATTTCTTCCTTGGGTGCTAGAGCATATGACAGCACACTTCATGATTACCACCTTTGCCCACAGGTCCTTAAGATGGGTTTATTTACCTGCTATCCTTTTATTTTCCAGGCAGAACCCTTGTTTGGTGACCAGAGCTGCCTGTATAGATATCCTTATCCTGTTGACTCGCTGCCTTGACGAAGCCCCAAAGGGAAGCCAGCCAGGTATGACTCACCACATGTATTTTGCAACTCGATTTGGAATCTTTACAGGATTTGCATCCCATTTTGGACTCCATGCTGTGTGTGTGTGTGGGGGGGGGGGTTGTGTTGTTGTCCCACCCTGCTGCTTTTTTTGAGTCTAACCACACATCACATGAAAGAGGGTCGATTCTATCATTCCTCCATTGAGACACCTCTCAAGAAAACCAATGGATGCTGAAAGTTTCCATTTCATTCCTATTCAGCCCTTTGGGCAAAGAGTATAGACTTAGACTTTCTGTCTTTTAAAGGCTTTGGGAGGACTTTTTCCTTATAGGATATTTTCTTTGAAAGGGCATTTGGTTTTGCTATGTGGAGATAGTGAAGCTGTCTTCATTTAATACCGTAGGCTAAATATTTAGTAGTGTGTCTCAAAGTCCACCTCTGAAGTAATGCAAATAATAATTGCTATCTGAAGGTCTTTGCTTCAAATATCTTTCCCCTGCATATATATGTTTCTGGGTCCAAGCTTCAAATCATTTTAATTTAATCTTGATCACAAAGCTTCTCCCTTAAAATAAAAGGGGGGAGGGCAGCTCCAAATAAAAATGTTTCTTGATGTGTTTATATAAGAGGCCCCAGGAAGTTGCCGTACATGAGTTCCAGGCCACAGACTGAAACTGATTTTCATCAACACAAACTGGAATGCAGCATAATGAGCCTGTGACTGGTTAAAATCAGCCCCTTCTAATTGATTAGGCCTGTCTGAAGGCTACAATTACAAAGACAGGTTCCGAGCACCAGCATGCCAGTCTGTTCCTGTGTTTCCTTGTCTATGATTTGTTGTCTTCAGGAAATACGTTCAGGCTGCTAAGGTCCAGCCCTGTCCATATGGAATTTTGTTCCCAAATTCAAATGAATCCAGAGTGCATGGAGGAGACCTGAAGCTACCTCACCCAGATCTATATGTCTTAAACCACAAAGCCTTTGTCCACAAAACGTTCGTGAGACACCATGTTGATGCCCTTACTTACTCTGGGAGTTCATGTTGGGCTCCATACATCCTACCATACCCATATTGCTTGCATGAATGTTGGGGTTGTACAGAGATTAAAAATCTGATATCACCAAAATTTTCACTTTTAAAACAGCATCTTCCATCATTCTGGTTTGCAATAGAAAATCCCACACCATGGCATTACTCTGTTTCTCTGTATGCTGTATATGAACCCATTCATTTAACAGAGACTTACTAAATACTTACTATGTGCAGGATCTTGCTTTAGGTGCTGGGGAGGGAGGATGGAGGATATAAAAATGTATAAGGTACAGTTTCTGCCCTTATGGAGTTTAACAACCTTGCATACATATTATAATATTTTGTAGTCCAGTCATTTTTCAGTCATGTCCAACTCCTCATGATCCCATTTGAGGATTTCTTGGCAAAGATACTGGAGTGGTTTGCCATTTCCTTCTCCAGCTCATTTTACAGATGAGGAAACTGAGGCAAACAGGGTTAAGTGACTTGTCCGGGGTCATACAGCTAGTAAGTGTCTTGAGACCAGATTTGAACTCAAGTCTATAAAAATAGTAATATAAGGTATAATGTGAAAATGTAGTAAGAAAGACTTAAAGTGATTTAGTGATTCACTCATTCAGTTTTATTAAATGCCTTGTATGTATAATACACTGTTCCCTGTGTTGGAAGGAGGAAGGTGATTCCTTCCAGATGGGAGGAAGGGACATCAGAGAAAACTTCATGGAGGAGATGGGTCTTAAAGGAAGGGTTAGATAGGTGAAGTGGAGAAGAAAGGACATTTCAGATGTAGGAAACTGAATATAGAAAGTATAGAAGCAAGAAAACAGGGAGTGTGTTTGGAAGATAGCTGGTAATCTGATTTGTCTGTAGTATTGTATGTATACAGAGGAGAGGGAGTAGTAAGAGTTGGGATTGGCCTTGGTGTATTGGGGGCCCAAATCATGTAGGGCCTTGAATGGTAAGCAAAGGAGTTTGGATTTTATTTAGCAGGTAATGGGGAGCCACTGAAGATTCTTAAGACAAAAAACTTGATGGTGGGAGGAGCCAGGTTTAAGAAAGATTAATCTGGTGGCATTGCATGGAGTAAACTGCAGGAGTAAATCCTTCGTGGGTAACTATGACAGTCCAGACAAGAAGTAATAAGGTCCTGAAAGAGGAGGAGATGGAGGAGAAGTGTGTTACAGAGATAGAAATGGCAGGTCTTAGCATATAAAGATGTGAAAACAAGGAGGAGACAAAAGTAACTCTGAGGGTTCAAGCTTAGTTTGAAGGGGCAGCAGAGTACCTAGGTATAGATGTCCAGGGGACAGTTGGAATTACTGAGAGATAGAGCTAGGGAGAGAGATTAGAGCTAACAGGAGCTAGCATTTATATGGGACCTACTGTGTGCCATATACTGTCCTAAGTCCTTTTACAAATAGCATCTCCTTTGATCCTCACAACAGTCCTGAGAGGTAGGTGCTGCTCTTATCCCCATTCTACAGTTGAGGAAACTGAGGCAAACATGCCCCAGGTCACGTAGCTAATAAGTGTCTGAAGCCAGATTTGAACTCAGATCTTCCTGTGTAAGGCTTAGATCCAAGTCTCTCAACTATTAGGAGAATGTCCTACCTTTACCTTACAACATAAGTCCTTAACCTAAGGTTAACTTTAAATAGAGCAAGAGACAGAGACAGAAAGGGGGGAGGGGTATATTTCAGTATAATTGATTTCCTTTCTAATTTTATTTTTTGCATTTAAAAATATCATTCTGGAAGGGGATCCTATCTAAGGTCTATGAACTTTTTAAAATATATATTTTTGATAACTGTATTTCAGTATAATTGATTTCCTTTGCAACCTTGCATTTTATTTTATGCATTTAGAAGTATTATTTGAGACTGCCAAAGTTGTCTGTGACAAAAAAATGGTTAGGAAGCCCTGCTTTAAGGCACCAAGTAACCCTCTCCTCTGATGGAAAACTTGAAGCACTATGTTCATGTTTCTTCTTCTTGTGTTCTCTGTGGGTCGCAGCTTATCTGTCTCAAGACACATAAGGTCCACGTGGCTCTCAGTACCAGTGAAAGAATATGGCCTGTTTGCCCTGTAGTGTACAGGAATGCCTCGGTGGGGTCCACAGGTCTCCTTCTCATCAGGTCTCTGAGCATCTTCACTCCTTGGTACACGTGGCTCCCTACTGTGGCACCAGGCATTCTGAAGCCCTTGGGTTTGCTCCTCCCCGTTATGACTCTTAGAATTGAAGTGTCTCTGTTTGGTACCATCTCCTCGTAGTTCCTCTTGGAGCTACGTAGGACACTCAGGCCTCTCCGAGTGCTGTGAGTAGTTTGGCGTCTCCATCTTCTCTCCTCCTACTCTACCCTCTTAAATCCAGGAGCAAATACCTTCCCACATATCTGCATCCCCAGTGAATGAGGCAAGAGAAGCTAACCTGATTAATAGAGTGTGTTTGTGTCATGGGTGTTGCTCACAGCTATTATCAAATGCATTACAGATGTTACACATCTGTTATCTACAAATACATTTGTCTAAAGGAGACTTCTTAGTTTATCATTATTATTGATCAGTAATTATGTGGAATTTCTTAAGTATGTAGAAAATATATATCCCTTTGTCCATTGGTTTGCCAAAGGCTAGCTTTTGAAGACCAGTTCAGTAGTCTCTGTAAAGTTTCCTACCATTTCATCCTTCCTTCCTTCTCACAGTCATCCAGAGCCTGTAGTCTATTCTCCATAATTTAGCATGCAACTAAAGACTGTTGGCTTATATTATTTAATAGCGTATCGTGTGTATACATTCTGTCACCCTAGTTAGATTTCTGAGATGGAACCATAAGGTAACATGATTGATTTTTAGCAAACATAACAGAATTTATATCTTTGAATTAGTGTTATCTCATGACTCTCCTCCCCTTGTTTTCATTTTGAAGCTCCTTGTTATTATTCCCCATTTTACTCCTTTTTACCAGACTCTGACAAAGAAGTGACTTTTCTTGCCAAGGCCAATCCTTCTATGTGCACCCTTGATCTCATCCCCCTTTTACCTTCTCTGGCAGATTACCTCTCATTGTCCTTACTCTCTCTCCTTTCTCTCTCTCCTCTCTCCTCTCTCTCTCTCTCTCTCTCTCTCTCTCTCTCTCTCTCTCTCTCTCTCTCTCTCTCCCTCTCTCTCTCCCTCTCCCCTGCCCTTCTCTCTCTCTCTCTCTCTCTCTCTCTCTCTCTCTCTCTCTCTCTCTCTTCTCTCTCCTCTCCCTCCCCCTCTCTCTCTCCCCTGTGTATCTTCTGCTTCTCTATTGCTTTCCAACTTGCCCATCTGCTTAGCTTTAAAGAAAAAAAGAAATAAACCTTCACTTGATCCTATTAATCTATTCCTTAAACTATCATTCTATATTTTTCCTCCCTTCTCAGCCAAACATCAAGGAAAAGTTTTCCACATTCATTGCTTCCACTCCCTTTCTTCACGTGTATTCCTTGACCTTTTGTTATCTGGCTTTCTACCTCATCGCTCAACTGAAGTCACCAATGATCTCTTTTCTTTTCTTTTTTTTTTTTGGCCAAACCTCCATTTTATTTTATTTTTTTCCTTTCTTTACTTTTTAATCTTTTTTCACTTAATAGTATTTTTCCAATTACATGTAAAAATAGTTTTCAGTATTCATTTTTATAAGCTTTTGAGCCTTCAATTTTTCTCCTTCTCTTCCTCCTCTTACCCCTCCCCAAGATGACCAGCAATCTGATATAGGTTATACATGTACAATCATGTTAGACATATTTCCACATTAGTCATGCTGTAAAGGAAGAATCAGAACAAAAGGGGAAAACCACAAGAAAGAAAAAAAACAAAAAAGTAAAATCAGTATGTTTAATCTTCATTCAGACTCCACAGTTTTTTTCTCTGAATGGGGATAGCATTTTCCATAATGAGTCTTTTGGATCATTGTATTGCTGAGAAGAGCTAAGTATCATAGCTGATCATTGCACATTGTTGCTGTTACTGTGAACAATGGTCTCCTGGTTCTGCTCACTTCACTCATTGTCAGTTCATGTAAGTCTTTCCAGGTTTTTCTGAAATCTGCCTGCTTGTCATTTCTTATAGCACAATAGTATTTCATCACATGCATATACCACAACTTGTTCAGTCATTCCCCAATTGATAACTATCCCCTTAATTTCCAGTTCTTTGGAAAGAGCTGCTATAAATATTTTTGTGCATTTGAGTCCTTTCCCTTTTTTTATGATCTCTTTGGGATACAGACCTAGTAGTTGTTATTGATGAATCAAAGGGTATGCACAGTTTTATGGCCCTTTGGGCATAGTTCCAAATTGCTCTCAAGAATGGTTGTATCATTACACAACTCCACCAACAATACGTTAATATTCCAATTTTCCCACAACTTCTCCAACATTTATCATTTTCTTGTTTTGTCACGTTAGTCAGTCTGATAGGTATGATGTGGTACCTTTGAATTGTTTTTGATTTGCATTTCTCTAATCAAGAGTGGTTTATAGCATTTTTTTCATATGAGTATAGATAGCTTTAATTTCTTTCTCTGAAAATTGCCTATTCATATCCTTTGACTATTTATAAATTAAGGAATGACTTGTATTCTTATAAATTTTACTCAGTTCTCTATACATTTTAGAAATGAAACTTTTATCAGAAACACTGACTATAAAAATTGTTTCTCATCTTTTCTGCTTTCCTTCTAATCTTGGTTGCATTGGTTTTGTTTGTGCAAACCCTTTTTAATTTAATGTAATCAGAATTATTCATTTTGTATTTCATAATGTACTCTATCTCTTGCTTTGTTATAAGTTCTTCCTTTCTCCATAGATCTGACAGATAAACTATTCCTTGCTCTCAAAATTTGTTTATGGTGTCACTCTTTACAACTAAATCATGTGCCTATTTTGACCTTATCTTGGTATATAGTGTAAGAAATTGATCTGTGCTTAGTTTTGGCCATATTTTTTCCAGCAGTTTTTGTTGAATAGTGAGTTCTTATCCCAGAAACTAGAGTCTGTGGGTTTATCAAAGAGTAAGTTACTATAGTCATTTAATACTGTGTCTGTTGTATACCTAAACTATTCCATTGATCCACCATTCTATTTCTTAGCCAGTACCACATAGTTTTGATAATTGCCACTTCATAATAAAGTTTTAGATCTAGTTTAGCTAGGCTACCTTCCTTTGCATTTTTTTTCATTAATTCCCTTGATATTCTTGACCTTTTGTTCTTCCAGATGAATTTCATTATTTTTTCTAGCTCTATAAAATCATTTTTTAGTAGTTTGATTGGTATGGCACTGAATAAGTAAATTAATTTAGATAGACTTGTCATTTTTACTCTATTAATTTGGTCTGCCCATGAGTAACTGATATTTTTCCAGTTATTTAAATCTGACTTTATTTGTGTGAAAAGTGTTTTTTAATCATATTCATACAGTTCCTAGGTTTGTCTTGGCAGATAGAATCTCAGATCTTTTATACTGTCTACAGTTATTTTAAATGGAATTTTTCTATCTCTTGTTGCCAGACTTTGTTGGTAATATATAGAAATGCTGATGGTTTATGTGGGTTTATTTTGTATCCTGCAACTTTGCTAAAGTTGTTAATTATTTCAAGAAGGTTTTTAGTTGATTCTCTAGGATTTTCTAAGTATAGCATCATGTCATCTGCAAAGAGTGGTAATTTTGTTTCTTCCTTGTCTATTCTAATTCCTTCTGTTTCCTTTTCTTCTCTTTTTACTAAAGCTAGCATTTCTAGTACAATATTGAATAACAGTGATGATAATGGGCATCCTTGTTTCACCCTTGATCTTACTGGGAAAGTTTCTAGCTTATTCCCATTACAAATAATGCTTGTTGGTGGTTTTAGATAGATATTACTTATCATTTTAAGGAAAACTCCATTTATTCCTATGTTCTCTAATTTTTTAAATGAGAATGGATATTGTATTTTGTCAAAAGCTTTTCTTTTTGCATCTATTGAGATAGTTTTATTATTAATATGGTCAGTTATATTAATAGTTTTCCTAATATTGAACCAGTCCTACATTCCTGGTATAAGTCCAACATGGTCATAGTATATTATCCTTGTGATAAATTGCTATAATCTCTTTGCTAATATGTTTAAAATTTTTGCATCAGTGTTCATTAGGGAAATTGGTATAAATTTCTTTCTCTGTTTTGACTCTTTCTGATTTAGGTATCAGCATCATATTTGTGTCATAAAAGGAATTTGGTAGTATTCCTTCTTGCCTATTTTCCCAAATAGTTTATATAGTATTGGGATGAATTGTTCTTTGAATGTTTGGTAGAATTCACTTGTAAATCCATCTAGCCCTGGAGGTTTTTTCTTGGGGAGTTAATTGATGGCTTGTTCAATTTCTTTTTTTTTTAATGGTGTTATTTAAGCATTTATTTTCTCTTATACTAATCTGGGCAATTTATATTTTTGTAAATATTCATCCATTTCACTTAGATTGTCAGATTGACTGGCATATAGTTGGGCAAAATAAATCCCAATTATTGCTTTATTTTCCTCTTTATTGGTGGTGAATTCTTTTTCATTTTTGATACTAGTAAACTGGTTTTCTTCTTTCTTTTTTTTTTCAAATCAAATTAGACAAAGGTTTATCTATTTTATTGTGGGGGCTTTTTTCTTCAGTTAGCTTTTATACTTCCTTTTCCCTGTGGCCAATCCTTCTTTTCAAGGAGTTGTTTTCTTCAGTGGATTTTTTTTTCCCATTTGGCTAATTGAATTTTTTTTAAGGAATTGTTTTCTTCAGTTGTTTTTTTGTCCTTCCTTTTCCAGGCTGTTGACTCTCTTGCATAACTCTCGTTTCTTTCCCCAATTTTTTTTCTCTCTGATTTTAAAAATCCTTTTTGAACTCTTCCAAGAAAGTTTTTTAGGCTTGAGACCAATTCATCTTCCCCTTTGAGGCTTCACATGTAGGCATTTTGACATTATTATCCTCTTTTGAGTTTATGTTATGATCTTCCCTGTTGCCATAGTAGCTTTCTATGGTCAGAGCTCTTTTCTATTTTTCACTCATTTTTAGCCCATTTTGTGACTTTTAAAGTTGACTTCTGATCCTGGGGCACAGGAGGCACTGTCCCAAGCTTCTTGTGCTGGGGGCCAGGGGCCTGTTAACTGGCTTTCTATGCTGGGGCTTTGGGTACTGGTGGTTTGCCCACTGTGCTGGTGGAGCCTGGCCTAGTCATAGCTCTTGTGCTGGGAGTTCTCAGGCTGGCAGTTTGCCTTCTGTACTAGGGCTGGATGCCTCACAGCTGGCCTGCTGTGCCACTACCCTGTGGTTAGTGGGGCTGTGGTGGCTAATCTGTACTATGGCTAAGAGCTTTCCCTGCTGGCTTGACTGGACACTGGCTTCACAGAATTGTGCTCCCCTTTTACCCAAGCGAGACAGACCTTTCCTGAAGTCCTTCTATATTATCTTAAACTTCAGAATTGTCTCACTCCATCTTTGTAGGTTCTGTTGCTCCAGAATCTGTGTAGAGGCTTGATTTAACATTGTTTCTGATGGAAACTGGGGAAAGCTCAGGCAGCTTCCTGGTTTTCTCCACCATCTTGGCTCCACCTACCAATAATTTCTTAAATGCCAAATCTTGTGGTCTTTTTCCAGTCCTCATCTTTCTCAGCCTGTCTGGAGGATTTGCCACTGTTTACCACCTTCTCCCAGATATTCTCTTCTCTGCATTTTGAAAACGCCCTTCTCTCTTCACTTTCATGTACCTCACTACTCTGGTCTCAGTCCAATGAGGCTGGAAAGTTAGTTTGAAGCCCAGTTGTGTAGGCTTTCAAGGCTATGACTTTATATTTTATCCTAGAGGTAATAGGAAACCCCTGGAGTTGATTAAGGAGGGGAGTCACATGATCTGATCTTCATTTAAGGAAAATTTCTTTGCCAGGTTCTGCTGTAGGTAGGATCTACTTACAATGGTGAGAAACATGTGGCAGGGAGACCAATTAGGAGGCTGTTCTAATAATTTAGGAGTGAGATGTTGAGGCCCTGAACTATGGTGCTATGTGTGAATGGAGAAAAGGGGGTCAAATGCAAAATGTGTTATAAAGGTAGAAATGGTAAGTATTGGCACTTGATGGGACATATGGGGTGAAGAAGAGTGAGGAATCCAGGATAGTACTAATATTTTAAACCTGGAAGACCACAAAGATGGTGGCAGACTTTTGATAGAAATAGGAAAGTTTATAAAGGAGGCAGAGTTTGAGAGGAAAAGAATGAGTTCAGATATGAATATGATAAGTTGTCTTTGGGACACCCAGTGTGAAATGTCTACTAGGCAGTTGGTGATGTAGGACTGAAGCTCACGGGGATTCTTTCTGTTGTTGTTCAGTCAGTTTAGTCATATCTGACTCCCTCTGGAGTGGTTTGTCCTTTTGTTCTCATTTTACAGATGAGGAAACTGAGGCAAACAGGGTTAAGTGACTTGCCTAGGGTCACACAGTAAGTGTCTGAGGCCAGATTTGAACTCAGGAAAATGAGTCTATCCAGCACTCTATCCACTGCAGCCACTAACTTTCCATAGCGGGGGTTGGGGGAGGTAAATGGCAGAGCCCTAGGATTAGATTTATATGCCTCTATGAGTCACCTTCTTAGGAATGATAGTTAAACACCTTTAAGAGCTGATAAAGTAACCAGGAAAGAGAAGGGAGGGAGGGACCAAATATTTATTAAGCATCTTTTTAGTGTCAGGCATTGTGCTAATGCTTTATAACTATTATGTCATCTGACCCTCATAACAGCCAACCCTGGGAGGTAGGTTCTATCATCATCCCTATTTTACAATCAAGGAAACTGAAGCAGATTGAGGTTAATGGGAAAGAAGGTGAAGAGAAAAGAGAGAATGGTAGAACTTTGAGGAAGGTCTCCAGTTAGTGGGTGCGATGTGCATGATAAGTTACTGAGGGAGACTTAGATGTGGCCATCAGACAGCAATGAAGAGAACGAAAATAATAACAATAATAATAATACTAGCAGCAGCTGGTATTCTAAGTACTATATATAAGTACTTTATATAGTACCTTAGGGTTTGAAAGTGTTATCTGTCTTAATCCTCTTAACAATGCTGGGAGGCAAGGACTCTTGTTATCTGCATTTTACAAATGAGGAAACTAAGAGAGATTAAATGATTTGAGCAAGGTCACACAGTGAGTGTCTGTAATGTTAATGGTATATAAGATCTTCCCTGCCCATTAATACACCTCAGGTGTAACCCATTAAGGGAAGTTTGCTTGGGGGAGGCATGCTGGTAGGACGGCTTTCACACCTTTTGTTAATTTCTAATTAGGCAGTCAGTCAGGGGTTGTGATGCCCTCTGACCCTGAAGAAGTACACACACACACACACACACACACACACACACACACACACACACACACACACACACACACACACACACACACACACACACACACACACACACACACACTCTCTCTCTCTCTCTCTCTCTCTCTCTCTCTCTCTCTCTCTCTCTCTCTCTGCTCACTCACTAGAAGAGTATTTTTGTGATTTGTGGCTTTGAAAAACCCAGATGTTGGTGCTTCTCTCTCTGGTAACTATGTATGTATTGCCTTGGTCAAAAGTTGGATCTGTCTGTTGATCTGTGCTAATTTCTCAGACAGTTAGAAGCCCTGTCTGTTGGTTTTTATTTCTCTGCTTGTATTTTATCCATTTTCTCTGTTTAGATTTTCAGGGTGCTGACTTTTCCACTGAACTAATGAACGTAATTAAAAAGATTGTTGACCCCTGTAGTACCAATGCGATATTTACAGCACCCAAGATCACAATAAAGACCATGATTATAAGTATTTCATGAAGGTTGATCACAAAATATACCAGATTCTCCAGATAGAGGATAGAACTGAAGCATTTATTTAGCCCCCAGAAAACTAAATCCCCAAACCAGTAAGCCCATTCCATCATAGTACCGAAGATATTCAGAAGCCATAATAACACCGAGAACCACAGCATCCTTTAGCCTTCCCACAAACCAATATGAGAACAATATTTACTCACAAACCTCTCTATCTCCTTAATGAGTGTCCTCTCCCCCAAGAGTCTAACTACCTCTGAACCACTTTCCTGTGGGCTCTGTTCCCCACTTCTTTTTTTTTTTTTTAAAGCAATTGGGGTTAAGTAACTTGCTCAAGGTTACACGGCTAGTCATTATTTATGCGTGGGTGCTCATTTTCTGAGGCCAGATCTGATCTTGGGTCATCCCAACTGCGCCACCTAGCCGCCCCTTTAGGGCAATTGGGGTTAAGTAACTTGCCCAAGGTTACACGGCTAGGTTTTTTTGTTTGTGTGGATTAAGTGTTTGAGGCCAGCTCCAAACTCAGGTCCTTCTGACTCCAGGGCCTGCGCTCTATTCACTGTACCACCTAGCCTCCCCTCCCCACTTCTGCAAACTCCTCCCACAACAGGCTCCATGTGATCACATTCAACCTATTAGGGGGTAGAGTTTACTTTCAAAGCAGGGGAGGTCTTCAAACTCTCCCCCTTAGGTCTATTAAGGGACAGGGAAGATCTTCAAATTCCCATTCCCATTACAGGCCCTTAAGCAGCTATCTTTCCTAGTAAAGCACATCTGAGAACCTGTGATCACAGCCATCCTGGGTATACCAGTGTGGTTGCTACTATAATGTCTAAGGCTGGAGTTGAATTCAGGTCTTCCCAAATCCATGTCCAGCACTCTATCCACTGAATACCCAGAGAGGAAACAGTATCCAGGAGGAAAGGGGGTAACAAAAATGTCAAATCCAACACATAGATGGAGGACAAGGATTGAGTAGAGACCATCAGATTTGACCTTGAAGAGGTCACTGGTGACTTTGGAGAGAACAGTTTCAGTTGATTGATCAGATGGTCATGAGCCAGACTGAAGGCAGAAGATTGAAGGGCAAGTGAGAGGAGAGAAAATGGAGGCAATGAATGTAGAGAGAGCCTTTTTCTAGAAGTCTGGCACAGAAATGGCCGGAGAGACAGAACAGAAGCTTAAGGGGATAGTGAAGAGGAGTGAAGGCTTTCTTTTTTAAATTTTATTTTCTTTCTAATTTATGAAATTAAAAAATTTCCATAACATAGAATAAAAAAAAGATAGTTGCGTGTGAAACTGCAAATCTATTATATATAATTTACTATTCCTTTTAAATATATAATATGATATATATATATACGATGTAGCTTTGATATGTGATATATATATGATATATATATACGATGATATATATAATATGATATATATATGTGTGTGTATATATATATATATATATATATATATATATATATATATATACGATGTAGCTTTCTTCCCTCCTTACCCTAGAGATGGCTACCATTAGACATAAATATGTGTATGTGTATATATGTATATGTATGTGTGTATATGTATATACATATGTAAAATCATTCTGTACATCTATTTATTAGTTCTTTTTCTGGATGCAGATAGCATCTTTTATATGATCATGATAGAATACTATAGAACATAGAATATATAGATATAATATAGACTAATATATTAATAATATAGAATGCTATAAGAAATTATGTATGAAGGCTTTTTAAGGATGGGGAGACTTGGGCATGTTTGAAGTCAGTAGTAAACCACTTGATAGGGAAATATTGAAGTTTGAAGAGAAGGAATGATTTTGTATAGAATCTACTGGAGAAAAATGGGAGGAGATGGGGTCAAATGCATCTAACCGTTGGCCTTACAAAGGAGAAGGGCTGCCTTTTTGTTAGAGGAAAGGAAGAGAGAATGGGAGGTGATATCAGAGAGGAAGAAAATGGGTGATGAGGAAGCTCATGAACTCAGTTTTTTCATTAAAGAAAAAAAGGTTCTGAGCTAGGGGAGGTGGGGAGAGGTGGCATGTTTGAGGTGGGAAGCATAGATTTAGAATAGCTTCTTTGGGGAGTGAAGTAGGGCATTAATTGAGAAATAAAAGCAGTATTGTGACGGTAAAATCCTAATGCAGTAGCTATTTTGTCATTGCTGGAAAAAGAAGTTGATAACAGAAATTTTTACAGTTTTTTTTTTCCATTTTGGAGATCCTTGTCCAATGACTAACATATCCCTGACTCTCAATGGACTTTGTCCATTAGAGATACTCCTGGAAAATCATATCAGTATTGACATTCACTATCTAAATTGTGTCAAATGACAAAAAAGAAATTGTAGAAAAATGGACTCTTTAGAGAGGCAATTAAAGGGTGGTAGAGTTGGTTTAGATCATGCATCCAAATGTTTAAAACGGCTATTCACATCAAAAGCCGCCATGTCCCAGCAGCCCTCTCACCGTGGAAGATGCCTCTGTCCCTCCAGGCCCCTCTTCCAATTGGTGAGCCCTCCATTTTGTGGAAGCGCCAAGGCCAGCCATACTTGTTCTTTTGTTCCTTTCCTGACTCTATTTCTGATTCCTTAGACTTTGCCACCATGCCCCTGTTGCAAGTACCTTTTTCTGATTCTCGCCTCCAATTTTTTAGCATCCTTTTCTGTGCTGACTTCCCCTCTTAAAATAGGAACTTCTTGAGGGCAGGGACTGGCTTTCTCTTTGCTTGTTTTGCCTTCCCCGAAGTTAGCCCAGTGCCTGGCACATAGTAAGTGCTTTGATGACCCAGCTTGACGTAAGTAATTTCCTCTTTCTGGGTCTCAGTTTCCTCTGTAAAATGAGAGATTGGGCTAAAAGATATTCAAAGTCCCTTGAGGCACTTCCTCCCTCCGTTGTGTTGTCTGCATCTTTTTTCACATTTCCAGGTTCCACACCACCCTAAGATCCCATCCACAGTTCCCAAAAAACACTCCTCCTTCAACCATAGAAGGAAGCAGTGTGACAAACATTTATGCTGAGGTTTTGGGAAATTAGTATCGGGACTATTTTTATTTTAAAAGAGGAACCTAGGAAGAGATTACTTAATCTAAAAGACTGAATTTATAAACGGAAGAATTTCACAATAACAGTAACTGATGTTTACCTAGCATTTCAAGGCTTATAAAAAGTCACTTTACATACAGAATCCTATTTGACCCTCACAAAAACCCCTGAGGTATATTGTACAATTTTCATTATCCCATTTTGTAGAGGAGAAAACCGAGGCCTCCAGGAGGTAAAATGATTGTCACATAGCCAATTTTATTTTGAGTCTCTCCCAACTCTCTCCCCTCCTTGAAAAAAAAGAAAAAAAACTTTTTAAAATAATTATGCATATTCCAGCAAAACTAGTTCCCACACTGTATCTGAAGAATGTATAGTTATCCCTTCCACATCAAGACTTTCCCCACTGAGGTTTGATATATCAAGGATCAACATAAGAAGTTAAATGGGAATTTGGGGGCATTGTAGAAATTCAGAAATGCATAAAATATATGTATAATATTGTACAATATCAACATATTTTATCTTTTAATACCATAAGTATACATAATTTCTTTTTTTAAAGGTAAAATATGACCAAATAAGCCAAATTTTTTTCAATAAAGTACTGTAAACACCCCATAAAAGAAAAAGGAAAAATTCAGATTTCTACTCTGGTATGAAGGGAACGCCAAAAATTTTGCTGGGATTTTTCAGATCGAAGGGGTGCCACAGCCCTAACCCCTGGGATTTGAAAGGGATAATTGCATGTCTTGAGGGCCTCACCTTTCTGCTAGGTGAGTAGCATGTTTCATTAGTGGTCTTCTGGAATGTGGTTGCTAATCATTTCACTGATCAGAATTCTTATGGCTTTCGGATAGTGTTGTTGCATTGTTGTTATTGAACTGATGGTTCTCCTGCAGTGCCCTTTGCCTTTGACTGTGTTAGCTCATGCCGTACCATCAGGTGATCCCAGGTTTCTCTGAAACTATTCCTTTCTGTGCATGTAGCCAGTTTCCTAACCTGCTTCTAAGTCTAGTGCTCTTTACACCATATGAAAGGGAAGAGAAGAGATTTGGGGATGGGGCCCCCTTCAGATCATACCATGCACATGACCTCTTCCCCACCACCACTCCAAGGAAAGGCCCTTTTTCAGTGAAGGGGGATGGAGAGAGAAGGTGATTAGAAAAGCTTCAGATAATGATGTGTTTGGTGTAATCTGAACTTTCATCTTGGTACTTCCCAACAATTTTGAGGCTCCCCCATCACCATTAACTTGTTTTCCCCTCCCATTTCAAATCATGAGTTTGTTTGGGTTTTAGAAGCTGTTTAAAACCACAAAGGACTCTCAGTCCCCAATTCCTTCCCTCTGCTGGATCTGACTGTCACCATCAGTATATCAGTTTCTCCAAGAAGAAAATTATAGCTTCTGAATGGGATTGGTGGGGGTGGTATTTGGAGGAGAGGCTTGTAATTGAAGGAGTGACGAGGCAGGCTGCTCCCACGCTGGTCTGGGAATGGAGACACAAATGGAGAATTTTAGAAACTTTCTGGAATCCTAATTGGTCACCACTTGAAATTCCAGTGCTGCTCTGTTCCTGTGTGGAAGCAACATATTGTTTCTGGGCTAAAGGCTTATTCCCATTTGAGTGAGTGAATAAATGAAAACAATGATTTATTAAGCACTTACTATATACAAAGCACTGTTCTAAGGAGTATAGGAGAGTAAGACAGACCCTGCTCTCAAGGAGCTCCCATTCTAATGGGAGAGAACACATATGGAAGGTTTTAGCATCGAGTCAAATGGAAAAGTCCTGTGATCCTTAGGGTAGTGGTGTTGTTCAGGCGGGTTTTTTGATTTTTAATAGTGTCATACTCTTCATGACCCCATTTGGGCTTTTCTTGGCAAAGATATTGGAGTGGTTTGCCATTTCCTTCTCCAGCTTGTTTTACAGATGAGGAAACTGAGGCAAACAGGGTTACGTGACTTGTCTAAGGTCACATATCTAATATGTGTCTGAGGGCAGATTTTAACTCAGGTTGATGAATGTTCCTGACTCCAGGCCCAGCACTCTATGCACTGAGCCACCTGTCTGTCTCCAAAATTGAATATAATCTTTTATCCAAAAATATTAAAAATATTAAATTCTTTCCTCTCTTCCCTGTTTGTTCCTAATAGCTAACAATTTTAAATGTCTAAGGCACTTAAAGATCTGCAAAGCACTTCCCAAATATTATCTCATTTTATTCTCACAGTAACCCTGGGAGGTAGGTGTTATTATCACCTGTATCTTACAGATGAAGAAACTCAGGCACACAAAGTTTAAAACTTTCACAGGGTCACATGGCTAGTCAAATGTCTCAGGCTGGATTTGAACTCAGGTCTTACTGGTTCCAGGCCCAGACTTCAACACGTTCCTGCCTGTTCATACATCTGTACATACACACATATGGACAGGTAGGATTCACCTGCTTTATCTCACTCCTAACAATTGCTTGCAGTGTCTACTTTCTTCTGACCAAAGGGAATTCAGTGATGAGAATCCTAAGGGAATTCAGAGGTCATATAGCCCTACATCCACATTTTACAGATTAGGAAGCTGAGGCCCACCAAGGCTGTGACTTCTCCATGATCACAGAGAAGTCCTCAGACTCTACACCCCCATCTTTCCACTCTGACTTATGCTGCCATTGCCTTTCTCTCTTGGAACTAACTTGGTCAGTCAATGAGCATTTCTTAAGCCCTCCAGATGGTGGACCCAATGCCTGGAAGGACTTTCTAGACGTAAAGGGAGCTGACACCAAATGCTTCATGAGCTTTCCTGGCTGAGCTTCCAGATTTATACTTTTCTTAAGGCTAGCCTTTCCTCCTCCTCCTCCTTCTCCTCTACTTCCCCCTCCATCCATGTGAAGGGTCATACCCTTACACTAGGGTGCTCTGTCCAAAGGAATATAAATTTTGATCAATTATACTTTGCAAAGTATCTTGTTGTTTGGAGGCTAGATTTTTTTTCCTTCCCTATTTATTCTGTCATTTATTTTTTAAGCTGGGACAATTAACTCTTGTCTAATGTAGTTTTTTTATGATTTCTTGAAATATAGCTCTGGAAAACCAGGCTTTGATAAAACCCGTTGGGATCCAAATGGTGCTACTTGACTATACCTTTAAACCCAAATCACTCAGGCTCTCACTGATTGGTCAGTAATAGGTCCCAGCCCAAGCCTGGGCTCCTTGTTTGAGTCTAGATGTCTCAGAGTGAGGTAAACAGCAGTTGTTTCTGTTCTGGCCAGAAACTCTGAGGGTCTTCCCTTTCCAGAGTGATTCCTTTTGTGAAGGCAAGCTAGGCCATCTTTTCCTCAATTCTTACCTACTCTTTAATTACTTAATGGGCTTTGCCTCAGACAGACTGAAACCTGGAAAAGACCTTAGTTCAAAAAGGCCAAGGTCTCACACTGTATCCTGGGGCATCAACAGTTGTCCTGACCTGTGACTTGTTACTGGACTCTTAAGAAATCTGGAGGAGAGAGTGAGGCTGAGGACTTTGCCCAGCTCAGCCTCACTTAAAGCCATTTCACTTGCAAGTCAAGACATCTCCTTCCTCATGTGACTGGTGCTTTTCTGTGACCAACAACAGCCTTTTTCTAAAGGACAGTGTGATACAGTGTAGTTGAAGGCCAGAATCGGGTAGGTAGAATAAAGAAGGATGTTCAGATAGATAGAAAGTAAAGGAAAATTGAGGGGGGAAGCAGGCAAGCAGTGAGGGAGAAAAAGAAGAGGAAAAAAGGAAAGAACATTTATTAAGCATTTGCCATCTGCCAGACACTGGACAGCTCTGAAAATACAAATACAAATTATCAAAATAATCCCTACCCTCAAGTAGCTTACATCCTAATGGGGAAAGCAGAGGCATAGAAGAGAGTTGAAATGGGGATGGGGATGGGGATAGAGGGATATGGATGAGGTAGCTGGTGAAGAGAGGGAGAATTCTGCCCCAGAGATGATGCCTCCAGTCCTTAACCTCACAGGTAGCTGCAAACATGAAATGAGATAATTAGCCGCGTGAAGCCATTTGCAAACCTTAAATAAGCGCCTTGTAAATGTTGGTGATCGGTGATCATTGAAGGTTGAGGGCCCCTTGGCCCAGTGGAGAGAGGGCCAGCCTTGTAGGCTGGAAGCCTGCTTCTGATACCTACCAGAAGTGTGACCATGGGTAGGTCACTTGGCTCCTCCCTCAGCACTTCAGGCCACTCTCAAAGACCATAAATTACCAATTCAGAGCTAGATCTCTATCAGTGAGGAAGTTTCCAAGAGGATGAAGTAACAGGTTGGGACTAGGACTTTAATCCCAGGGAGTTTGGCGGCCTCAGGGAGGGAGGAGAGCTCATTGCCTAGCCTCCAACTACTCCAATATTTTAATTGCCTGTGTTCCTGTTCACTAACAAGAGCTAACAGCACACCGAATGACTTTAGGGCGCACCGGGGACTCCGGCAGGCAGTTAATGGAGAGAAGGTGGGGCCACTTAACAGAACCAGACACTTCTCTCCTTTTAAAATTTTACCTGCAGCCACTTTGCAAAACACATCCCAACACCCTGCGGTTTGCTTGGTGTGCTTTGCGGTTTCTTTGTTAGTTGAGATTTATAGTTCACATGCAGTAGTTCTGCCAAGCGCAATAAACGTTTTGTTTTAGCTGGAATGTGAGCAACTGTTTTTATTATCATTATTTTGCCTCTAAACATCTTAAAGTGACCGGCATCTGAGAACAAAGTCTGGATCTCGAATCCTTCTTCTTGATGCCTGGCCAGTGGAATTTGTAGATCAGTTTAAGATTAGGAGGCCGGCCTTCCGAGTTTTATACTGCTTGTGTTTAGGTAATGAAGGTTAGAATAGTCATGGAAGCCTTCCCATAGGGCAGCTTAGACGTTGGTAATGGCTAAATGGCAAAGGTCTGTGAACAGCATTAAAAAATGCCCTTTATTTAAGACTGCCTAAAGCTCGAATAATATGTGTGTGTGTGACAGGAATAAATACAAGGTCACTGATTTTAATGGTATTTTAACTTCCTTTACCTAAGTTCTCTAGGAAGCATAGCCAAACAATTAACAGAGACTAAAAACATTGGCAACTTACAAACACCTGCTTTGATTATTTGGTCTAATGAGGTTAAATTTAACTAACTCCATCTGAATAAATTAAAAACAATTCTTATCTTTTCATTGGGTCATAAATTTTATCAGCCCAGGGTGCACATGTATTTAATGCGGTACAGTTGGTACCATTCTTTCAGCTCTGCTCAGGAGAAAAGGCAAATAGGAAGCATATTTTTAGAAGCCTCTGAGCCTGCGCCTGCAGTTATGAAATTCCAAGGAGATCCAGGCTTCAGTCTCATAAACTTTGCTGCTTTTCCCTAAAAATCTGCCACCATTTCAAAGGCATCTTTGTATTTCTTTTTTTCCAAAGGCATCTTTCCCAAGCAGCAGTGAGCCCCCAAATAAGCACCAGATTCCTGGCTTCTATAGTTCATTCATTCACTCAAAAAAGCATTTATCAGTACTTGTAACATGCCAGGCACTGTGCTAAGCTGTGGGAACACAAAGACAAAAAGGAAACAACCCCTGCCCACATGGAGCTTACAGTTTACTAGGAAGGAACAATACCCACACAGATGCCTATGAATCAAATTTTACAAGGAAATCCAAAGCAAATTCAGAGAGAGTAGAAGAAGGGAACTAAAGATGAACACAGCTTTGGGAAAAGAATCTTTCCAGGGGTGAAGAATAGGAAAGGGTATAATTGTTTGGTTACCAAATTAATGTCAAAATGAGCCCATTCTTGTGAATATGATACCTAGTATTTTTAAAATGTTGGATTTTAATGCTGAAAGACACTTGGGTATCATTTGCCCCATCTCTTTCATTTTCCAGATAAAGAAAAAGCAAAGTTTCTATTCTCAAGGTGTTCACAGTCTGAAGTAGTAGTAGATGTCAATTGTTTATTGATATGTTTTTACCACCCTGAGAAAAGTATTGGAAGTAATTCAATGAGATTTTCTTTCTGGGATTATATGTTTTTCCCCCTTGAAGTTGCTGTTTATAATTCAGGAGAAGCGAATATCCAAAGAGAGAACCAGCAATGAAAACCCTGCCTTCAGTTATCTATCCATAAATGCACAAAGTATAGGTAATAAACAAGTTGAATTAGGGAAACTTATTGCAGGGGAGTAAATTTGACTTCATAAGGAGTCAAATGAGATTTGGAGAAGTTGATGGTACATGGATAGAGCGCTAGGCCTGGAGTCAAGAAGGCCTGAATTCACATCTAGCCTCAGATACTTATGAGCTATGTGACCCTGGGCAAGTCATTTAACCTGTTTGCCTTGGTTTCCTCATCCAAAAAATAGAAACTACCTTTGAAAGTTATTGTAAGGATCAAATAAGATTGGAATTGTAAAGCACTTTGCCCAGCACAGAGGAAGCACTACATAAACCTTGGCTATTATTATTAACATTTGATGGGGTGCCACTTGTAACTGGAATATGTCTATTGAATAGGTATACCTCATTCAAAAACAGCAGACTAGATCAGATGTGGGGAACCTACAGCCTTAAGGGCTCTTGTGGATCCTAAAACAAATCTGTAAAATTTGGGTTCCATCAAAAGGCTGTACTTAAGGACCTAGAAGGCCACATGTGACCTTAAGGCCTCAAGTTTCCTACCGTTGGACTAGATAAAAGGAGCTGTTGTGTGGTTTATGTTAAGATGAACTCATATGAAACAAGCCAAGAAGCATGTTCAGAGTTTGTTCAGCTGAAGGTAAATTGAGAGAGAGAGAGAGAGAGAGAGAGAGAGAGAGAGAGAGAGAGAGAGAGAGAGAGAGAGAGAGAGAGATTACCTCCAGAGTACTACAGACCAGCCAGCCAGAAGAAAGGAATAGGCAGATCACTGGGCCTTAATTTCCTCACCTGTAAAATAACATGAGCTGTCTTTTAGATCTAAAACTGTGATTCCCAGGAGCAGTTCTGCTATTCTGCAAGAAGAAAAATGAGCCACAGAGGGAGTATTACTTCCTCTCTATTGCTGCTCTTTTCAGAGCTTTGATAAGCTCTGTCTGGGATGCCAGAGAAAGGTGAAGACCGGCCCTACCAGAGCGTACAGTCCAGTAAGAGAGAAGACTTTTACAAATGAAACAATTCAAGAATAACAAAACTCTGAGTGTAATTAAGTGCCAGAATTCAGCTACAGTAAGTTTTATGGACAGGGAAAGATTAGCAAAACTGGAGTTATAAGATAAAGAGCTGGGGCCTTGAAGAATGGAGAACATTGGGATAGGCATAGAGATATAACAGTGAAAAAAAAATGACTATTATGTTGGTAAAGTAGGTGGAGACCCTGGAAGAAAAGCTAGAGAAAAGAGATAGCCGTTAGTCTGAGGTATCACTGTTTGCAATCCTACTAGGAATTTCTTAAATTTGTGTAATGCTTTCAGAATTACAAAAGTCTATTTTATATGCTCCTTAATAATGCTGTTTGTTTAGGTATGTGATTTTATTGTTACTAATGACAGTCTTTCCACACCTTCATAGATGGGATTGTTGTTGATTTGTTTCAGTCATATCCGACTCTTCATGACCCCATTTGGGGTTTTCTTGGCAAAGATACTGAAGTAGTTTGATATTTCCTTCTCCAGCTCACTTAACAGATGAGGAAACTGAGGCAAAAGGGGTGATGTAACTTGGCCAGGGTCCCACAACTATTAAGTGTCTAAGGCCAGATTTGAACTCAGGAGGATAAGTCTTCCTCACTTTAGGCTGGGCACTCTATCCACCTTGCCACCTAGCTGCCCCTGTTTTATAAGTTAACCATGGACTCCCCTCCCCCAAAAAAAGATCCATCATTTGGTCACCAGCCTTTAGGTGATGAACTTCCCCAAATTTAACTAGACTGCTCTTTGAAAGCCATGATATAGCCTGTCATCAAACTCATACTCAAAGTCTTTGCGGCTAATAGTAGGACTTTGGTGGATATGAAGTTATTAATGAAAATACTGTTATCTCCATTTAACAAATGAGGTTAGGACACTTGTCAAAGCCATCCAAGTGTTAAGGAGCAGGACTTGACCAAAGTCTTAGTACTGGGGTTCACTCTGTCCAGGGCTCTGTCCTTTTTTTCTCACACAGCAGTCAAGCAGAACTTATTCCATACCTCAGCTTATTCCTGCCTCAATATTGGGTCTGTGCTCCATGCTGGAAGTGACTATAGAAAAATAAGCATTTCTTTTTTTCTGCTGCAAGTTACACCCAGAGCTAAGAATTTCAACCAAAAAATTATGTAAGGGAAGCTAAACGAAGGCCTAGGCCCACCGACCACTCCTCTATCATTTCTGTTTGCCAAAAGGAATGACTTTGGACTGGAAAGGACAGAAGAAAAATGGCTAATCAGAAGTTGATCTATGCAGTGAGTGTGTATCTAAATAACAAGATTCTTAAGTTCTTGGAAAAGCTGTTAGTGAAGAGCTAATCCCACAGGTTATTGCTTCATTTTTGTCTCCAGTTTAAAGAACAGAATTTATACCATGATCTTCAAAGAGCCAATCATGTATGATGATGAATGACTAGAAAATTTCAACTCTAAAGTTGGGATTTGGGTTCAAATCTTGCATCTTCCATTTTATTATCTATGTAACCTTAAGCCAAGAGCTTCTTAATCTAGAGTCTATGAACTTGATTTTTCCTAACTTTTTACAATTTGAAAATAATGGATTTCCTTTGTAACCATATGTATTTTATTATATACATTAAAAACATTTTTCTCTCCATACGCTTCACCAAACTGCCAAAAAAGAAGACTGGTCCCTGACACAAAAAAGGTCAGAACTTCTTCACTTAACCTCTTTGGTCCTCACTTGCCTCATCTGTGGAATGAAGAAATTGATCTAGATGGCCTTCGAGGTTCCTTCCAGTTCTCCACCTCTGATCCTATGATCTTTTCAGATTATACACCAGTATGTTGTCAGGGCCATCCCAGGTCCTTCTCCAACATGCAGAGTCCTGCTGTATTGGGTACCCCAGGGAATCCAGAAGAAACTCACATTCAATTCCCATTCCAGTTCTCGGTCTCTTCAGTGGTCTGCCAGGCCAGAGAAATCAATTGTTTTTACTTTGTGATCTGACAAAGTGCTTTTCAAAAAGTGGTCTTACCAATTCACTTTCTTTCCCCCACCAACAGGCAAAACGAGGCTGTCTACTTCCTAAAATTAGAAAGTCATCAAGAACCAGGGCCATAATTAGAGGGAGCTGACCAGGGCTTTGATCCAGGTCACCCAACATCTAGGTGGAGCTCTCTTGCTTATCATGGCAGCCCATGGATTGTTGTTGCCACACCTCACAATCCACTGCTGGCCTGCTCTGATACCATCCCAAGAGACACATTGCCATAGTACCCCTCTCTTTGGGCCCTCATTCTCGACCACCTCTGTAAGGCCCTACTATGACTGCATCTGTGGTCATGCCATACTATGCTGCCACAACCTAGCACTCCCCTCCATATTGAAATGGACTGACTTTGCCCCAGGTGAAAGAATTCATAGTTATCAGTGTGAATACAACCCTGGCCTTGGGGTCAGGAAACTTAAGTTCAGATCCTACAGCTGATGCTGTGTGATCATCAGCAAGTCAGCCTCAGAGCTCCATTTTATCTATAAAAGAGATAATAACATTCACCTGATCCACCTTACAGGGTTGTTGGAAAGCAATCTGTGAACCTTAAAGCACCATATTATATTGTAGGTTACATTATTCCTTTTAGGAATAATGCTGAGGACAAGAATAGGGAGTATTACCTATGTGAAAGTCAGGAGAAGGCTATGAGAAGCCCAGAAACCAGAGCCTGAGAGAAATAAACCAGTGGCTGTCCAAAAGCCCCTCAGCCCACAGACTACCCAGAGTGCACCATGCCAAGCATGGGTGACTAGAAGGCTTTCCCTTTAGGGAAATAACAAGGAAACAGTTTTTCCTAGGTACCTAGAAGCCAAGGTTTTTATTAAATCAGCCAATAGCCTGATTTTGCTCTCCATTGTGTTCTGTGGCTACTCTTAAAATATTATATAGTTCATTAAAAATTACACGAGCCAGATGTGAAAATCTACAAAGTTTGCAAAGTAGTCCTTCAGTTGGTTAACACACATTTATGAAGCACTTACTATGTGCCAATCACTGTGCTATGTGCTGGGGATGCAAAGAAATCAAAGCGCTAGATTCTGACGGCAAGGAGCTCACATTTTAATGGAGAAGACAGCGTGCAAATAATTATGTCTGTACAAGATATATACAGAGTAAATAGAAGGTGATCTCAGAGGGCAAGACCCTAGTATCGGGGAGTGGGGGGGTGGGGGGGGAATTGGGAAAGGCGTCCTATACAAGGTGGGGTTGAAATTGAGTCTTGAAAAAAGCCAGAGAAGCTAGGAGGCAAAGGCAAGGGAAGAGAGCATTTCAAATAATTTTTAGAATTAGCCTAATTACCCTGATTGTTGGCAAAAGAACTTGAATTGTATCTGGTTACAATTTTGTCCAATAAGAACTTCAAGTCAGTTAACATAGAAAATACATATCTGGGAGGTGGCGGTGCCCCATATTGTCCCCTTGCCCCCG
Organism: Gymnobelideus leadbeateri; assembly: GCA_011680675.1. Lineage (NCBI taxonomy): Eukaryota > Metazoa > Chordata > Mammalia > Diprotodontia > Petauridae > Gymnobelideus > Gymnobelideus leadbeateri. Next base: position 63,956 of record WOXC01010092.1, on the reverse strand, counting down.
CTTATTTGCCACTAGCAAATCTGGCCTTGAGTTCTTGTACCCACACCCTTTTTTAACAGAAAGAATGTAAACTTTAAAAAATTTAATGTGTTTAACTCTGACTTGGCCTCATAGCCTCACAAGATTGAAATATAACGGGATTCTTTCTCAAAATGCTTTGTTTCTTTCCTAAAAGAATGGGGGAATTATTTTTAAAAGAGACTTGCCAGTATTTGGGGGAAAAAAGTCATTTAATCATCTTCTGGGGCTCCACTTACAATCTTAACCTTAACTCTACCCATAGAAGACTTTGAATACCATTGCTAAATGAAATGCTTTCCTTCACCCCATTCTGCCCCATTCCTTGCATTTGCACCAATAAGTAAAGTCACTTTCTCTTTTGAGAAACTGGTCTTCACATACTTGAAAGGCCATAAAGTGGAGGCAAATTAGGCTTCTTCTACTTGGTCCAAAATGATAGTATTAAGACTAGTAGCTAGAAGATTGCAAAGAAACAAATATAGACTTGATAATAAGAAAACATTTCCTGACAATGAGAACTTTCTAGAAGTAGAATGGACTGCTCGTCATCATGGAGGCCAAATGATCGTGTGTTGAGTATGTTGTAGAAGAGATTATTTTTTTAGATGTGTTAGACTAGAAAGATGACCACTGAAATCCCTGCCAACCCCTGAATTCTGTGGTGCTTTGATTCCTCATTTCATGTTGATTTTTCTAAGTCTTTAGAAGGATCACTGTGGCTTCTACTTCCACACTTCCAGCGTTCATAGGCAACACAGTTGACACCAGTGTGGTCCAGCCTGGACCTGGGCTGAGATAGTGCTAGATTTCCAGGACAGACCCACTGTCATTGTTTCTGAAAACTCAGATTCCTGACAAAACCTTTTGCTCCCTGGTTTTAATAGCATGTTTGTTAAATGGAAAATACACAGTTGTGGTTGAGCCCTTTGTTGGATTTTATCAAAGCATACTGTTGAGACATTTAATTCGTAGGTAGATTTGAGAAACTTATTGCTGACAGCAAGATCTCAGCAAAAAAAATCTTTTCCCCTATGGCTTTTCTCACTCATTTAGAGCACTGTAACCATAATTTGTTTCCAATTAAAAGAAAATAATTTCCAGAATAAAAAAGAACTTTTAGACAAGCAATGAATGCAAGGACGCAAACGAAATTAGACGAGGACAAAAAAATAAAATTTGCCCTTGGGTATATGAGAACTACGGTGAATGTGGCCTGTCTGGTCTAGTCACATCTTTGGATTCTTGACCACAGCCATGTTGCTCATCCCTCACCCCAGGACAAGTAACAGTTTATGGTAGGCAGGTCTTTCATTTAGAGTTTTATTTATTCACTGTCTGGGTACGAGCAGCAAAGGTGAGCTGGCAAGCTTTCTATATTCATGGGAAAAAATGATTTAAAGTTCTAGGGGGTTGTGGTGCCCCAAAGCTAGACTTTGTGTGCCGATCAGAATAAACTACTGTCCACGTGGCTGGCCCTTGTTCTCAGTCAATGAGTATTTATTAAACCTGTGTCTGTTAATCAATGAACATTTATTAAGTGCTTATTTATTAAGAGAGGAGAAAATATTCCAGAGTAGTCAAGACAGATGGGACATGAAAAGAGGCCATTAGATTTGGCCATTATGAGATCGTTGGTGACTTTGAAGAGAATAATTTCAACTCGGTAATGAAGTTTGGAACCAGATTACCTAAGGTGAAGAAGAGAGTGAAAGGGTGGGGAATGGAGCAAGTGTAGACATTTTCTCAAGATGCTGAACAGAGAAAATCAAATAAGATATAGGATGTTAGCTAGTGGGGATGGTAGGATCTAGTGAGAGGTTTTGTTTTGTGTTTTTTTTTTTTTTAAGATGGCTGAGATATGGGCATATTTGTAGGTAGCAGGAAAGAAACTGCCTAGGTATTTGAAAGAGATTAAACATAAGGCCCAGTGATTGTGGGGGCAATCTGCTGAGGAAAACAGGAAGGGAGGGAATCAAGTGTACTCACAAAACTGGCCTTGGTGCAGAAGGCCACTTCTTGTTAGACACTGGAATAAAGGGCGAAATAGAAGGAGGTAAATTCAAGGATTTATAAAGCAAGAAAATCTTTTATCCCTTTGAAGATGAGGGGATGGGGACAGGGAGTACTGTGGGAGTCTGGAGTAAATGGGATGTTACTGTTGTTGTTTTTGTTGAGTTGTTTCAGTCTTGTCTAACTCTTTGTGACTCCATTTGGGGTTTTCTTGGCAGACATACTGGAGTGGTTTGCCATTTTCTTCTCCAATTCATTTTACAGATGAGGAAACTGAGGCTAACGGGGTGAAGTGACTTGCCCAGGCTCATGCTTACACTAGTAAGTGTCTGAGGCCAGATTTGAACTCATGAAGATGAGTCTTCCTGACTTCAAGTCCGGCTCTCTAACCATGGTGCCACCTAACTGCCCCATAACCAATGCTCCCTGTGTTAAGCATTGTCAGTTTTGGTGGTGGTGGTTGTTGTTGTTGACCACCTAGCTGATATATTCAGAGTAAACTGGAGATAATCTCAGAAAGAGGAAAAGAAGGAAGGTCTGTAGAAGGCCATCAGCACCTTTCCTGAGTCCAGTTTAGAGAATACTGACTTCATTGTCTGGTACCTTTGTGGACAATCCAGCGCACATTTATTGATAATTAGAAAGATGTATTTTCCTGGCAATCAAGGTCCACTTTGAGAACATATCTTTACTACAGTTTGTTGGAGGCAAAGCAGTGGAGAGCCTCAGAGACACAACCTCAGACATAGGTTTGGTTAGCTTAGTGTCAGGCCACAGCTCATTCTTGGCTCCCTCCTTGACCAGTCTGCATTCCCTCGGCTAGATCTCAGGTTCCTGCCTACTGCCCACAGCCAGACCAGGGTCATGTCCCACTAGAGTTCTCTGTCCTCCTGGGAGTACACAAACAGTACACATCTTCCTAAGACCAGACCTGGACTTGAGGGAAGACACCTAAACTCACACACAGGGATGCTCAGGTGCTGCTGGTAAAGCTTCCTCACCCATCACTCTGCTATTTACATGACCTTCAATGCTGAAATTTCTCTCTCTAATCATAACCTTATATCTATACCCTTTTTTCCCTCTACTACACTCCACTGAACCTGTTTTTCATCCTTGTTGTAACTTGTCCCAAGCTCTTGGCCACAATTTAGCTGCCATTTTCCTCTGTTTGCAGTCTTGACCTCATGTTTCACCAGTTCAGCTCTCCACTGTCTACCACCTTTGCCCTTCTGTCTATAACTGCTCATGCCATGCCAGACTCCGGCCCTGGGTTAACCCTACCATCTACCTTCTCCACATGTACGCTGATGAACACTCCTAGAGAAATTCACTTCACTGTGTAGGTTGTAGCCACTGAATTTTGTGAGCTAATATCACCTGGGTCCTCACTGCTGCAAGGCAGTTTATTCTTCCCTGATTGACACTCCACAGAATGACCATCTTAAACTTTTCTCTCCTCAAACCTTTTGCACCATTTTTTTCCATTCCTCCTTCCAGAGGAATTTGCTTTCTACTTTACTGAGAAAGTAGAAGACATCTTCAGTGAATTCTCTGTTGTCCCCTATCACATGCTTTGGATCTCTTACACATTTTGAACCTGGAGTCAGTAAGACTTATATTCCCGAGTTCAAATCTGGCCTCAAATCTAACTGTGGACAAGTCGCTTAACCCTGCTTGTATCAGTTTTCTCATTTGTCAAAGGAGCTCGAGAAGGAAAAGGCAAACCGCTCCAGTATCTTGCCAGGAAAACCCCCGAAGGAGTCACAAAGAGTCAGACACTACTGAAAATGACTGGGCAACAAATATCTCTTCCCATCTTTTGCTGTAGTCTCTGAGGAAGAGAATTACTAGATCAAGCCCTCTGCTTGATGTTATTCTGTCCCATCTGGGCACCTGTCCCCTCAGTGGTATATTCTCCCTCCCCCCCTTTCTCTGTGTCTCTCTCTCCCTCCCCCTCTCCTCCTCCATCTCTCTCTCTCTCTCTCTCTCTCTCTCTCTCTCTCTCTCTCCCTCTTTCCCTTTCTCCTTCACTTCTCTTCTATTCTTCCATCTTCCTTTAGTTTCTTTTTTGTCTATTACCTCCTCCCCTACTGCCAATAAAATTTCCCAGGTCAACCCACTCTTTAAAACCCTGCCATCTCATCAAACTATAATCCTGAAATTATCTATACTTGTTGCCAGTGTTTCCTCGTCTTCAGATCATTTCTCAACCTCTTTCTAGTTGATTCCACTGCTGTTCTGAACTTTTGTCTCCAAGGTTACCAGCAATCTCTTAACTGCTCAGGTGGATGACCTTTTCTCAGTCTTCGTACTATCTGTTATCTCTGACGCTTTTGACACTGTTGAGCAGCTTCTTGTCCTAGGCCAGGGGTGGGGAACCTATGGCCTTGAGGCCACATGTGGCCCTCTAGGTTCTTGGGTAAGGCCTTTTGATTGAGTCTGTTTTATAGAACAAATTGTTTTATTAAGGGAATTTATTCTGTGAAGTTTGGACTCAGTCAAAGGCCTGCACTTGATGACCTAGAGGACCTTATGTGGCCTTGAGGCCTCAGGTTCCCAACCTTTGTGACTAGGTGCTCTCTCCTCCCTTGGCTTATGTGACACTGTTCTTTCCCGCATCTGTACAGGTGGAAATTTCTAATGAACTAGTGTCTTTGAATTATTAAAATGCTTTTTTCCAAATATCAAATGTTATGATACAATAGCAATCGGTCCAGATATTCAATTTTCTTCCAAATTATTATCTTTGGCTACCTCACTTCAGTAAACATTTATTAAGCACCTACCCTGGAAAAGAAAATGTCAAACCACTTCAATATCTTTGCCAAGAAAACCCCAAATGGAGCCACAAAGAGTCAGACATGACTGAAAATGACTGGGCAGCAAGGTTCCTACTATGTGCTGGGTGTGGTACTAAGCACAACCTTTACACTTAAATAAACATTTCATCATTAAAGGGCCCCTCATTTCTAAGTAATCCATATGGAATCAATTTAGGAAAGACATTTTAAATGCCAACTGTGCATTTCCAAAGCCAAGAGTTCTGCCCCTCCACTGTGTCATGTTCTACAAAAGCTCCAGAAGGTCCTACCAAAGCTGGAAAGATTTTCTGCATGGGATGGACACTGAACTGAGTGTCCAGCCCAGCTAACTAGAAAGGAGCTTACTAGCAGGAGGTTGGTAATGAAGTAGTCACTTTGGGGAGTTTGCTTTTGTTTTGCTTTTTGCCAACAGCAACTCATGAATACGTCTAGTAAAGTATGTAGAGTTATGATCTCCATCAGGGAGGGGAGGACCCATACTCATGAAATCCCGGATCCTTGAAGAATCAGTGTGGTAGAGGTATATAGGGTTATGATCTCCATCAGGGAGGGGAGGACCTATACTTATGAAATCCCAGGCCCTTGAAGAATCAGTGTGGTAGAAGTGTATAGGTTTTGATGTCCATCAGGGAAGGGAAGACCCATACTCATGAAATTCTGGACTCTTGAAGAATCTGTGTGGTAGAGTAGAAAAGTGAGCTAGCTTTGGGTTCCAATCTCACCTCTGACATTACCTATATTACTTGGACAAGTTCCTTCATCTCCCCCAGCCTCAGCTTCTTTATTTGTAAAATGGGGAGGTGGCTTAGGTGGCCTCTGAGGTTCCTTACAGGTCTAGGTCTACAATCCTCTAAAGGGAAGGAGGTTCTACTGTGTTCTTTCAGAAAGGTAGTAAAGTCACTCTTATGATTTTTACCTTTTAGGCCTCAAAATCCTTGGCTTCTGGGAAGAGGTTGGCACAATCATCTCTGAATCTGAACTAAAAACTGGAGTCCCCTGTTCCTCTGCCGTCCCTGGTCTGATCCAGTATTTGCAGGGCCTCACCAGACTGGTGATAGCCACCACTTTTGCCACAGCAGCTGACCCTAGTGAGAAGACAAAGGACAGGCCCATCTCTCTCGTTCAGCTGTTACAGTCTGACTTCCCTGAAGTACGCCTGCTGACATTGGAAACCTTGCTGCATTTGGTGACACCAGCAGTCCCAGAGAAGAAGACAGGAGAAGAGAGAGGCCCCCTGCTCTCCCTTCCTGATGTGGGGGAGACACTCTTGAAGATGGCCATGGAGGAAAAGCACCAAGAGTGCTTTTCCAAGGTTGAGTCTTGGTTACTTTCCCCCATATTCCAGTCCTTCCTGTTCCTATAGAGTTCACTAGGGTGTTGATGCTTTAAAGTACGGTGTAACTCAGGGGCTTCTTATAAGCTAAGGAATGGAGTATGTTAGATTTAGTGTTCATAAGGCAGGGATGATACTGACTGAACTCTTTGTATGGAACCTGAGATGAGTCTGTGATCACAGAAGCATTTACTAAAGCTGTCTGCTGATGGTGATGAGTTGTACGTAATGAAGTACAGAGGCTAGTTAAACCACCCTCTGAATGTTTAGCCCCTAGATAAATCAAAATTAGGTCTAGCATATGTGAAAGGTTGACCTGCCTGATTTAGTATAAGGGATATTGCTCTAACAACCTGGAGATCTGGGTTCTAATCCTGGCTCAGTATAGTTTGGGGTAAATCATTGTCTTTCCCCATAATTCAGTTTCCAATCTATGATTCTAGAATAATATTCTCTACCTTTCTGGAGGGTAGTGATCTTAAAATGAGACATGAACAACATATCAGTATAAGATATTACTATATGGGAACTCACAGACTTCTTTTCACTCCTCCCTATGCTAAGTAATTGTTTCTTCTTTCATGCATTTTGGTTCTAATTTATATTTATAGGTTTTGAAAATTCTCCATTGCATGGATGTCAGTATGTGGCTTCCTCTGACTGAAAGTTGTATCCACCAGACCCCAAAGGAATTCTTGACCTGGACAATGAGTGTTGCAAATGCTTCCAGTGAGAGGTCTGGTCCACTAATTGCTACTACCTACAATCTCCCTTTCTCTTTCTCTCTCTCTCTCTCTCTCTCTCTCTCTCTCTCTCTCTCTCCCCCTCTCTCTCTCTTTCTCTCTCTCTCTCTCCCCCCCCACCCTGCCCCACTCTTCTCATTTTATTGATACCTTTTATTTGTATTTTCTTACACAAACTTGAGACAGCTAAGTGGGTGCAGTGAAGAGAGCATTGAACCTGGAATCAGGAAGACCTAAGTGCCATCTCAGATGTTCCTTAACCTCTGGCTGCCTCCATTTCCTCATTTGTAAAATGTAGATTAAAATAGCACCTGTACCCCGGATTTGTGAGGATAAAATGAGATAATATATAAAGCAATTTGTAAACCTTCAAGTGCTGTGTAAATGCTACCTATTATTATTATTATTAAGTAAAAGGGTTATTTTGTTTGCTGAATATTAATAGTATAAGAGGCAGTGTTGTATAGTGAATAAGCAGCAGACCTTGGAGTCAGTGAATAATGTCACCCCTGGGTTTAAGTTATGCCTTTTGACACATACTGGCTGTGTGACCTTGGGTGAATCACTTAACCTTCAGTGTTCCAGGTCTCTCCCCAAGGTTATAGATTTCAGTCAGTAGGTCAGCTCCCATGGATTAAACATTTACTATGTGTCCAGAAAAACAGTTACTAATCTGTATTTGGAGAAGTTCCTTCACTGGGAGTTCCCTATACCAGTGAAATCACTGGTCAAGATGAAAAAAAAATTGTATTGAAGTAGACCTCTCTGTTCATGAAGCATCAGTTTCATTTTATGTTGTGTTCTTCCCTACTTTTTTTCCCCAGAACCAAAATTCAGAGTGAGGCTCTGAGGCTTGTCTCCAAACTGGTCATTTACCATGTGCAGATGTGTAAGGAGGTAAGGCTGGTCCACTTCCTGCTCAGGGAGGGTCACTTTGGTCCCCTGTCAGTAAAGAAGAGCCGTCCTCAAGGGAAACACATACCAAGGAATAGGGATAGTTTCTCCACAATTGTGGGGACATAACCAAAGCCATCTGTGTCTGTGTCTCCATTCTGGGGGTAGCTGATTTTGGTCCATGACATCTGTCCACCCACCTGCTAGCATTTCCCACTAAAATTCATCTCCCTCTCTCTCCTGGGAAGCCAGACATGGAGGTATTGTGGGATGCAGCTTAGTGAGTTTAGGGCATTGACGAAAAGAAGGAAATATGATGCTCTATTCAAGTATTCCACCATGCCCTCCTCTGCCCCAAACCCCACCCCCCTTCATCCTGTGGGTCTGAGCACGGGCTAGGCTGCCTTGTATACCTCAGAGATTGTCCATCTACGGGGGTACCAACATGATTTACTCATGCTGAGTAACTTCCTGTGCTGACACCTTTAAGCAAAAAAGAAATTGGGGGGTGGGTGGGAAGGAGAAACATATGTTATTAGAAGTGACTGGCAACCAGTGAGATGATGCCATAGTCATTACCAACCAACTGACCAATTAACCTCATCTGCCCTGTCAATGACAGGATGTTATTCACCTTAAGAACTCAATTCTTCTGTGCCCAAGTTAAATCACTCTTACCAAAAAATAGGTGCTGTTTTCACTTGATTTATCTTGAGATCAGAAGCTATATTTCATATATTTTTAAGCCATAGGCACTACTATTGCTGAGTGAAGTTTTTTGGTTTCAGTCAGGACCTTTGATTTCACTGGTATAGAGAACACCTTTGCTAATGCAAATAGGCAGCTCAGCTATACTTTACATTCTTAGAGAGTTGTTGATTCACCCAAGGTCATACAGCTAGTACATATCATATACAGGTCTTGAACCTACATGTTTTTTAAAAAATGTTTATTTCCTTAAATATTTCCCAATTACATGTAAAAGAATTTGAACATTCATTTTTAAAAAAATTTTGAGCTGCAGATTCCTTCCTACCCCTCTCCCACCCCTTGGGAAGGCAAACAATATTACGTTGATCATATATGTGAATTCATGTGTAAAATGTATTTCCATATTACCCATGCTGTGGAAGAAAACACACAAAAAAGGAGCAAGAAAAACAAAGTTTGAAAAAGTCTGCTTCAGTCTGTTCTCAGAATATCACAGAGTTCTCTCTCTGGATAGCAGGTGGATGGCATTTTTCATCATGAATCCTTTAGAATTGGCTTGGATCTTTGTCTTGATCAGAGTAGCTAAGCCTTCAGCAGTTGATGTTCTTCACAATATTGCCATTCCTGTGTATAGTAATCTGGTTCTGCTCACTTCACTTTGCAACAGTTATGTAAGTCTTTCTAAAGTTTCTTGAAGGCATCCTGCTCATCATTTCTTACAACACGGTAGTATTCCATCACAATCGTATACCACAACTTGTTCAGCCATTCCCCAATTGACAGGCATCCCCTTCATTTTCAATCCTTTGCCACCAGAGCTGCTATAAATATTTTTATATTTATAGGAGATAGGGTGGCTAGGTGGCACAGTGAATAGAGCACCAGCCCTGGAGTGAAGAGGATCTGAGTTCAAATCTGGCCTCAGACATTTAATACCTACTAGCCATGTGACCTTGGGCAAGTCACTTACCCCAACTGCCCCGCCTTCCCCCCTCCAAAAAGCGAAAAAAATAAAAATTTGTACAAATAGGTCCATTTGCTTTTGAACCTACATCTTTCTGGCTTTGAGACCACAGTTTAATTACAGGATTACACAGGGAGCAGGCAAATGGTTTATTTCACATTTGTATTTTAGTTTTTTAAAAAGCCTCAAGGTTAAAAAAAAGGCAAAAAAGATTTTTAAAAAGTTTGAAAAAAAGACTTCAGTTTAAAAAAGTTAAAAATTGTTTTTACATGTATTTGGGAAAAAATAAAATATTATTTCAAAAAATTTTGAAGACTCAAGGTAGATTTTTTTTTTCCAGTTTGGGGGATGAAAAAATAAAAGTAATTAGTGACTAGCTTAATTTAGCAAAATCCCCTCTTAAGGTTAAAACTGAAATGGGCCTTTGTTTACACACTACTAACTTCACAGCATGGGAGATAGGATGTTACTATAATGATCAGTATATCCTCCTAGAAGACCAAAACAGATGCTCCCTGAGGTAATGGAATTGGGTTCCTTACTGAAGGATTGACATCTCTTGAATGCTCCCCTTGCACCTGTTCCAGGATGGATTATCTTTGGGTTTGTTTATTTCCGTCTGGCATCTGAACCCAAGGACACTCTACCCACTATAGGAATGGCTGATAAAGCAGATCTAGCAGTCCCAGCCCTGAGCTATGGCCCCTACCTTGCTGCCAGTCTGTTTTGTGCTTTCAGGGTTTGCCCTTGATGGAAACGGAACTGAAGCAGTGGGTTCAGTTAGTGGCCTATTGCTGTGGAGGCGAGCTCCAGACAGAGACCAGACTGGCAGCTGCCGAAGTCCTCATCAGCGTTACGCCGTTCTTCCTAACCAGCCAACATCAGGTTCTCGGTGAGTACCTTGACAGAGGTACCAGGTTGTGTTAAGTACCATCTGTTTACCAAACCATCTAAAAGCACATGATTTGAAAGTGATGGAAAAGGAAAGCAACTGAGGGGGGAAAAGATCCCTCACCTACATATGAAATAAATGCCCTTGTGGTCATAATTGCTCAAAAAACATCTGCTGTCTCTGCATGAAACTAGACCCAAGATTGTAAATTTAAGAGCTGGAAGGGATTTTAGAGGCATTCTAGTCCAACCACTCATTTTACAGATGAGGAAACTGAGGCCCAGGGAAGTTAAATGATGTGCCCACGGTCACATTGGTGGCAAGTGACAGACTGCCTCCCAAGCCTATTTTTTGGGAAGCTTATTAGTACATTCATACTCAGTGCTAAGTATAATACTTCTGGTGGAGCTTCCACAGGGGATACATTTGGATCAGCAGCCTGTCTCTCTGATAGAAATATCCCCCCACACGACTCTCTTGCATATATGCTTTTCCTGGCGTGTTCTTGGGAGCACCCTAGAATTCTACTCTCTCCTCTTAGCCAATGTTAAAAATCTTGAATGAGTGAAGTGGAGGTCAAGACCTTAGAGAAGAGGTGTCAAACTAAGGGATAAAACTCTCCAGTGCTGGGAACCAGATTAAAATGTAAATGGGAAATGGTTCACAAAGTAAATAAAAATACAATGCAACATAAATGATGTCGAACCATTTCCCATACATACTGACCTAGCTTACAAGGATGCCCTTCATTTGAGTTCCACATCACTGCTTTAGAGGCCTGGTGATGGGGAAGCGGGCTTCCTTTCTCTTAGAGCTATGGAATGAGGCATAGATGTTCATCCACGGCCAACATGCTGACTTCTTTTGCTTGACTGTACTTAGCCATTGCAAGGGAAGATTCACTTGGTGGGAGGCAGTCATTGGGGTGTAATAGAGATATGAAAAAAGAAAAGAACAATAGTAAAGCATCTAAAAAGGAAAAAAATTAACAAGATAGAACTTACTATCTGAGAGTTAATAAGAAGATTGTCATCTGAATGTCTGCCCTTTCCTTGTTTCACCTCCTGCCTCAACTTCATCTGGAGATTAAGAGATGAGGAATCCACTAATTTATTCATTCAAATCAAACCTGTATCAGGTAACTGCTTTATATAAGCCACTATTCCAAGGATACAAAGATGGACTAAAATATAGTCATTGCCACAAGAAGTTCATAACTGAATGATTGGATGAAAATTGGATAGTTTCAGGGCACAAACACAACTATAAGGTAAAATAAAATGTGAGAAATAGTCTCTGCATTATTCTGGGGATTTCTATCAACACAATGTCAGAATCTTTTTTTCTCTTTAGATTGATTATCCTATGTAGCCTAAGTATCCACTAGGAAGAACCAAGTGGATGCAGAATGTAAAGTGTCCAGACTATAATATACAATGGTATGGACAACCCACAGAGCTGGTCCATCATTGCATAAATCTTGGACAGATGCTAGAGATATATAATGAAGTGGACTGAGAATTGAATATGATTTTATTTGGGAAATTGAATAGTACTTCTAATAACACTCCTGTTCCTTCCAAGCTTCTTAAAACAAAGGCCCATCTTTTTAACACCAGTGTTCTTCTGATGACGTTGTACATCTGTGAATCATGAAATATTCTATACTCCAAAGAATTAAGGGGGTAGAGAGTAATGGCAAGGCACTTTATATGGGTACATAGCCCGGAATTTATTACCAATAAATAATTCCTTACCAGAGGTCACATGAATGAATGAATAAGTGAAAAAATATTTATGGGGCAGCTAGGTGGCACAGTAAATGAAGTACTGGCCCTGGAGTCAGGAGGACCTGAGTTCAAATCCAGCCTCAGACACTTAACATTTACCTTGGGCAAGTCACTTAACCCCAATTGTTCTGCCTTTCCCCCTCCAAAAAAAGAAAAAAAAATCTAAAACAATATTTATTAAGTGCTTACTATATGTAAAATATTGAGCTAATTAGGCGCAAGGGTTACAAATACAAAAGTAAAATTGTTCTTGCCCTCAAAGAGCTTACTTTCTAATAGAGTGAGATAATACATGTAGATATGTAGTGACCAGGGAAAGGTATTTTGATCCTAAAAGGAAGGTAGCCTGTGTGCTTCCTTGGTACCCATATGATATCCAGAGAAACCTTTCCAGAATGTTGAGGGCAACCCCTGTGAAGAATGTATAGGACATGGTCAAGATGAGGATGTGAAGGTATGCATGGGTTGTGACCTCCACCACTGAATGGAGTACCCTCTTGAATAAAACTAGAGACTAGTGCTTCAGAGAAAGCTATAAGACAATCACTAGAAAAGTGTCACATTTTGATGTGCAGGAAAATGAGACCTATAAATGCTAATGAATCAACAAACCATCAGTGGAGATGGGGAGAAAGCCCAGGACTCCAAACCACTCCTCCCCCGTCACCACCACTTGCTATGTTTCTCTTTCTCTCTCTCTCTCTCTCTCTCTCTCTCTCTCTCTCTCTCTCTCTCTCTCTCTCTCTCTTTGTCTCTCTTTTTTGCGACATGATTCTTTTCATGTGAATTGGCCAAATCACCCAACAGTTAACTACTGAGTACACAGTATGTGCGTGCCTCTTTTGGATGGAAGATACAGCATTACACTGTTAGCCCTAGTCTTATGGATCTTCATGGTTCCTTTACCTTATTTCAGTCTTACCTTTGTGGAAATGTTACTTCTAGGATTTTCTAAAATAAAGCAGTCTTTGGAATTGCTTCCCCCAAAGGCCCTCATTTGTGAGTACTTACTTTTTTTGTAGATTGCGAGTTAATCTGGGATACCTGTGACCCTGGTTCCAGCCTGGGTAGTCATAAGGACAGGGCAGCAGGGGGCTGCCAGTCAGTCAAGAAACCAATCTCTGCCTTCTAGAAGTCTGTCCTCCCCAAACCGGCATTCCTCGATCTACCCCCTCACATTTCTTAGCCATATCTCTCTGTTTGTTGCAATAATGACTCTAAAATCTCATCTTCTTCTTGTGTTCTTAGGCCTTCCAGATACCCTGATGCTCTGGAAGTGTGTCTTCATCCTCCTGCAGAGTGAGGAACACACCGTCAGAGACAGAGCAGCCGAAGTAGTCCAGGCTGCCCTATCCCAGCAACACACCTGCCAGATGATAGGTATGACCCTCTCAGCCTTTGGGTTTGTCTTCTTCTTCTTCTTTTTTTTTTAGGTTGAAACTTAATAAAGAAGAAGATATGGATTGGTTTTCTTGATGGCTTTATGGTTATCTGAATAATTGAGCTTCAGGGATAATGTCAGAATGTCAACTTTGCCATTTTATTTCATCCTCTCCTGTCTGGCAGATCAGCAGAAATTCCTTTTCGTTGAAACCCTGGCCCCCATCTCATGGCTTGAATGAAATGGTAGTTTAACAAAAACCACACCAGAGTACGAGAGAATAGGGAAGAAGGTAGCGAGCCCTGGATAATCCATAGATTATGGCTAGCTCCTGGGTAATGGAGAGTTGGTGCTGCTCCATTCCCTCATCTATAGAATGGATGTGGTAATAGTGACTACCTCATGGGGTTGTTGTGAGGATAAATCGAGGTCATATTTTACAGCATTTTGCAAATGCTACATAAATGCTGGATCACATCATGACCATCTTGTTCCTTACCTGACTGTAGACCCTGTGGGAGGAAAGGGAAGCTAGCTCGTTTTTAAGGCTTTGTCCTGGGATAGATGCTGGAACTCTGCCATGTCCTTGACTCTTGCCTGTGTCACACGGAGAGGAGGAGATCTTTCTAGTGGGTTGTGGTGGGTGGTGCCACAGAGGCACCAGTGCCCCCAGTGAATGGGCAGAGGAGTACTCCCTCCACTGGTGGCTGGAGGAGACCCACCTGGTCACTAATTCAGAAGCTGAACCAGGAACCTAGGAAAGTGGTCATCAAATAAAGTTAAGTAGCTCAGTTGGGCTGCCCCCCTGGGCTGAGTGGCAGAGGAGTCCCAAGTTTCATTACCCAGAACAACAGTGACCTTTGGGGTTAGGACAGGGAAAATCTCTGCCCCAGGTTGGACCAGGAAGTTCACTGGCATACACACTTGATTGGGAGGGAGAATAGGTGTGAAAGCTGTATAGTGTAATGACTACATGGCTTTATTCACATGCTCACTGATTAAAAAGCCTTAACAAGAAAAAAGATCCAGGCACTGGAGAGGCCCAATCAGGGCCTTGCTCCCTCTGACATTAATGCCATTATCCCGTTAGATGATGTGGTGAACCCTGACTTTCCTTGCAAACCCTCATTTTTCTGGATTAGAATCCTCACCCATGATTCTCTTCCCTCTTTAATGAGAGGAGGAGGAAGATGGTGACAATGATGATGAGGAGGAGGAGGGTGGTGATGATGACAGCACAGGCTTTGTTTAATACTTAACTGCTGACAAAGCCTTTTCATGTTCCATCATTTAATCCTTCCAGAAGCTCTGTGAGGCAGGTAGGACAGATGTTATTATCCCCACCTTACATAGGAGGAAATTAAAGCTCAGAGAAGTTACATAATGTACTGAGCTCACAGAATTACTGAATGGTGGAGCCAGGACTAGAACCCAGGCTGCCTGGGTCCTCATCTAACATTTTCCTCTACTGTCCCATCATGTCTCTCAAGGATACCACCCCACCTCAGGGAAAGGATAGCTAGAACCTACCCTTACTTTTAGACAGCATGGGCAATTAAAACTGTGAATAATTTAGGGAAGGGACCCTGCCTGAAAATATTTCCCACATTATATTGTCATAGTTTCTAGAATTTTATCAATAAAGAGTCATTTCTTTGACTTAAACATTATCCTTTTTAAAGTTAATTTCTTTATTTTTAGTTTTCAGCATTCACTTCCATAAGTTTTAAATTTTCCCCCTCCTTCTCCTCCTCACTTCCTAAAATGGCATGCAATCTGATATAGGCTCAACATATACATTCCTATTAAACACATTATCTCCTTTTAAAATACAAGTACTCTAGGAAAGAGACAATTTTGATTGATTACCCAATGTATAATTGTTTTATGAATGGAATACATTATACTCCCTATGTGTCTCCTGACTCCCTTGGCCCAGTGACTTGGAGAAATGTAGATCGGGTTTTCTCTTCTAGGGCTGAGCATACTTGTCCACTTCTTCCCTGCAGTGTTTATGCCCAGATTGTTAGCATCTCCTCTGGGCTTTTATCCCTTCCAAGAGTTCATGGCAACCTGACCTTTGAGTAGTTTCATTTTCATGTCTTTGCTATGGCTGTAAGGGACAGAAATTGGGTGACTTGGATTGGAAGAATTCAGGGACAGGTGTTCACCTTGAAGAGAAAAGGGAATGTAACATAGCACTGCCTGTCACAGCAGCACCAGACCAGGGCCTATCCCCGTCTGTTTCTTGAAACTACATTGGGGGTTTAGTGTGAATTTGGGCCCTTGGTTTCTGTAAGAAAATAGACTGAACACTAAGTGAGAGGCTTTCTCAATTGATAACTGAGACAAGATGATGAGTAGTGACTCCTGATGGGCCCCTAAGCCTTGATAGTGCTATTTTTATATGATTTATTTGGAACAGGCTTTAGGTCAGATGCACATACACAGCAGTGACAAAACCCAACAGCTGTAGCTCCCCTGAATAGAGAAGGAACTGGAGACTGGCCAGTAGCTAGGACTTGAAATGGCCCCCTCCCTGTTGGTCAGTTGCCTGGGGCTCAGCATACATAGAGTTCCCCACATCTCCAATTTTCATCTTGATTGTCAGCTGCTGAGTTCTCTTGGATACCAAATCCTGGTAATGGGATTTGGAAGACCCATAGGAAAGAACCTAAAGGGATTGATCCTAGAGCCTGGTCTGCATCTGATAAAGACTTACTCAATAGACAACTTAAGTACCAGGTACCAGGATATTTACATGATCACAAAATTTAGAGCTCGAAAGGACCATAGAAATCATCTAGTTCAACTCCCTAATTTACAAATAAGGAATTTAGGCCCAGAGCAATGAAGTGATTTGTCCCATACAGTCAGTAAATCTCAGTTAGAATCTGAATCCACATGTTCTTAGCCTAAATCCAACGTTCTCTCCACTACATCTTTCAATGGTTAAAAAACACCACTGTCCTATGAGACAACTTCAGTTACCCTTGGGCTCAAAGAACAGTTTCCTCCCACCCTCCCCCCAGCTATTAGCCCTGCCCACTTCAGTAACACCACCATCAAATGTGGTGTAGAAACCCTTCAGACCACTGCCGCTCCTGGAAACCAAACTGTCTGAAACTGAGCAAATTCCATTCTCATTCTATTTCCCCCAAATAGCTCCATGCCAAGTAGTTAAGATCTCACCTTTCAGTCAGGCGGAGGCTGTAATGGTCTGTGATTGCTTTCTTCATCTGTCAGGGCATAAAGTAGAGAATATTATGCTCATATGGGGTGTAGAAAAGAGGAGGTCACATGTTATCGTCACTTTCAGGGCAGAATGATTTTCTTTTCTTGCCTTAATTGAATTGTATAAGCCCAAAATGGGGATCTCACTTCTAAAATCTTTTCCTATGAGGCAAAAAAGAAGAGGCTGGTTTCATCCTCCCCTGATACTGGTTTGTGGATGGGGTGGGCATTTCTAGGAGGGGAAACAGCGCTGCAGGAAAAGGACTTAGAGTTCATAAAAGTCTTTGTAATGAAGGCTGAGTATAGATGCTTTTCTTCCCCCAAGCTTGGAGAAGCTAAGATGAGAACACTCAACCTCATTTGCCACTTTCACTTTTCTTATATAGGAAGAAATCCAATATTAGGCCACAGAGAATGTTTTCTTGATGACTCAAGGCTCTTAAAACTAGGGACCTGAGTATTAACCCTATCACAGGATCATTCCTTCATAGATTCAGAGCAGAAAGGGAACTGAGAGGTACATTACCTAGACTAGCCCCTTCATTTTACAGGGGAGAAAAGTAAGGCTCATAGAAATTAAGAGACTTTCCCAAGGCCCCACAGATAGTAAATAACAAAGCCAAGATTCAATCCCAGATCATCTTACTCCAAAGCTAATCCCCTGTCCATTACTCCATACCATTTATGTGTAAGTGGGCCAGACAAGAGTAAAACTTGCCTCTAAATGAGTCCCACAGTGCTTCATGCCTATTACTAGAATGAAAGAGAAAAACAGATGATTCTGGAAGAATCAGGGTGCCTCTAGTCTGTGAAAGGGGGCTGTAGTTGGAGTCAGATCCTTAGCTCAGCACACTCCTGTGCTTAGAGAGCCTTTGCTCTCTTGGGATTTTTCTTTATCCTTCTGCTGATCTCATCTACATCTTTCTCAAATAATACTTCCCTACCCCCTTGAGACTTAAAACCTGGCATCCTGTTGGGAAAATCTCAACTTGTGACTCTTTGAGTTTTTACTTGGGAGTGACTAGGCATCAGTGGAAGGGGTCCCTCTGACAAGAGGACTCACACCAGACTCAGTGAGAGAAGGGAATGAAAGATTCACAGAATAACACTTCTGCACCTTAAGGTGCCACTAAATGGGTGACTTTGGGGAGTTCTTTCACCTCTCTTGCCCTCAGTTTATTTGCAAAAATGAGTGATATGAACTAATCAGGAATTCTTGACCTTTTTTATGTCCTGGAGCCCTTGGGCAGTCTGGTGATGCCTTTGGAGACCCTCTCAGAATAATGTTTTTAAAGACAGAATGGCAAAGGAAACTGATTGAAATAGTTATTGACTTTTTTTTTAAGTTGATGGATCCCAGGTTAAGACTCCTTAGACCAACTCCCAAATTATGGAGTTCCAGAGCCAGGCCATCATCCAGAAAGAGAAGGAAGGGCCCATGGAAGATAGCAGACTTTTGATAAAATGTCTTTGGAGTTGTAAAGGGCAAAAGAAGAGCTAGAGGAAAAGAAAAGAATCAAAAATTCTAACAGTGGAGAAGTTACCTGTTAGAGTTTCATTGTAACATGGTAGGAGCCCCACATTCAGGAAGGTTATGGCAGCCAGGGATAACTGTGATGGAACTCAATATGAATCAACAAACATTTATTAAGCACCTACTGCATGTAAAGCATAGAAGACAGACACCAGCAAAACTGTCCTCCCCTCATGGAGCTTCCAGTCTACTGGCAGGTACATCAGGTGCTCCATATTCAAGAAAGTATTTAATAAGGGTTACTCTGGACCATTTCTATAGTAGGCACTTAGGAGACAAAACAAAAAAGAAAATCCCTTCCCTAAAGGGCTTCTATTTCTATAGACAGCTTCCTGTATTTACCTTGAACAAGTCACTTGACCACTATCAGTCTTGGTTTTCTCACCTGTAAAAAATGAACTCAAGGGTGTTGAACTTAAGGTCCCTTCCAGTCCTAAACATATCATCTGGAATCCTAAGCACAGCACCAGGAAAATCAAGGAAAGAGAGATTACTAACACACTTCAAGGGTCATCTACCTGGAAGGTACAGACCAAGTAACAGACTGTTTTCCAAGGACCAGGCTAGCCAGGTTCAGAGGAACCCGTCACCTGACTGGCTTCAAAGTGAACTTTCAACCCCAACAACTCTGAACAGCATCTGATAAGTTGCATAGGTGTTGAGACCTGCGCCAGTGACTCTATCACAGATCCTTGAAGTACAGGAGTGGAAACCATTGTTTCTCTTTTGGTTATCTTTATTCCTAAAGTTCTAGTCTGATCATGGCATCTGCCTATTCAGTAAACAACACTGTTTCACTATCACCTTTGTGAACAGACATAAAACCCTCTGGCAGTTAGAACTCTGCATAACTTACCCCTCTACCTTCCCAGTTTTCTTATACCCAACTTCCCCGTCATTCCCAACCCCAACCCTTGTACTTGGCAATTTAGTGACACTAGCCTCCTTGCCACTATCTGTCACATGAGATGCTCCTAACTCTGGTCATTTTCATTGGTTGTTTCATATGCCTGGGATTCCCTCCCTCCTCATCTCTGTGTCCTGGACTGCCTGGCTTCCTTCAGTTTGAAGCTAGAATTCCACATTGTACAAGAAGTCTTTCCTGATCCCCTTTAATGCTAGGACCACCCTCTAGCCCAGCTTTGTAAATTATCTCCATTTTATCCCATGTAATATGTCTGCTTTGGACACAGTGGTTTACATGTTGTCTCCCCCGTTAGACTGTGACCTCCTTGAGAGGACTATCTTTTATGTTATTTTGTGTCCCCAGCGTTTAGCACAGTGTTTGGCTGTAGCAGAAACCACGCTGGTATACCCAGAATGGCTGCTAGCACAAGTTCTTAGGTCTGCTTTACTAGGAAAGATATCTGTTAAAGGGTCAACAGTCTTTTTCAATTACACTAGTTCAAAGGAAAAGTCAGCACCTTGAACTTCAGAGAAAATACAAGCAGAGAAAAAATAAGACCAACAGACAGGGCTTCTGTCTGTCTGTGAAACTGGCATAAATCAACAGACAGATACAACTGTCTGACCAAGGCAATGCCTACATAGTTACCAGTGAGAGAAGCACCAACATCTGGGTTTTTCAAAGCCAGGGAGCTCCTTAAGAGCAACCCAGAGTCTCATCTGGCCAAATCGCAAGAACACATTGTATTGGCACGTAATAGTAGGAGGAGGAGGAGTAGCAGCAGCAGCAGTAGCAGTAACAGTTGTTGTTTGGTCCTGTCTGATTTTTTGTAACCCCTTTTAGGATTTTCTTGGCAAAGATCCTGAAGTGGTTTGCCATTCCCTTCTCTGGCTTATTTTACAGATGAAGAAACTGAGGCTAACAGAGTTAAGTGACTTGCCCAGGGTCACATAGTTAATGTCTGAAGTCAGATTTGAACTCATGTCTTCCTGATTCCAGGCTATCCTGAGTACCACCTAGCTGCCCTTGAATGTAATAGGTATTTATTAAATAATTGTTGATCAGCTGACTGAATTATGTGGAGCTCAAAAGAGAGAATGTAAACTCCTAGCAATCTTACACAGATGGTTGGATTTTGAGTTTAACCCACACAAAAGAACAGGGTCTTGTCCCTGAGATTGACCCAGAGATCGATAGGGATTGCCCCTGAGAGAACAGGATCACTCAATCAATAAGTATTTACCAATCACTTACTATGGGCCAGACACTGAGCAAAGTTCTGGGAATTCAGAGGCACCCCTGCCCTCAAGGAGTTCATGTTCAACTAGCAGAGACACTGCCCAAATTAGACCTTTTCCATCTGCACTGAAACTTTTGGGACACCCTCTGTACAAGATGAATATGAAGTCACTTTCACAACCAATGAAACCACCAGCTACCAAGGCCAATCAGGGAGGGCTTCATGTAGGAGGCAGTGCTTGAGCTGGGTCTTGAAGGAAACAGGGATTCTAAGAGACAGAGATGAGGAGGGGACCACACTGAAAATGTAATGTACAAAATTGAATGATGTGTGTTTGTGAGAGACTCTAAGGAAACCTGTTTGACTGGGCCACAGAATGCAGGAAGGGGAGGGGAGTAAGGCCTCCAAAAACTGGAAAAGTGAGTTTTAGTCTGGTTGTGAAGGGCTTTCCTTGACAAACAGAGGAATTTCAATATGATCTTAAAGGCAATAGGAGGCCACCACTTAATGAACGGGGAAATGACCTAGTCAGACCTGTGATGGTGGAGGATGGTTAGGGAAGGAGATGAGGTTAAGGGGATCTCAACGAGGGGGTTGTCATACTGGAAAGATGTCCCAGAAGTAAAAATGATGAAAATTGGCCATTTGCTGGAAAAGCATAGTGTGAGAGAAAATAAGGAGTCAGGCATAACACTTGAGATTTTAAAACTAGGAGACTGGAAGGATAGAGGTCTCCTTGATGGAAGGAGGGAACTTTGGAAGAGAGGTTTGGTGGGGGAGAGAGAATGAGTTCTCTCTAGGACTTTGGAAATGGCTCTGGAATACCCAGTTTGAAATGCCCAATAGGGAATTGGTGACATAGGACTAGAGCTATGGAAAGAAATGAAGGGCTGGATAGAGAGATTGGGGAGTCCTCTCCATAGAAATAATAATTAAACCCTTTGCAGCTGATTAGTATATAGAGGGGAGGGCCAGAACAGAGCTTTGGGGGTATGCCCATGCAGAGGACGAACTGGCAAAGGAGCCTGAGGCAAATATAGAGGAGGAGAGCCAAGAGAGAACAATGCCACAGAAACCAAGGAAGGGTGTAGAGAAGTAGAGGGGTCAGGAGTGCCAGATGCTGCAGAGATGTCAGGAAGGGGGAGGATGGAGAAGAGCCCATCAGACTTTGCACTTAAAAGGTCACTGGTAACATTGGAAAGAGCAGCTTCATTCGAATATTGTGTTTGAAAGCCTGAGCGAGAGGAGTCCAGGAAGTAGAAGCAATAAGCACAGACCGCCTTTCTCCAGTCTGGTAGTAATTCTAATATTTTCCGTGCCTTTTTTAAAGTATTGTTGACAGTGGTTCAGCAGTCCCACCTGCCGATTCTCTCAGGACCAGAAGACACATCTTTTCCTTATAGCTCCTGAACACCCCTCTGTACTATCCTTTGCTTTATGGCCATTTTCCCCACCTAACTCATGGAACCTTCTGTATGCCTCCCTTCTTTCCTCAGACCCATCTGTAACATTTAGAAAAAAGATCTTTCTCCAAGGTACCAATAGACACCTGGTGAGTAAGGACAACAGGATCATGGATAGGATTGAATGAAGCCCCAGAGGTTCAATGTGTTATGCTAGTTTCTGCTTTTAAGGACAAGGAAAGTAAATGCCTTAATATGAGTCTTTGTCTTTTACTCTTCCTTTGGGAGCTGGCTTCAGGGCCAAGGTTTCTCCAGATTATTCAGGTTCACTTCCTTGTGGATTTTGCCAAACACCTTTTAGCATTAGAGCAGGTGCTTGAGGCCATAGAGTGCCCCTCCCTTCCTCTCCTAGCAGTCTCTAGCTAGCTGTTTGTGCCTCTTGGTAATCTCTCCCTTATCTGAACTTCTGTAGCCCTAACAAGCTTTGCCACCATCAGGGTTTGATCCTAGTAGTGCCTTGTTGTCTCCAGTATTTCACATGATTTAGTCCTGTCTCCCTAACTGACCTGTACATTCCTTGAGAGTAAAAACTGAAGCTCTTTTTATCTTGCCCACAGTGCCAGCACAGGGCTGGATGTCTCGTGGGCCCCGTCCATATATGTGGATGCATCGATCTTCAAGTCAGCAATCTCTGGATCAGTTTTTGGGTTTTGTTTTTGTTTTTTGTAGGGAAATACAAAAGATGTTAACCTGTCCTTGGAAACAAACAGAATACATATGTCTTGTATAATACTGATAGTACTATCCCAAGGGGGAGATTTTCTGTTATTTCATGTATTGCCTCCTGTAATGGAAATGCAGATTTAAAGATCTTCCCTGCCCCTAGCTTAAGTGCACCTGGAGCTTGTGGTGGGAGGCTTGTTTTTCAGGAAAGCCCACACCTTGATACTTTGTGATTGGGCAGTGGGTCAAGGAGGTTGTTACAATCTTTGAGCCAGGAGAAGGCTATATAAACTCTGATGAGAGGCTTTGCTTTGGGGCTCACTTTGAGAAGTGTTGTGTGATTTGACCAGATGAGACTCTGGGAAGCCGTTGTTGAGAGCCCCCCGGCTTTGAAAACCCAGATGTTGATGCTTCCCTCTCTGGTAACTGTGATTTGGTACTGATATAATGGTTGGACAGTTTGGAAGCCTGTCTGTTTGATCTGTAAGTTCTGTAACTCTGAAGTTCGGGGTGCTGACCTTTTTCCCCTGAACTAGGTCATGTATGTTTGTTTGATTAAAGTAAGCTTGTTAACCCATTTTGAGTTGCTTTCCTTTTGAAAAGCAGATCTAAGAACCTATATTGGCAGCTACCCTGGGGATATTGGGGTGCTTGCCGCTACAAAATGGCGACGAGGGATGGGATCTGCTGAGTAAAGGGAAAGTATGGGGGCTGGGATAATTGTTTGTTTCCCAGTTGTGGTAGCTGTGATTCTGTGGAGCCATGGAGCAGGAGAGAAAGACCTGCATGCTGACTTCACTGAGCTGAGAGCAGGAATGGTGAGCTGCCTGCATGGAGACCTGTGGAGAAGCCTGGAGCTGCTGCCTTCTGCTGGAGGAGAAGGAACCCAGGAGTTTGGAGTTCAGCCACAGGACAAGATAAGGACTGTGTGGCAAAGCAGGGGCACTGAATGTGTTTCCTTGCTGCATCCCACAGTTTGGGACCCAGGGGGATGGACTTGTGACTATGGTGGGTGGGGTGAAGTGCCATGGACCCCAAGGACCCCACATTGGTTTTGTTGCCCAGCTCCCTCTCTGGATTTGGAAGCAGGGGCTGGAGCAGTGTTATGGGAAGGACACCCCCCTCCTCCCAAGAGTACTTTATGTGATAATGCTTTGTATTTTGTGAATTGATGTGAAAATGCAATGTACTTTGTTTAAGACCCAGTGGACACTTTGGTAACTTTAGAAGAGATGTTTTAGTGCTAATTCAAATGTAAATTGTGTATGCTATGGGCATGAAAGATCTTGGGGCCGAATGTAATGGAAATGCAAATTTAAAGATCTTCCCTGCCCCTAGCTTAAGTGCACCTGGAGCCTGTGGTGGGAGGCTTGTTTTTCAGGAAAGCCCAACCTTGATACTTTTGTGATTGGGCAGTGGGTCCAGAAGGTTGTTACATTCTTTGAGCTAGGAGAAGGCTATATAAGCCCTGAGGAGAGGCTTTGCTTTGGGGCTCACTTTGAGAAGTGTTGTGTGATTTGACCAGATGAGACTCTGGGAAGCCGTTGTTGAGAGCCCCCCGGCTTTGAAAACCCAGATGTTGATGCTTCCCTCTCTGGTAACTGTGATTTGGTATTGATATAATGGTTGGACAGTTTGGAAGCCTGTCTGTTTGATCTGTAAGTTCTGTAACTCTGAAGTTTGGGGTGCTGACCTTTTTCCCCTGAACTAGGTAATGTGTGTTTGTTTGATTAAAGTAAGCTTGTTAACCCATTTTGAGTTGCTTTCCTTTTGAAAAGCAGATCTAAGAACCTGTGTTGGCAGTCACCCTGGGGATATTGGGGTGCTTGCTGCTACACCTCCCCAGTCTGATCAAGCCCTATCTTGTCTTGTGGAGAGAGGATTTGGACAGCCTTGTGCTGCTCTGCCCTCTCTAAGCTTTCTCTTTCACAAATCAACCCCCCGCCCCCGGCTGGTTCTGGGGCACTAGCCTAGGGATAGACGTGTCTCTGAGCTGGGCCTAAGTTGCCTTCACCAAGGACGCTTCTTCATTCAGAAAGGCAAGGGCAGTACCCTTTGGGTTGGGCACTTTGCTCAGCATAATGGTCATCAGATGTTTCTGAGGGTGGTGAGAGCTTAGCAAGGGAGGAGGAGGAACAGGATATGGAAATATGACACTGAGATTAGAGAAGCAGCAGGCAGACTGCTAAGTGGAACTGAGGAGGAAGAGGAGGAGAAGGACGAAGAGAAACAGATTCGGGCAGCTGAGAGAAGGGCAAGAAAAAAAGGAGGAAACCCTTCCCCTCTCAATTACCCTAAAAACACATTTTCCCCACCCCAGCCCCTTTGGGCAAATATGTCCCACCATGAGGGTACTACACAAGTGAGTCTCTTGATCCTATCCTTGAAAGCAAGTGGGGAAATGGACAGAGAGAGAGATAATCAGTCCTGGGTCACTGTGACATTACACAACATCCCCATAGTGAAATGTGCAAGTCAACAAGGTACCCAGAGCCTGGGCTGGAAGGTGGGGGGGTGGGGCAGGAGGTGCGAGAGAGGGGAAACCTCCCACTAAGTGACAGAGATTCAGATTGTCTTGGTCTCCCACATACCCATAGCAGGGCAGAAATCCTCAAGCAGCTGTTCCATTGATAACCAGGCTTTTTAGTCATTATCTCAGAGGCTTCACCTCCCCCAGGGTTCAGTTACCTCCTAGAAGAGAGCTCTAGAAATCATCTCTTCCTCCTCACTGCCTCTGGACAGGACTCTTTCGAACCCATTGTGAATAACTCCTCTTGGTTGCAATATGGAGGAGCCTTCCAAAGAATCCTTCCAGAGATCATTCATGGGGCCCATCAATTCTAGTCGGTGACCAGTTGGTCTCAGTTTCTTTTGTTACTCCATTCATCTTCCTGACATGTACTGTGTCCCTGTCTCTATTTTCTGACCTCTTTGCTTTCCCTGGATACTCATTATCCTCTTCCTCATCCAAGAGGTCCATATAATTATCTTGTTAGTACTGGATCATTATTAAGTAGGGTAGAAAGAAGAACTCAGATTTTGTGAATTTGCTTTTCAATTGTTCATGATATATTAGGATCCCATCCACTTTCGAAGCCAAACCAAGAGCACTGAAATATTAAAATATGCTTAGTACAACTGGGACCTCTAGATCATTCCTATTTATATTTGTACCCAGGTAATTGTTGTTTGTCTTCTATTATTATGGTTTGATTTCCACACTCTGAATGTAATAATTCCCATTTATTTTTGCTATGTGCATTTTGCCCCAGGTTTACAAGCCATAGATTCTGTGTTGTAATTGTTATTAGCTATTCAGTTTACTGACTTAAAAAACCAATCTATGTTATGGGGCATAGCTGTCACTGGTCTAGACCAGAAGGAATACATGTTGATTCTTTTGGACTGCCACCATGGCAGGACAGAATCTCAGATGACACTTGTAATCCCTTAGCCAACATTGAGTTCATACTATTGACAGAGGCCTTCCAAGTGTAGCATATCCATAAGAAATACACCTCCCCAAAAAAATAAAACCTCCAAAACCTTGGCAGTTTAGTCTTGAGGACCAAAAAGAGATTTGCTACAGAACACAGCTGGGTTTGTCTATGGATGGCCTTGTGGATGAGTAACTTCTACCGTGGGTAGAATTTGGTGATTGGGTAGCCCAACACAGTGTCCATCAATCTGTCCCTCCTTACATTGTCTACCCAAGCTAATTCATCCCACAGAATCATATAATTTCACAGTTTGGATAGACCTCAGAGACCAACTAGTTTGGCCAATGTTTGAATAGGAATCTACAATTAAGCCCTTCCCTGAAGACTCTGGTGAGAGGGAACCTACTGCTTCCTATGACAGCCCATTGTACTCTTGGCTAAGTAGTCATTTACTTAATTATTTAATTAGGAAGTTTTTCCTTACATCAAGCCTAAATCTCCCTCTTTCCAGTTCCCACCCACAGAGGCCAAACAGAACCAATAGAATCTTTCCATCACATGACAAACCCTTAGTTCTTACAGGCAGCTCTGAGTTCAACTCAACAAATATTCATTATACACCAACTACACAGAAAGGTCTGCATCCAGGGCTGAAGGTACAAAACACAAAACCTCTCAAAACAGGCTACATTCCAAGTCTCCTTTCCCTGACACTGAACATCCCCAGTCCCTTTAACCAATCCTCCTGTAGGGGTTTTTTTCTTTCCTTCCTATCTTGGTCCTTTGTTCTGACCCAAATTTCAGAAATGGGAATTTCCCAAATCAGGAAGTAAAGTTTATTCCTGATAAAAGCATGCCTCAGATGGGTTTGGCCAACCCCCTGAAAACAAATCTTGGGTTTGGGATTACCATCTGCTCTGCCACTGACCCCTGAAGGACCGTAGGGCCTTTCTTTCTGACTTGCACCATAAATCTCCTCTAAGTATCGTCCACTCCCTATTACAATGTGAGCTCCTGGAGATCAAGGACTATCTTGTTTTTCTGTTTGTATCTACAATATTTTGCACATAGGAAGAGTTTAATCAATGCTTTTTCACTTGTTCATTCATTCCATGCCAAGTCTTGTCTTAGGTTCTGGTAGGAATGGGCATATTTCATTTCCCAAAGAGGTGACTCTTTAGGAGACTCTGTTCTAAGGAGAATGTCAGAATCCTACTCTCAGTTCCTTGAGAAACTCTTCCATATTATTTAGGAAGGAGCCATGAAGTGGCCCAGTGGATTGCCCATCTCTCTGGGCAGGACACCAAGAAAAGCCACCTTAGTTCAGTCTATGGAGAACCCATGAAGATGGATTGCTCTAGTAGTTCAGGAACTCTGAGAGATCCTTCAGCACCCCCAGCAAAAAGAGCCAGAGGTGAGATTGTGGCCTCCAGGCAAGACTATGCTGGAGCTTCCTAAGTGCCCTGTGGTGTGCCTAATTCCCTATTGGTCTGAGATAGCAGCTATTACAGCTGTACAGTCTCTGGTACCCCCTGTTGGAGGGATTGTTGTATGACGGGCAACTCTGCCATTGATGGAGCCCTGCATCTTGGGACTTACGGCAGTAACTTTAGGCTTTCCCTGAAGTTAGGGTGGCGTGTCCTAGTAATTAGGGGAACATAGGGTATGGAGAAAGGATAATCCTAATGTGGAACTGGTAGAGGCAATGAGATAGGTGGAGGAAAAGTCTATGACAGTAGTAGTGGTGGTGGTGGTAGTAGTAGTAGTAGTAGTAGTAGTAGTAGTAGTAGTAGTAGTAATAGTAGCAGCAGCAGCAGCAGCAGTAGTAGTAGTAGTAGTAAAAAGCAAGCAAAGAGTTAGGAATCCTCAGAATGGAAGTGAGGTCCTAGGGCTCAGATTAAATAAAGGCGAAGTCATTTCTTGAAGAAAGACTGAAAAGTTATTTGTGATGCAGAGGAATTAATGTCAGTATCCTAATGTATTAGAGGATAAAGGCCAACTAGTAGTAGTAATTAGCATTTATAGAGCGCTTACTATCTGCCACATGCTGTGCTAAGTGTTTTTTACAAATATGATCTCATTTGATCCTCTTGACCTCCCTGACAGGTAGGTTCTCTTACAGTAGAGGAAATTGAGGCAAAGAGAGACAAAGTGAGTTGCCTAGGGACATACAGCTAGTACTGAAGCCAGGCTTTCCAGACTCCAAGCTCTACATCCTATCCACTTCACTACCCATAGGACCATAGGATTTAGAGCATGAAAGGACCTTAGAGAGATCATGCAATCCACCCCCCACCTCCAGATTTCACAGATAAGGAAACTGAGGCACAGAAAGGTCATCAAGCCCACATCCTGTCTATAAATCCAGTGTTCAGTGTTCCTTCTGTTACTCCATGCTTTCTCCTTTAATATAATCCCCCACGAGAATGTCTCTGAGCTGCTGAAAGTCTAAAATGAATGAGAGCTGTTCCCTGCTGGAGTCCAGAGAGGCCGTCTGTGGAGCCAGAGTAAAGAAAGCTGCTCAAGAGTTAACTTTGTCCAGTCCCAGGCCTGCTTTCCAGGAACTCAGAGGCAGGCAGGCCCCGCCCTGTCTGGTGTCCATGCCAGCATCGTCCCAGCTGGGTCGTGCCTCCTTGGCTGCCCCCACCAAGTCTTGGATTCCTACAGAATCACTCTTTGAGCACTAGAAAAAGACCTCCAGCCCAGCTTATCCCACTCACAGTGGAATCACATACCTGAAAGTGGAGAACCGGCCTTTGCTGAAACTCACCACCCATGTTTCCTTTTTAGGAAGCTCTAATGATCACTTTCTCTTGCTTGATTATAAAATCTTTACATTTAATACAAGCAGCGAAATCATTGTTTAGTGGCTCACCATTGGTTAATTGATTGATTTATTAATTGATCACCATGCCCCAATCAAGCCAGCCACTACCCTCCAGGATCTTATGTTCTACTTATCACTAGGTAGAATTCCTTTTTATGAATCAAAGAACAGCATCACAACCTCATTTTAGCACCCCTGGACCATCCTTTCTCCCTTTCCATCTATTTCTATCCCTACTTTGCCCCCAAACTTTGCACTGTCTCCACTGCACACTCATGCCTCCCCCTCTTACAGCCTGCACTCCACAGTCTAACACTGATTCCATTCCTCCCTTGAGGGTAAACGTTGTCTTCCTAGCTGCTCCTCTACACCAGGCCCCACATCTTCTGCCTTCCATAGCCCCTAGCACAGAGTTGGACACAGGAAGCAGGCACTCAGCAGAGGATCATTGAGTGGCTGCTAAAGAGCCCACTTAGGGGTTGGAATCAAAGTGGATCTATGCCAAAGCACAAGGGCGTTAGAGCAGAGGGAGCCCTGGGAAGAAAGAGACATCAGAGGCTCACAACTCTAGAGGAACAATCCCAGCCTCCTGGCACAGTGGGGACAGAAATGCAGTTGGCACCTCCCCTCCTGCACCCAGGAGTCAGAAGGGAGTGGATGTGGCCTCAGCATCGGGAGAGGGCTGCAGAGAAGAGCAGTGGGGCACTTACTGGGGTCCATTTAGACCCCTACCCATCATCTTTCTTTGAATCCAGAATGTCTAAAGGGGAGGAGAGAAAAAGGGGAGAAGGCATGGAAGGCAGAACCTTTGGCATAGCAGTGAGGCCCAAAGTATCATATCCTTTCCATAGATTGTCCATCTAATGAGTTCCATTCCCCAAAAGGCACATCTGGGCTGTATCTCTAATAGCATCATGTATGTCTACAGCCTTGAAAATAGCCAGCTGGTCCATGAGTTTTTGTGCCTCTGGGGCAGTGAGAGCTGTGTCCCCAAGAAGTCTGGCTGAGTGAGCCCACTGCCTGTCCTTCCAGCCTTTAAGAGGTTCCAGTGACATAGCCCTCTCCTTCATCTGGAAGATGTCTCCTTCTTTCATCCTGACAAGGCAATAAGGAACCTGTGGCCACGAGGGGAATCCCGAGCCTGGGCCCTGGTGCCTGAAGTACTTACCATTTTTGGTAGGAGAAAGGGAGAGAAATGAAAATCCTCCTCCCCCCTCCCTGAGAAAGTCCCAAGTCTCACTGCTGTGATTACAAGAAAGCTGCCAGCATTACAGACCAAGGCAAAGAGTTAGAAATCCTCAGAATGGAGGTGGGGTCCTGGGGCTCAGATTAAATAAAGGAGAAGTCATTTCTTAAAGAAAGACCGAAAAGTTATTTGTGATGCAGAGAAATTAATGTTAGTATCCTAATGTAATAGAGGATAAAGGCCATCTTTGGGGCTTACAAATAGGAGAATCATAGAATGCCAGAGCTGAAAAGATTTAGGGGTTCATTTGGTCCAGCTCCCTCAATTTAAAGACGAGACCCTGAGGTCCAGAAAAGTGAAGGGGTTTATCCAAGGTCATGCAGCTAGTTAGTAGAGCTGGAAGCCAAGTCTCCTGACACCTGTAGTTTTTCCACTATATTCCAATATGCTGAGTCTTGTTCTATGAAATATTAATAACCCACATTTACATAATAATTCAAAACTCAGCATATACTTGCACACTCATACAACACCCTATGAACTCAGTAATATACTATTATTCCCATTTTACAGCTGGAGAAACTGAGGCTCAGTAACTTTCCCAGGGTCCCAGTCTAGCAGGTAGCAAAGCTGAGACCTGAACCTGGGTTTTCTGTCTTCCCAAATTCAATGTTTTTTCCTCTACAACATACTACCTCTAATGGAATGGAAAGTAACTATAATGTGGGGGGCTTGGAGTCAGAGCCCCTAGAGTGAAAATGTTGCCAAGCAGGAATATCCGGGAGAGAGGAGAGAGAGGCAAGAGGGTACACTGCCCCCGAAGAGAGAAATGAAGAGAGGTTTCAAAGCAGGATGAATCACACCCTGAAATCTCTTGTAGAAATCAGCACCACATGGCCCTCACCTGTCACTCACTGCCTTCCTACCTCCTTCACTGAGCTAGCTCTCTGAGTTTAGATGGGGCGTGGGGATGGGGGATGCTCTTGGAGATACAAATGCAAGCAAAGGAGGACCACAACTCCAGCTCCCCCCATTCCAGTGTTGTGAGACCCCGGCATCTCCCAGAAGGTGGATGTGGGGTTGTGGGCACCGGGACAAGAAGCCCTGTTTACTCATCGATTATCTGTTCCTTCAAGGTAAAGTTGTTTAGCCAGAGGCTTCTAACAGGAACAACCTGGACTCCTCATTTAACACTAGCCTAGCGAGTGAGGTTTCATTTTCAGACATTGTGTTTCAAACCATCGTGTCCTAGGCTTGTGAAATCGTAGCGTTTGCCTCATGTTCTGGGGACTGCGTCACTAGTGCCGGGTCCTTACATGTTAGGAAAGCAGATGCAAACTCAGTGCGTCGACCGGACTCCTCGACGCCTCTAAGCTTCCTGACCTGGCCTGGTTGCTGGGGTGATAGGCTGGTTTCCATAGCGAGCCTCCCAGTGACTAAACCACAGAGAAGGAACAACAGCAGGCTTCTCTCTAGGAAATGAAAGTCCTGTTTGCATCATTTCTCCCTCCTCTGTGGTCTATCTGAAAGCCCAGTGCTCACCCCACCCTCTTCCCTTCCCTTTCTAAGGTGAATGAACCCTCTGGGCTGTATGTATGTCAGAATCCTACAGTGGGTGGCTTAACCTTTCTGAATCAGAGATAGGTTGTGTATGTGGGATCTGCCAGATCACTGAAGTCAGGAATCCGAAGGGCCAGGGACTTCCTAGCTAGCTCACTGCTGGTTTTTCTCTCTCCATGCTTTGATTTTTCTTCCAGTTTTTTTTTTTTTAATATTTCTGTTCTTCTTCTTTATCCTCCTTCACCATTGGCCTACCCCTCCCCGCTCAGCATACACCAGGATTTTGTGTTCTTTTATGTGTCTGTATATTCATCATCCTTCATTGACTTGCCCAGTGACAGGAGTTAGGGACTCCTCATTTGACTCTGGTGGGCATATTCAGAAAGCCTCCCAACCCTTCACACATGTACCTGTGACTGGCACAGGGTAGGTATTTCCAAGTCCACATTGCCCCCTCATCACTCATCCCAACCAGGCCTCCTTTTTCCTGTTCTAGAATTTATTGATGAGTATCAAACCATCCATTTATATAATGCCTTAAAGTTTCCAGGCTGCTGAAGCAGCTAAGTGGGACAATGAATAGAGCCCTGGGCCTGGAGTCAGGAAGACTCGAGTTCTAATCCAGCCTCAGACATTTACTAGTTGTGAGAACTTGGGCAAGTCACTTAACCTCGGTTTACCTTATTTTCCTCAACTGTAAAATGGGGATAATACCAGCAGCTGCCTCAAAGATCAAATGAGATAACATTTGTGAAGACTTAGTCCAGAGTCTGGCACCTAGTAGGTGTCCCCTCTCTACCCTCCTCCTGTACATGCATTCTTTTCATTCCATCTTCATGATAACCCTGTAAGTCGAGCCCCCTCGTTCATCCTCAGTTTACCGCTGAGAGCTTGAACGCCTTGCTTCAGGTAACATGGGTGGTGTGTATTGGCGATGGGGGATTTGAACCCAAGACTCACTGGATTCCAAGTCCAGGTCTTTCCTCTGTTGTTCCATGCTGTCTCTACTTTGCCAGCTGTGGGGCATGTCTGAGGAATTCTCAAACCTTAGTTTGTGTTAACATCACTATTATCTATGTGACCCCTCTGATGTAGAAGGTCAAATGTTTGCTGAGCAGTTAGGCACTGTGCAAAGTGCAATACAAAGAAAGGCAAGAACTTTGCCCCTGCCCTCAAAACAGCTCACATTGTAATGGAAGAAACAACATGGAAATAACTGTACAGACAAGGTATAGACAGAATCGACGGAAGGTAATCTCAGAGTAAAGGCATTCGTAGTGAAGGAGGGCAGGAGTGGGAAATTAGGAAAGGCAGGAGGCAGAATTTGAAGAAAGTCAGGGATGTTAAGGGCAGAGGTGAAGGGAGGGGCATACCAGGCATCAGGAACAACCAGTGCAAAGGCATGGCATTGGGAGATGGGGTGTTCAATGAATAACACATAGGCCGATGTAACTAGATCATTGAGTGCATAGAGGAGAATAAAATGTAAATTTAGAAAGGTAGGAAGGGCTTTAAATGATGGGGGACTTCATATTTGTTCCTAGAGATCGTGCGGAGTCCACAGATCAGGCTTAAGTTCTAGTATTTGTGGTGGCAGCCTCTTCTCTCTCATACTCTCTGACGAGAGTCATTGATGAGATATAAGCAGGGACTTCAGGCTTTCTCTCTCGTGACTACTCCTTTTGATCCCTTCCTATAGTCAGCTAACTCTCCAAACTACCCTTTTTCCTCCAGTGCCTTTGCCCTAAAGCGTTGTTATTATTACATGGGTTTTCCTTATCTCTCTTTGCTCCTTTTCTAACCAGAAGTTACAAGTAGGTAGTGACGATCAGAAAGGAGGGCGGCCAGAGTGTGTGTACATCTTGGTTTATGTCTGTATTCATGTGCAGATTTGGGGGAGTGGGGTATAGACATAGGTTTATCTGTGTGGAGTTGGGGTCTCTGTGTAGACATGTAGACATACCACCCCACAGAGAGAAGTGCATTGTTGGGAATATGGGCTTTGACAGGCAAATAGCTGAATGGAAGGAGAGGGTCTGTGGCCAGTTCATAGGTGGATCATGGATGAAAACAAGTTGAAAAAAACTGAACATCTCACTGAGAAGGAGATCTTCACCCACCTCAGGTCCCTAACTCAGCCCCCGCAGGGCTCAGATCTTCTTGGGGATATTGGAGAATGAGTGAGAACGAGGTCTAGCTAGATGTCTCTGCTGGGTGTACCCTTTCCTTCTCATTTTCATTGACATGTCTACTGCCCACATAGCCACAAGCATTACAGCAGGGCTGGGGATCTGAGCATGGGACATTTTTTTGAAATTCATAAATGGCCAGGCATCCTCTTGTGAAATGTTTGCTTGAAAATCTAAAAGCCAAGCCATCGCTGTCAAACATCTCCTTCCTTCCCCTGCCCAACTTTACTTTCTCTCATCTCTGGTTATTATAAAGATACTGCTGTTACACTAATTATGTAGATTTGTGTCAGATGTAGCCTTTTTGTAGAACTAAAGAAAGTCTCCAACTTGTAGCCTAATACCTTCTCACAGAGGTTCTTATATTTCACTCCATCTGGAATCAGTGGATTTCACTTAAGTCAGAATTAATTTTGATGTCAACAGCTCCCATACCCAATTTTACATGAAAAAGAAATGATTGGCTATGACTGTGGGATTTTTTTCCCCTTTAAATTATGTTTCTTCCATCTCAAATCATCACATTTGGGAGCTACTTTTTGCCCACCACCTATCTTTGCCACCATAAACTGGTACCCTGCCTTTCTCAGTGCCCGGGATGGGGAAGAGGGGGAGGGCCAAGGCTGGCTTGCAAAGCTGACATTTCCCAGAGGCCTTTGGGCAAACAAGCATCTTCTGTGCTGCTACCACTTCACAGACTACCTTCTACCCCTGTGGTAGCCGCTGTGGTTCCTTGACCATAGTTTGGCAGATTTGTTGTTATTCCGAGTCTGACTCCCCTCAGCAGACTCTCCTTACTTCCCTCCCTGGGCTGGCTGAATCCTGGTAAATCCAGGCTTTGATTGGACAATGCCCCGATTTTGTTCCTACTTTGGTATTTTGCGCTTCTGTTTTCTACCCCATTGACCTTGTTGGGGAACCTTCCTGGCCAGTCTGTGACTGAGACTTGACAAGACCCCAACCCTTCAGTCTACCAAATCAGCTAGTCTGAGCCATGAGAAAAAATGTGGAAAACATCATCTAGAGAGCAGGTCAGAGGCCTTGATCCAGATGTGGTTGGATTGTTCCTGGTGTTCAGTTGTCCACATCAATTCTTCTCCAATCAAGAAAATGGACACATTTATTTTACATCTGAGGGTGTTTGTAGGGAAAGGAGAAACCCAGGAACAACAGAGAAGATGAAGTGAAGGCCCCTTTCTGTCAGAATTGGTCAGTGATGGGACAGACCAGACCAGAAACATCCTGGAATAGATTAGACAGAAGGGGCAGATGATCAGCAGGTCTCGGGAGCAGGCCCTCAGGAAGCCCAAGCATTAGGCTAATGTTTAACATACCCTGTTAACAACAGTCCTAGAGAATTCTGAGAGCAGATGATGGAGAGGTAGAAGGAAGAAGAAGGTCCACAGCAGGTAGCTAAGGACCCAGCCCTAAGAATTCAGGTTCAAAAGAAGAACTCCAGTTCCCCCAGAATACTGGGATGGGGCTAAGGGGAGATAACAAAGGAAGGGGGAAAGGAATAAGCATTTATTAGCACCTAGTACGTGGCAGGCACTGTGTGCTAAATATCTTCCAAATATTAGCTTATTTGCTTCTCACAATACCCCTGTGAGATGGGCACTATTAACATCCTCACTTTACAGTTGAAGACACTGAGGCAGGCAGAGGTTATTTGATTTGCCCAGCGTCACAGAGCTAGTTAAGTGTCTGAAGGCAAATTTGAACTCAGGTTTTGCTGACCCCAGGCCCAGCTCTCTATCCACTAAGCCACCAAGTTGCCTAAGACAAAAAGCCCTTCACTTAGGCTTACCTGGTCTGTTTTCCACTAAAAATCACTCTGTCATACTATCTAGGGAAATGTTTTTGTTTGTTTGTTTTTCTTTTCATAAATCATTCCCAAAGGAAAGATGAAAGTGTTGACAGGACTTATTAAAGGGACCCTCAGAAACCATGTAGGCCAACCTCAACCCTACTGGAAATCCCCGTTGTAATATTCCTGACAAATGAAGCTGAAAGGCCTCCACTGATGGGGAAATGATGTCCTCCCATGCCAATGCATTCAGCTTCTCATTAATTTGGCTTGCTAATTCATTTTCCCTTTTATCTTCTCTTAGCCTACATAGTAGTCACGTAATAAATGTTGGGCAATTGATTGACCAAGCTAACATCCCTCACCTTTTTACCCATCACTCCTAGTTCTGCTCTTCCGTGGGGCAGGCTTTCAGACATTCAGAGATGGCCATCATTGTCTGATTTCCCACCTCCCACTCCCTAATTCTTCTCTTATCCAAGCTAAACATTGTGTCATTCCAAAAACATTTTTAAGTGCCTATTTTATGCGGAGCACAGCTAGGGGTCTAAAGGAGGTATACAATTTAGATAAGACATGTCCCTGCCATTGTGGGGTTTTCAAAATAGTAGCAGGATAAGAGGCAAAGACAGATAATTATAATATATAACATAGTGGGTTAAGTACCTTAGAGAGTTACAAAAGGAAGTGTGATGTGAGGTATGAGGTGGCAGTGACCAGCAGCGTCAGGGAAGGCTTTTCTGAAGAAGTAGTGTTTGACTTTGGTTTAAAGGATGGGTAGGATATTAGGGGGTGGGGAGGGACCTCATGCTCAGGGAATAACATGAGCAAAGGCAGAAGGCACAAGACATTTTCAGAGAATAGGGAGAAAATCAGTTTGTTTGGGCCATGGAGGCGATAAGGCTGGAGAGATGAGGTGACGCCATATTCTGGAGGGGTGAAAATGCCAGGCAGAAGAATTTGGACTTAATCAACAGGCAAAGAAGTGCAAGGTTTTTTTGAACAGAGACATAACATAGCCAGATCTGTGCATGTGGACCATTATCCTGGTAGTGTTTTGAAGGATGCATGGGAGGAGGGAAAGGCCTGTGCTAAGGTGGTGGCTCTAAGGATGGAGAGAAGGAGATGGATACAAAGGATGTCAGTCTGTGATTAACAGATCTTGTGCTAATTGGATTGTAAAGTGAGGGAGATGGAAATGTCCACCAGGAAGTTACAGGTATGGCAGGAGGTACGAGTGGTAGGGATTGTCACCCACAGATATAGCAAAGTCAGAAGGAGAGAACAGAATGAGCAGGGGTTGATGCAGGTTGGGTTTGAGGTTCTGGTAGGATGTCCAGATGCTACCAGAGGTCTAGGTATGATGCCCAGAAAATCACTGGGAATCCTCTGTAAAGAGGGCGGTACTTAGAGCCATGGGAGTGACTGAAAATATAGGGAGAGAAGAGAACAGGGCCAAGGGAAGACCCTTAAGGATCACCCACATTCAGAGGTGACAGAAAGACAAAGAGTAAACCAGGTAAGAGAACAACCAAGAAGGGAAGTATCTGAGCCCAGGGAAGAGAAGAACATCCAGCAGAGGGGAGTGCTCGACTCTACCAGGAGGAACAGAGAGGACCAACCCCATTTCAGAGGCCTGAGATGAAGCATGCTACCCATCTCTTGCCTGGACGTGAGGGACCCAAAGTGCAAATTGAGATATATATTTTTGGGATATGGCTAGTGTGAGAATAGGCTTTGCTATAAATAGGGGATTTTCTTTATTCTCTCCCAGTTTGGGTTGGGGAAGGGAGACTATGGGAGGAAGAGAAAGGAGATTTTTGTTCAGTTTTAAAATTCACTTAATTTTTAAAAAATAAACAGAGGTCTAGGAAAATGAATGTAGAGCAGCCATTGGATTTATTTATTAGGGAGTCATAGGCAAACTTTGAGAGGTCAGTTTCATTGGGGTTCTGAGGTTGAAAACCAGTTTGCATGGGTTTGAGGGGATAATGAAGAAGTGAGGCAGCAGATGTAGGCAGTTTTACTAAGAAGTTTAACATTGAAAGAGAGTGACCAACATCCAAACACTTAAGAACTCTGATCAACTCAGTGACCAAACACTACAACCACTGTTCCAGAAGACTAACAATAAAAAGCACTGCCCACTTCCTGGCAAAGAGGAAAGTGGTGGACTAAATATGATTTTTTTTTTGGAGGGGGAAGGCAGCGTAATTGGGGTTAAGTGACTTGTCCAAGGTCATGTGGATAGTAAATGTTAAGTGTCTGAGGCTGGATTTGAACTCAGGTCCTCCTGATTTCAGGGCCAGTGTTCTATTCACTGTGCCACCTAGCCACCCTAAATATGCATTTTTGGACATGCTCAATAGAGACATTTGTTTTGCTTGACAGTGTATTTGTTTAAAAGGTCTTTTTTCTTTTCCTTTCACTCCAAGTGGAAGGAAGGGAAGAAGGAAAAAGGCAAATGCTTGATACTTGTGGGGGAAAAAAGTAAAAACAAAACAAACAAACAAACAAACAAAAAAAACAGTGTGGAGGACAGAGGAGGTCTAAGAATAGTCCAAAAGGTAAGGAAGTCATATTTTGGGATTTTCAGTTCCTTCACATAATAAGTGGTCTCAGGCCACATCATCACTGAAGTCATGTTCTCCTGGATATACTCTAGCTTGACAACATCCTTCCTAAAATGTGATACTTGGAAAACAGAGCTTTCGGGATAGCCTGACCAAGGCAAGGCAGAGTACAAAAGAACCCTAACCTGTTTCCCTGTCTGTCTCTGTCTCTGTCTCTGTCTCCCCCTTTCCCCCTCCTATTCCGCCCTCTCTCTCTCCCTCCTTCCCTCCCTCTCTCTCATCTAAAAACTGAATAAATATGTTATCTGTCTCTTCATCCAAGTCATTGATAAGAATGTTTTTGGTCTGGGGTGGCTAGGTGGCACAGTGAATAGAGCACCCGCCCTGGAGTCAAGAGGACCTGAGTTAAAATCCGGCCTCAGACACTTAACACAAAAACTAGCTGAGTGACCTTGGGCAAGTCACTTACCCTCAATTGCCCTCAAAAAAAAAAGCAAAAATAAAAGAATG
Source organism: Gymnobelideus leadbeateri (assembly GCA_011680675.1). Classification (NCBI taxonomy): domain Eukaryota; kingdom Metazoa; phylum Chordata; class Mammalia; order Diprotodontia; family Petauridae; genus Gymnobelideus; species Gymnobelideus leadbeateri. The sequence goes on along the minus strand of WOXC01010092.1, from coordinate 25,259 downwards.
TTTTTTGTAGAATATAAGCTACATGTGTGTAAAAATGCTTACATGTAAGTTTTGTTGTTCAGTCATTTCCGACTCTTTGTGACTCCATTTGGGGTTTTCTTGTCAAAGATACTGGAGTGGTTTGCTATTTCCTTCTCCAGCTCATTTGACAGATGAAGAAACTGAAGCAAACAGGGTTTAAGTGACTTGTCCAGGGGTCACCCAGCTAGTAAGTGTCTGAGGTCAGATTTGAACTCAGAGGATGTTCTCACAAGATGAACTCACACCCAGAACTTTATGCACTATGGCACCACCCAGCTGCCCTAGAAAGAAAACAGGGACTGTTTTCAATTATTACTTTGTATCACTATATGTTTATTAGATTAGGGAAAGGGTTCTTAACCTGGGGTCCCTGGATCATAAATAGATTTTAAAGAGTCCATGAACTTGTATGGGAAAAGTTACTTCTTTACTTTAATTCAGTCTATTTCCTTTCCTCTTCCTTTGGTATTTTATGCATTTAAAAACGTAATTCTAAAAGGGATCCATAGACTCCATCATACTGCCTAAAGAGCCCATGATGTAAAAAAGGTTGAAGAAAACCTGAACAATGGCAAAGGAAAGAACTGACACACTTCAATGGAGACCTTCCTCTAATTGGCCTAAATCCAATAATCAGTACTTTGGCTCCAGACTTTCAACTCACTCTGAACTGAATGGCCATCTAATCCATCTCTCCTCCTTGTCCATAGGGATATTGTGAGAGACTTTGTCAAATTGTTGCAATCCAACTATATTATGTCTATGGTGTTTCTCTGATCTCCTAGTCTAGGAACACCATTCAAAAAGGAAACCAGGTTAACATGGCATATAACTTGTTTTTGGTGAACCCATGCTGATTCAGAGATCACTGCTTTCCTAAATAATTTCCTCACTAATAATAGCAACAATAAATAATAAAATAATAAACAATAATAACTGACATCCATATAGCACTTTGAGGTTTACAAAGTATTTACATGCATTTGTCTAATTTGTTCAGAATTTGTCAGGATTCAAAGTCAAAGCTCACCAGCCTATAATTAGAAAAATCTAAATAACCTTTCTCCCCCTCCCCTTTTAAATTAGTGCCAATCTGAATGGAGTTATTGAAACTGGGTTATGAGCCAGAAACTTGATCCTAAGAAATTAGATGGATGGGGCTTTCACTCACTCTTGGCTTAGGCCAGATTGGAACCAGATAGCTGGATTGGTGTTTCTCGAAGCTTCCTTTTTAAATACAGTCCATCAAACCCTGAAGATTAATTTTTTTTTCCTCTTTATAAAGAGCAGCCATAGAAGACAGTGGTCCCTGCTTCAAAGCCTCAGATATGTTAAACTCTTTTCCCCCCTTTTAAACAAGAGATATTTTCCTTTTAATCTATTCCAAATGAGAACTTTCTGGAGAGAAGGGGAAAAAAATCACTCCAGGAACCCACTCTGTGAGGCAAATTGGTTTCTGATGTGGGTAGTGGGGGTTGGGAGGTTGGGGAGGAAAGCAAGTGGGGGATGGGGAGGAATCCAATCTGGAGTCTTTGGCAGGAAAATAGAAAGAACCCAGCATAAAAGATTCGGTTTGTGTTTGGGGGAAAAGATTGTTACAGTTTTGAGTTCTGCGCTGGGAATGTTTGGAGGAGCAGAGTTATTGATAGCCATGGCTGGTCGTACCAGTGGCCACTGAGGCCTTTCATTTACCTCTCCTGGCCTGGTCTGGTCTCTGTTCAAGATCACCTTGTCATGCTGCCTCAGAAACCTTTTTTTCATAAATAATTCCTCAGGGGAGAGATGAAAGTGATAAAAGGACCTGTAGACTAGAGGACTAAATAGGCGTACTCACTTGGGGAAGGCCTTGGCTTGTAGGACTCGATTACCAAAGCAAATGAACCCCTTTCATTTTTTTTCATTTAATATGTTAATGGTATTATTTCTCATGCTTCTTTCTTGGCAAACAGATTGACACTATTGTTGTAGGTCTTGTTTCCTTTTATTTTTCATGCTCTGTTTTTGTAATCTGAGGCTCTTGTTGGAAACTTGTGCCAAAATAAATCAGATTAAACCTTGCTAGCTGGGTTAGTAGAAACTTCTAGGAGTTTGTCCCAGTGCCCTGGATCAGAACTGATTCCAGTAGCTCCTTTCAACACTGCTGCTCACTGAGCTTCTGGGGAAGGGAAAGGTCAAGAGGAACATCGCCCCAACAGGCCAGGATGGCTGATACCATAAGCTGGGCCCTTGAAAAATGCCTTGGGTTTGGTCCTGAAAAAACAATGCTGATGTTTCTCTCTAGTGGCTTCCCTAAGTTCATCGAGAGGCTTCGGAGGATCCTTCATTTATTGTCATTATTACTTATTAAGAAACAACAAGCTTGAATTTCAAAAGGATATGTGAAATATATACCCCTCTCACCTGCTGCTTATCCAAATGCACTTTCTTTTCCCATGCAGAGACTACTGTGAACTTGAAACTCTCGCAGTGAGATCACTACCATGTGCCAAGGTTTTATCTTCAGAGTTCCAAAAATACTGATATCCCTCCATGGGGACTTAGGGCATCCAAAACTCAGGATCCATTAACTCAGCCTGTTCCTTGAATTTGGAATCAACTCTTCCCAGTCACTTCCTTTCTTTTTTTCCCTCAATTTATTAAATTATTTGTTCTTAGTTTTCAACATTCACTTCCATAAGTTTTAAATTTTCTCCCCCCTCCCTCCCCAAGACAGCTTGCAATCTGATCTGGGCTCTACACATACATTCCTATTAAATACATTTTCACATTAGTCATGTTTCATAGAAGAATTATAACGAATGGGAAAAACCATGAGAAAGGGAAAAAAACAAAACAAAACAAAACAAAAAAAGGAAATAGTCTGCTTCATTCTTCATTCCTACTCCATAGTTCTTTCTCTGGATGTGGCTGGCATTTTCTGTCATGTGTCCTTTGGAATTGTTTTAGGTCCTTGAGTTACTGAGAAGGTCTAAGTCTATTAAAATCAGTCCTCACACACCATGGCTGTTACTGTCTACAATATTCTCCTGGTTCCCCTCACTCAGCATCAGTTCATATAAATCTTTCCAGATTTCTCTGAAGTCCACCTCTTCATCATTTCTTATAGCACAATAGTATTCCATTACATTCAAATACTATAAATTTTTTAGCCACATGCCAATTGATGGGCATCCACTTGATTTCCAGTTCTTGGCCACCACAAAAAGAGCCACTATAAACATTTTTGTTCATGTGGGTCCTTTTCCCATTTTTATGATCTCTTTTGGATACTGCCCTAGAAGTGGTGTTACTGGATCAAAGGGTATGTACATTTTCATAGCCCTTTGGGCATAGTTCCAAGTTGTTCTCCAAAATGGTTGGATCATCTCACAACTCCACCAACAATGCATTAGTATTCCAACATTCCCACATCCTCTCCAGCATTTATTGTTTTCCTGTTTTGTCATGTTAGCCAATCTGATAGGTATGATATGGTACCTCAGAGCTGTTTTGATTCGAATCTCTCTAATCAGTAGTGACTTAGAACATTTTTTCATATTACTATAGGTAGTTTTAATTTTTTCCTCTGAAAACTTCCTGTTCATATCCTTTGACCATTTATCAATTGAGGAATGACTTGTTTTCTTGTAAATTTGACTCAGTTCTCTATATATTTTAGAAATGAGACCTTTATCAGAGACACTGATTGTAAAAATTCTTTCCCAGTTTTTTCCTTCCCTCCTAATCTTGGTTGTATTGGCTTCATTTGTGCCCAAACTTTTAAATTTAATGTAATCAAAATTATCCATTTTATATTTCATAATGTCCTCTATCTCTTGTTTGGTCATAAATTCCTCCATTCTCCATAAATCTGACAGATAAACTATTCCTTGCTCTCCTAATTTGTTTATAGTATCAGTCTTTATACCTAGATCATGTACCTATTTGGACTTTGTTCTGGTACACGGTGTCAGATGTTGTTCTATGCTCAGTTTCTACCATACTATTTTCCAGTTTTTCCAGCATCAAACAGTGAGTTCTTGTCCCAGAAGCTGGGGTCTTTGGGTTTATCAAACAGTAGATTGCTGTAATGATTTGACTACTGTGTCTTATATGTACTTAACCTATTCCACTGATCTGTCCTTCCATTTCTTAGCCAATACCAAGTGGTTTTGATGATTGCTGCTTTATAATACAACTGAAGGTCTGGTATGGCTAGACCACCTTCCCCAGGATTTGTTTTCATTAATTCCCTTGATATTCTAGACCTTTTGTTCTTCCAGATGAGTATTGATATAGTCACGTCCTTTCTAACCCATACCACGAATCCTTTACCTTCCCATGATACCTTTGGTCTGCTACTCAGGGGACCTTGTCTCTCTCTCCCATCCTACTTCTTAAAGCCAATCCAACTTCCTTTCAGGGCCCATCTCAAAGGCTACCTTCTACATGAAGCCTTTCCTCTTTCCCTCTGGCTTCTAGTGCCCACCCTCCCAAATTGTGCTCATCACATATATATATATGTTGTCTTTCCCTTTTGACTCCATGAACCTCTTAGAGGGCAGGGACTGATTCACTTATGCCTTTATATCTTCAGTTATAAAACCACAGTGCATGAAATTTACAAATGACTGTCAGTTGATTGATTCCCCTGTTTCTCAACCCTTTCCAGAATGCAGGAGTTTGGAAGGCCAGCCAGGTTCTGTTGGACCACCCCGTGAAGGAACAGGGAGGGCATTTGAGAGATTCTGACTTCCTGAAAAGATGAATCCCTGTTCTAGGGAAAGCAAAATGTTCTCCTGGGCCTAGGAATTCTTCAGACTCCTTGCACAGTTCACCTTAGGAGAGGGAACTTTGGGAAGGGCAAGCCTAGCCCCTGAACTGCTGCTGGAGGAAGGACTATGCCTTCCTGGGAATGCCTCTGCCTCTCCCATCTCTGGAATTTTTTCCCCTTTCAAACTTTGGCCTTCCAAGCTTTTTAGACTTTCCCATATGAACTAGGGGACACACCTGGAAAGATTATAGGGCCACCTTTTCTCTTTAGATACTATTCCAGTCATGAGATAGGGACCTGCTGCTCTGCAAGGACTGATTGTCCTTATGTCCCTGAGCCCTCTGAGAGAGACCAAACTTCAGCAACTTTGCTGAAGGAGCAAAGCCTTGGGATGCAGGAGAACTGGTTTCTTGTTCCTGCTCTGTCATTAGCTCCAGACCTCTGTTTTTTCCTCTGTAAGACAACAGAGTTAGACAAGGGGGGCTACAAGATTCCATCCAGCTCTGCTAGCCCATGAGTCCCTGAAATGGGGGCTCCATCTGCCTCTGCCTCAGCAAAGATGCAGTTAAAGTAAGAGCTGAATGTGCCTTCTTTCTTTCTGAGTTTGGGGAAGTTTCTTCTCTCAGGGGTCTCAGTTTCCTCCTCTAAAATAAAGAAATGGAGCCAGATGATCCCCTTCCAGCTCTCCCTTGAGGGTCTGGAGAGCAAGTTGGTCTAAGGCTTCTTTCAGCCCCCTTCCCCAAAGCATCTCCCTGCTCCCTGAAATGGCTACCCCAGCTCTCCTAAGCCCCAGTTATCAGGCTTCTTGGAGGCCAGACATGAAGAAGCACCCAACCTTAGCAGCTAGTCATCAAGAAGAATTCATTTAAATAGGAAACTAGCAATGCCTCAGTTCCTCTTGTGAGAGAAGAGGGGGAGCAGAAACTTACAGCCTGCTGGTCATTGGCTTCATAGTGTCTGCCTCTCTACCTAAGGAAAAAAAAAACACAAAAAACTGAAGATGCCTTTTGTACCACCTTACCCCAGGTATATTTTGTGGTCCTACCAGTGTAAAATTTACTAGCTATGGCTCTGATTCATTCTGTTCTCCACATATTCAGAATCTGATCTGCATTTCTTCTTGAACACTCATGAACTAATTTCCCAGGATCTTTACTGGCTACCAATGTGGGGGGGGGGGCCGGGGGGGCAGAGAAGCCTTGATGGAGTATAATTAGCTGGATAATAGCTGGAGGATAATTAGCAAAAAAAGCAAATGTGTTCTCCCCTATATGCTTTACCCACCCCACCATCCCATCCCCTAAGGCTTCTCTACCCTAATATCCTCATCCTTTAAAAATAAATCCTCCAGGGGTGGCTAGGTAACACAGTGAATAGAGCACCAGCCCTGGAGTCAGGAAGACCTGAGTTCAAATCCGGCCTCAGACACTTAACACAAAACTAACAGTGTGACCTTGGGCAAGTCACTTAACCCCAATTGCCCTGCCTTCCCCCTCCAAAAAGCAATCAATCAATCAATAAATCCTCTACAGAGGATCTGCCCAGTGCACCATGTTTGGGGGATCCTAGTATAAGGCTCACTCTAGCCATCTATGACTTGTCACATGACAGGCTTAATTCAGTTTTTCTCTTGCCATCTTCTTCGCCTATGCAAATCATATTGCTAATGTGCCACAGTTTTCTTCTACTCACCATACGTTTTTCCCATTGCCCTTTGGACCATCTCTAGTTCTGTTCCTTTGCAGAATAGTGTACCCCATGATTTATGACTATTGAGAGGCAACAGGGGTCATCATCCAATGGAAAAATGAATGAATGGTCCTCAGAGGACCTGAGTTTGAATCCCAGCTCTGCTGACTTTGACTTGTATGATCTGGAGTAAGCTGTTTAACCTCTGGGCCTCAGTTTTCTTATTGGTAAAAAATGAAAGGGTTAGTCTTAGTGACCTCAGATATGCCTTCCAGCTCTAAATCTGTGACCCCGATCCTGGTATTACTTCGGAATGCTAGTGTTAAAAGCATGGGGTATGATAGCCTACCATTATCAAAAATGTTAATTTCCCAAATGAAATCTCCTTCTCTTCAGTTCTGGTCTCAGTTCACTGTTGATCCAAGTTACACATTATGGTGGGCCTGCTGAATGGGCTGCCCATCTAATTATTTATCGTGCTTTGATATTCAAAAACTTGTGGTTTTACCTGTGACCCAAGTGACAGCACCTCCTAAACAGGTAAGCACTAGGAGTTATCATAGCTGAAAAATTCTTTACCCTGCATCCAGCCCCATAATAAACCTATCTAAACCTCATGAGGTTAATATGACCATAGTCATACAAACTGTCAGCATGTCATAAGCTGAACGGTGTACATGCTTCATCCACTTAGGTTTTCCTGTGTGCAGTGTTAAGTTCATCACTATTGTATAGCAGTGGATTTCATGGGGAAGCCCTTTATTAAAGAAAAGTAGCTTGAGGGGCGGCTAGGTGGCGCAGTGAGTAAGAGCGCCGGCCTCGGAGTTGGGATGACCTGAGATCAAATCCGGCCTCAGAAAATGAGCACCCACACATAAATCATGACTAGCCATGTAACCTTGAGCAAGTTACTTAATCCCAATTGCTTAAAAAAAAAAGAAAGAAAGAAAAAGCCACTCCTGATTAACTATGATTGATTTAGATCTTCTCAGCAATACAATGAGCCAAGACAATTCCAAAAGACTCCTGATGGAAAATGCTATCCACATGCAGAGAAAGAACTATGGAGTCTGAATGCAGATTGAAGCATATTATTTTCACTTTGTGGGGGGAGGTTGTGATTTTTCCTTTTTGTTCTATTTCTTCATTCATAGCATGACTAATGTGGAAATATGTTTACATTTATATATGTGAGGTTGCTTGCCATCTTGAGGAGGGGGGCTGGGAGGAAGAAAGAAAAAATTTGAAACTCAAAATCTTATAAAAAATTAATGTTGAAAACTGTCTTTACATGTAATTGGAAAAAAATAAAATACTATTTACCAAAAAAAAAAAGAAAAAGCCACTGAAAGGCAAAAACTTCACCAAATTCCACTTGCTTTCATGCTCCATTTTCTTGCTGAACAATTTGGCCACATTCACTCCCTAAAAGCCATAGAAATGAAAAAAATTAGCACAGAATAATCCCTTTCAGGACTAAGTCAGTTATTTTAGGGTTTGGGGAGTCCTCTTTGTTGGCACAGCCTGTATAAATTAGAAAGGAATTTTATTTCTATCAAGCATCATATACAAGTAAAAGGCAACCAAATTTACTTTCCAAGCTTAGTTGTTTTTTTTTTTACAAAAATACAAAAAGTTTTACTCACCTTTTTAAAAAATGAAGAACAGGGAGCACAAATATAGCTGATATTTTAAAATATGTTTCAGTTCCATGTTGTGGCCAGTTAAACATAAGGGAAGGAGGGTGGGACAGAGGTGAAGGCATTCAATTTCTCTTGTGAGCTCAAGTTGTCCTGTTTTTCCTTGAAAATACCAACCCAGTAACAGATGTTTTGCTTGTCTGGAACTTTTAATGTTAGCAGCAGCTTGATTCTCTTGATTGAAGGGGATAGATGAACAAGGACCAGAAATATGTTTGAGTGGTAAAGACAGCTGAGGGCTCGAGCAACCAAGCTTACAAGGGATAACTTTCCAAAGGGATTTTTCCTTTTGAGTTCCAGGATGGCCTTTTGGCATCATCAAGGGTAGCATGGAGATGACAAGTTAATGAAGCCACTTCTTCTTCATCTGCTCCTGAGAGTCCCCTTGGCTGAGTTCCAAGGATCTAGAGCTGCAGTTGTTTTAGAAGAGGTCTCTCTTAGCCAAGGGCAGCTCAATTATCATGTATTTTGGGGAAGTTTCTGCTCAGTCATTTCTTTCTGAAAGTTGTTGCATTTAAAACAGAACTCTTACCACTTTTGTTTTCAAAAGAACAAAAAAGCCCCAGCTGCCAATCTGGTATATCCAGTAAGAACTCTATGATGCACCTCTCTCCCCACCCCAATAAGTTGGCCAAAAAAAAAAAAAAGTAAGGAACTCTCTTCCCTTTCAAACCAGTACTGACCTCGGACTAATTTTCTCTGGCCCTTAGTCACTTAAGAACCTACTGAGGGAATGATTTACTCCCATCTGTGGCTTTGCTATTCAGCAATGAGGAGTAAAAATCAGTTGAAGAGCTGGACATAGTAATAAACCTACAGACCACTCAACTTTCTCCATCTCTTACTGTCCACTACCTCCCTCAACATCTCTTTATCTCTGTGTTTCCCTCTCTTCTTCCTCTGCCTTTCTCTCCACTGCCCCTTTTTTCTTCCCCAACTTTAATGGCCCACAGTATGAAGCTGAATGGTTGTTTTTTCCCCTATTATTGATTTTAAAATTGAGTGACTAACCTTTTATATATTTCTTTTTTTTTTTTTTTTTTTCAATTCTGTCACAGGCATTTTTATTAACAGACCATTAGAAAAATAATCATGGTGTAGAGACCTTTAGTTCATTCTTCTAATAAGCCTGTTGATCTGGTCTTCCCTATTACCAGCATCTCCACCTTCCACAAAATGTGTAGTCTTTTTCTTCATTCCCCCTCGTGGAGAAGATAATTTGAAGGGCCACAGGAAGTTGTTGGCAGCTTTGAAGTACTTGCCAACAGTGTAGATCTCATGGATCAAGTCCTCCATGCAGATAATTCCATATTTACCAAGAGATTTTGCAATAAGGGCATTATCTGTCAGGGCAATTCTCTGCTTCTTGATCTTGCCATAACCACGTTTGTAAATCAAGTCATTCACAGACTTCAGGTTTGGATAACCCCATGCAATGTATGGTTCCACAATCCTCAGCATGTTGATCGAGGCCTTGTTAAGCTTAACAAAAGTGCCATTGAAGATTTGTCGAAGGTGAAGAAGCTGCAATACTTTTCGGACCTTTGGGCTAACACCATTGATACCTCTAATTCTGATCACAAAAGCTAACTTGGGTTCAGCAGGTACATAGTAGTTGCCAGCTTTGCGTGCCATTCTAGCCAGTCGGATTTCACTTCTGTACATCTGTCTGTACTCCTTATGGTAGGCCTTGGCTTTTTCATAGATAACTTTTCTCCGTATTTTATGGAGCTTTTTTATAGCCATCTTCTTCTTCAAGCGTTTGGCCTTCAGTATTGCAAAAGCCTTTCTTTTTTTCAGAAGGGATTCCGGAACAGATGGTAGCTTCTTCTTTTCTTCTACGCCCGCCATGATTCCAGCCGGAAAAACCTTTTATATATTTCTTGTAGTTGTTTTTTTAAAGAACATTTAACATTCAAGAAATATGTATTGATTCCGTGCTGTGTACCAAACAGATAAGATATGGTCTCTAATCCCTCCCTAAACTTCTAATATAGGAAGAGGAAAGACACAACTACAAAAAAGTCATGATTTGCAATATTATATAATAAGTACATTAGAAAGTAGCAAAACAAAAGGATATGTAAGTTCCAGGCTTCATGGAGGAGGTGCCATTTGCTTTGGGCTCTAAAAAAATAACTAGGAACTCAGTAGATAAAGAAGAGAGAGGAGAGCATCCTGGACCTGGGGAACAGAATGAGTCAAAGTCCAAAAGACAGAGAGAGAGAGAGAGAGAGAGAGAGAGAGAGAGAGAGAGAGAGAGAGAGAGAGTGTGTGTGTGTGTGTGTGTGTGTGTGTGTATTTGGAGGTATGGAGTAGTCCAGTCTGGCCAGAGGATAGAGGCAAAAGAAGATAAAGGAATTCCCAGTTGTGGAAAGCCTTGAATGAGTTTCCTTGATCGGCAGAGTGGCATGGCAAGATCTATGCTTGAGAAAGATTTTTTTTCTGGCAATGATATGAAGATGAGTTGGAGGGATGAATATCAGCAGTCCAGACAGGGGCTAATGAAGGGCTGTATTAGGAGTTAACTGTGGGAATAGAGAGGGCACTTGAAAGTTTTTCTTAGGTTTCACTGTCCCTAAATGGGAACCGAATCTTCATAACTGGCATACCTGTGTTCTAAAATATATCTCTTGAGGGGTAGATTCCAAATAGGAAGTAATGGAGTGGGGTAGGGAATCTGTCCTTTCTAGAAAAGAAGGCCTGAGCCCTTGTACTCCCCTTCATCCCCCACCCTGCTAGCCCCAGTCTGGCCAGCCAGAGTGAACACCTGAATCCTTGTATTTCTCTTTTTTGAAATCATTTCTCTCCCCTTTGGCTTTATTTTTCGGTGGTGTTTCAACAGTCACTGACAGAATGGCTCATATCAAGCACCAGTCATGGGCCCCATGGCCCTTGCTTTCTTGCTTTATACTTTAGTAAAAGATTTCATTCCTCTTTGACCCAGGACCTGGTCTCTATGAACTGGTTTCTGGCCTTTGGTACACCCTTTTGGAGATACTAGCCTGGAATTTCATCCTAGGCTGGAAGGTATTTTTACTGTAGGAAAGTAGAGGGAAGAACCCCTAAAGGCAGTGTGGTTTGGTAGCAAGGCTGCTAGATAAGGAGCTGAGAAGCCCCCTGTGACCAGACTCTCTAAACTCTATGTGTGACCTTCGTCAGTCACCTAACTACCTGTAGATCTTCCTTTTCTCATTGGCAAAATGAGACTTTTACAATAGGTCATCTCTGAGGTCCTTTCCGGCTCATAATTTCAAACAGAGGCCACTTTCCATTTCCTGGGGATGTCATAGATAGAATTCGTGTATTAGCTGGGAGGTTAAAGTAGACGGCCTTTAAAGACCCATCTTGAGATTTCATCATTACGTGGTAAGTACATCAGAGAGTTACAAAACAAATTCCTGTTTGAGCCTTACAGGAAAACTCTCCTGACTTTTTTTTCTTTTAAAGGGGTCTCCTTTAAAGAATCTCATTCTTCTTGTCATTGAGTCAGGCTAGTGTTCTCCTGGGTGATCTCTTTCAGGCAGAGAAGATAGACATGACTTGTAATTTAAGAGAAGCTGAGGGGATTGATGTGTCTCCTAAAGCTTCTCATTGTGTAGAGGAGTTTGGCCTGACTAGAGTTTGGCCAGGCTGTCACGAGGGCCTTCCCACTCCAGGAACCAGCCAAAAGGCGCATGAGTTATGAGGAGAACTCATTTCCAAGCAACTGTGGTTGCACAAAGAAATTCATCCTGTCAGATCCCTCACCTTTTGTAAGAGTGAAATAAGGAAGCCTCACTCACCCTCAGCTTGTTTCCCTTTCACTAAGAATAGTCCTGTGACCTGTTAAATACAAATGCATCCCTCATGCTGAAAACATGATAATGAGTGGGGGCCTCAGAAAGCTGGAATTCACAGAGCCCGTGGGAAATAGAGCGTTAGAGGCCACAACATTCCAGCTTTGATACTTGGATGGAGTGAGTGTCTGCCATCCGTTAGTCACAGTGGTTCTGGGTTCTGAGGCACATGGTGGCTGAACCAGCGCCTTTTCCTTTCAACTGTGCTAAGTTGGACTTAGCCAGTTTGAAACTGTGGAGACCCACACCTTAGCATCAGCATCACTACCACCACCAAGACTGTAGAAAATAGTTTTAAAATTTTTTTGAAAAAACAAAACAAAACAAACCAACACCAACCCCAAAACAGCAAGCTATAAAAATAAAAAATCATGTTAGGGAAAGAAATAGAGAATAAGATCAAAGCCTCTTGTAACCCAAGCATTCTTCAACTGGCGTTCCTCATTAATTATGGCTTGGGAATTTTCCAGCAAGTAAAACCACTCTTGTGTTGCATAGTTAAGCAAAGAATTGTTTTCTCATGTTGGCACCAGTGACTGTTTGGAGAAGGCAGGCACCTTGAACAAAGGGTAAGACACATATGTGACTATTGTATATATACACAACACTCTTGCCCTCAGGTGTTAGCTATGGTTACAAGGCTAAAAATATAACACTCCTCTCCAGTAGTACCAGGTCAGGGACCTTTGTTATCCCCCCCTAAAAAATGCCCTGTCTTTGAGGGTGTTAGTGTTATTATCACAATGCTCTGTTGGAGGTGATGAAAAAAAAGAGATGTCAGGAGTTCCCTGCAACTTAATTCAGTGTTGACAACATTCCAGCAGACATTCAGTAGAGGGAAGGAGGTTCTGTAGACTCTTGTCTGTAGCCCATCCCAGCTCAAGATGAACAGGACTTGGACCCTCAAGTCCCAAGTGATTTGAGACAGACAGTCCTTCCCATTGGTTGCTGGGGGCTGCCTTCATGTTGCAGGTTCCATAAAAGTCTCCTCATGGTGGTATGAATGAGGGGGAAGAGAAGGATACTCAGGTCTGTCTTTGGAAGCAGCATGTGCTGGCTGTTTCTAATCCACTGGGAAAGGTGGGATGAATTAGAGTAATTTTGTTCTGACAAGTTCTGACTCTGCTCTCTCGTACAGCACCTTTTTGAGATTCTGGACAATCCATTTCAAATTCATGCATATTCCATATGCAGCTAGCTAAATGCCACTAAGTAGGAACTAGATATAGGCCTCAAAGGGAAGTGAAGAAAGGGATTCACTAAAACTACTTCCTTAGACATTATTGACCCACGTTCTGGAGATGTGAAGGTGGCATTGCTTGCTAAGCACTCATGGATGAAGATGATGATGGTGGTGGTGGTGATGATGATGATGAAGATGACAGTAGAGTGAATTTACCTCTTAAGTCTTTCTCCCACACCTTTCCCAACTACCACCAAAGAGTGTAAGCTCCCTGACAGCAGAAGCAGAGGCTACTGCTTTTCTCATCTTCTTATATCCCTTATGGTGCCTAGCATAGTAAGCACATGTAGATTCATTGATTTCTGTGCTCAGATGAATATTCCAGGTTAAAGAGAGGGTGGGGATAGGCATGATGGAGCTGGGAACCCAAATGAATCTTAAGGAAGGGGGAAACACAAAAAGACAGTGAGCTCCACCGATGGATTTTAAGGGTGCTGCTTGTGGATGCATCTGCAATCATTGTTCTTGAATTATGTCAGGGTATGGCCTCTCTTTAAAGCTATCATGAAAAAGCACAGTTATGAAACAGACCCAGGCAGTCAAATGAAAACCAGACGATTAGTTGTGCATAATTCCAGGAAAGAGCTTTCTTGTTGGAACGCTATGATCTGATCTCTGCTGTCAGAGGCAGAATTGTATTTAGAGGGATCCACTTAACACGTGAGGTCTTACCTGGTGGGTGATTTCAGAGGTGGAAGCATCATGCTTTATTACTGAGTGTGATGAGGTACAGAAGAAGGAACATTCCCTCTTTGGGGGCTGAGCCAGACCACCCTCTGTTTACAGAGCTTTCTTGGAGACCTTCCACTCCAGAGTCTAAAGACTCTTGAACAAATTGTGAGCTCAGGGAGCTTTTTTCTCTCTCTCAGTTTAATTCCATTCATTTCAATCAATTTTTTTTATTTTTTTATTTTTTGCTTTTTGGAGGGCAGTTGGGGTTAAGTAACTTGCCCAAGGTCACACGACTAGGTTTTTGTTTGTGTGTGCGTTAACTGTCTGAGGTCAGATCCGAACTCAGGTCCTTCTGACTCCAGGGCCTACGCTCTAGTCACTGCGCCACCTAGCCGCCCCAATCAAATTTTTTTTTTTAATGCCTACTATGTACAAAGCACCATGTTAGGTTCCAGGGCTATGATGACAACAAAACAGCCCCTGCCCTCCAAGAACTTAGATTCTACCAGAACAGGAGTTCTTAATCTATCTTGGCAGTTAGGTGAAGCCTACAGACCCCTTCTCAAAAAATGTTTTTAAATCATTAAATAAAGTGCATAAGATTACAAAAAAAGCCAATTATATTGAAATATAGTTACCAAGATGTTTTATAGAATAAGTTCACAGGCCCCAGGTTAAGAACCTTGATCTAGAAGGAAGGGTACGATATGTACCCTGATCAATAAATCCAAGGTAATATGAGGTAGGACAGAGGGGTGGGGATGGGGAGGCTTTCAGTAGTAGGTGGTGCCTAAACTGAGCCCTGAAGGAGGCAGAAGGGAGGAGGGGAGTACATTCCAAGCACAGGAGATGACCTCTGCAAGAACGTGGGACATGCAGGTAGAATGTTGAGTTCAGGCATTGTGGAATAGGGTAGTTTGCCTGTACTTGGTGATTTCAAGTCTGGAAAGGTAAATAGGAGCTAGACTATGGAGGGGTTTAAATGCCAGGCTGAGGATTAATATTTTATCCTAAAAGTAGTAGGGAACCACTGAAGATTTTTGAGCACGGTCAGTATTGACTTGGCATTTACAAGGAGGATTGATTAAGAAGGGGTGGACAGATGGGAAGCAGGAGGTGAAGAAGGTGGTGGTCAGGTGAATGGAGAGGTAGGTATACCAGATATGCAGAGGTAGGATCAGCAAGACCTAGCAACTCCTAGCTCACTAGACCTTGTTCACTCTGCAGCCATCTTCCTGCCATGTTGCCATACTTTTGCCCTTTGCCTTTTCTTGGCACCCCAGCTTCTGCCTGAGACCTTGTGCTCTTGTTTGGTGATAATTTCATCATCAAAAAAATATTTATTAAGCACCTACTATGTGCCAGTGTTTTTTTAAAAATATTATCTCATTTGATCCTCACAGCAATCCTGGGAAGTAGGATTATCCCCATTTTACAGTTAAGGAAATTGAGGCAGGCAGAAGTTAAGTGAGTTGCCCAGAAACACTCAGCTAGTACACATCTGAGGCTGATTTGAACTCAGGTCCTCCTGATTCCAAACTCGGTGTTATATTCATTGTACCTACTGGCTGCCCACTCTCAAAACTACCACACTACACTTTCGCCACCTTCTTTCTATATCTGTTCTCTGGAAAGAGTAATCAAATCAACACTAGCATTCCTGGAAAGTACATATTAATCAATTGAAAACACTTATCATTACTGTGTCTTCCCTAAACAAAACATTCTTTTCTAGACATCATTCCACTATATGTACTTCCTCTATTAAAACATAAGCTCCTTCAAGGAGTATTTGCTTTTTTTACTTGTATTTCCAGCATTTAGCACAGTGCTGTTGCATAGCAAGCATTTTGTAAATGCTTTTTCATTCATTCATTTATGTAATGTATCAGGATGATATGGCATGGGAAGGATGGCAAGAAAGATGGTATCCTTAACCGAAATGGGGTGATTTTGAGGAAGGGTAAGAGTAGGGGAAAGATAATGAACTTTGTTTTAGACACGTTGAGTGTAAGCCATCCGTCAGACAGTTGGCAGTGCAGTACCAGATGTCAGGATAAACTTTAGGGAAATAGAGATGAAAACCTAGCAAAGAAAACCTAAGAAGGAAGTGTTGGACAGGAGCAAAACCAGGAGAAAATAGCGGAGTGAATAGAGCACCAGCCCTGGAGTCAGAAGGACCTGAGTTCAAATCCTGCCTCAGAGGCTTAACACAAAAAAACTAGCCGCATGACCTGGGGCAAGTCACTTAACCCCAATTGCCCTCCAAAAAGCAAAAAAAAAAAAAAAAAAAAAAGAAAGAAAAGAAAATAGCACCACTGAAGGCAAGGGAAGAGTGATTATGAGGGAGGAAGCAATGGTCAACAGTGTCCAAAGGCACTGAAAGGGTATTGGCTTCAGCAGTTGAGAGTTCATTGGTGATCTTGGGGAGATCAGTTTCAGTAATGCTAAGGTTGGAAACCTGAGTTAACTAGTGGCCATTCTCTCTTTCCCCAACCCCTTTTTGCTCCTCAGGACTGGTGTGATGGGGAGTGTTGCTCAGCAATACCTAGTTGGGGAGGATGTTTCCTTTCTTAGCATCCTTCTCTGAATCTGCCCTAAACCTGTGGCAAGGATCTGGAAGGGAGAAAGCTAAGAATCTGAGCCCATGAAAAATTCATGGGTATCTACCTTGACACATCTAGTCAGGGTGCCCAAGAAGGAGCTCAGAAGTAAGCTTTAAGGACAGGAAAGGTTTGGAATTTTAGATTATCCATCTGTACCTGGATGGACAAAAGAAGGAGGGAGGTAAAGGACTGAGAAACACAGAGCACATGTGGAAATTAGTGAGATCACAGGAAGGGAGGAGAGAGACAGACAGACAGACACACTACAAGCTCTGAAGTGCCTTCAGGGCCATGTCTTACTTATCTACTCTCCCTCCCCCCGCCACTCTGCACTTACCTCACCTTATGTCACAGTAAGGATGGGGAGACAGGACCCTTCTCTCTGCCACAAATTGTGACCTTAGACCAGGCACTTAATTTTTCTGGCCCTCGCTTTCTTTGTAACATGAGAAGGCTGGACTAAATGAGTTCTCTCAATTATGTGACTCTAGTAGGCAACCAATAAATGTTGGTTGATAAATGAGCTTGAGAGAGAAGAGAAAGAAGCTTATAGATTGAGTCTGGCTGTAAAACAATCCAATCAAACCTAGACTTTTCTCTCAGAAATGGGGGTGCCTAGGTGGTCCCTAGGGGCCCAGAGTGAGGGCTTCACAAGGTGTAAACACTTAATGCCAAGAAAGGAGAAGCATGTCCAGATAGGAGTTTGTCTGAACAAGACGGAGGTGGTGGTGGTAGGAGACTACAGGCTCCGTATGATATGGCAGCCTCAAAGAGTTTAGATTTTCTAGAAAGAAACCTATTCTTGGGTTTCGTGATAGGCGTAGTTCCCAGAAATAAAGACATGATAGTCCTGTTGGTATTCTGCCCTGGTTGGCCCACACATGAAGTATTGTGCCCAATCCTGGGCGCCACATTTGAGGGACAGTGATAAACAGGAGAGCATCCAGAGAAGGGCCTTGAGTTTGTGCCATTTATGGAACAATTGAAAGAACAAGGGATGTTCTTTCTGGAGATGAGCACACTGGAGGGGGAAGGGAGAAACTGTGGGAAAGGGATTAGGCTCCTTATATTGGGCCACAGCGGTCAGAACTGGGAGCAATCAATGGAAGTGACAGAGAGGGACATTTAGGTTTTATGTATGGAAACATTTCTTAACAATTAGAGCTACTCCAAAGTGGAATGGGATGCCTTGGGAGGTAGTGATCATCTTCCCCCACCACCACTTCCCACCCCCAGCCCCATCTAGAGGACTTCAGTCAAAGTCACAGTGATCATCTGTCAGGTACACTAGAGAGGAAAATCTTTTTTTTAAGTGTATTTATTTACTTTTAGTTTACAACATTCAGTCCCACAATCCCTTGAGTTCCAAATTTTCTCCTCCTCCCCACCCCTATGGTAGCATGCAATTCGATATAGGTTCTAAAAATACCTTCACATTAAACATTAGCCAAATCGTAAAGAAGAATTATAACCAATGGAATGAACAACAAGAAAGAAGAAACAAAACAAAACCAAAAAAAAAAAAAAAAGGAGAAAGTAGTTTGCTTCAATCTGCATTCAGACTCTACATTTTTTTCTCTGGATGTGGATAGCCCTTTCCATCATGAGTCTTTTGGAGTTGTCTTATAGCCTTGCATTGCTGAGAGGAGCCCAGTCTATCAAAGTTAGTGGTCACACATATGCTGTGTCTATAACTGTGTGCAATGTTCTCCTGGTTCTGCTCTCCTCCCTCAGCATCAGTTTATATAATTCTCTCCAGGTTACTATGAAGTCTGCCTGCTCCTCATTTCTTATAGCACAGTAGTATTCCATTACATTCATATACCACAACTTGTTCAGACATTCCCCAACTGAGGACCATCCCCTCAGTTTCCTATTCTTTGCCACCACAAGAAGTGCTGCTATTAATATTTTTGTACCTATGGATTCTTTTCCCACTTGTATGATCTCTTTGGGATATAGCCCTAGAAGTGGTATTGCTGTGTCAAAGGGTATGCACATTTTTATAGCCCTTTGGGCATACTTCCAAATTGTTTGGAGAGGAAAATCTTTTGGGGGAATGGGTTGAAACCATATAGGCTCTGAGCTCCCTTCCAACTCAGAGACTGAAATCCTGCAAAATTATGCCAGTTTGGGTGTCATCTTTATCCAACTTAGTCTCCTGAATGATGTAATAATAGGTATGTGGGGCCTTTTTCATATCCCAAGTTAGTAAATTTGTAAAAAATCACTTGAGTATTTTATTTCAGGGTTAGCTGGTAAAGCTTAGCTGGTCTTCTCCAGTTGTATGTTCAGTTTCCTAATCTGCAAAATTGTGGTGATAATAGTATCAACATTAGAAGGCTGTTATGAGGGTCAAATGAGAGACTATCTTTTGCAAGCCTTAAGGCGCTATATGAAAGTCAGCTGTCCTTAGTATTCACATTCTCACCCATAAGACTTAATTTTTCCTTCCCTTATATATGTTCTCCTGTCCCCGAGTATTTGCTTCCCCAGTTCACTGATATATTATTCATTTAACAAGCATTTATAAATGTACTTACTATGTTTATTAAATAAGGTACCTACTATATTTATTAAGTAACTACTATGTATAAAGCACTGTACTAAGAGCCAAGGGAGATACAAAGATAACTAGAGTCCCTGCCCTCATGACACTTATAACATGTACATCAAAACCTAGTATTCTGCATCAAAAGTACAAGAAGTTTATAGGGTCCATCACTCCTGTGGTGGGTGAGCACTTTGAAAGATATAGTCCTATGTGTTACAGAGGTTTTGTTTTTCTTTACTTTTTTCTCAATTGGAGGTGGGCCAAGGTAGTAGAGAGACAATGCTTATTACTTGTTAAAAATATGCAAGGTCAGGGGTGGCTAGGTGGTGCAGTGAGTAGAGCGTTGGCCCTGGAGTCAGAAGGACCTGAGTTCAGATCCAACCTCAGACACTTAATGCACACACAAACAAACAAACAAACAAAAAAAAACCTAGCCGTGTGACCTTGGGCAAGTTACTTAATCCCAATTGCCCTCAAAAAAAAAAAAACAAACAAACCAAGAAAAATATGCAAGGTCAAACAAAACAGGGCCCTGCATTGGTAATGTACAAAAGTGTTTGTCTCATTTTATAGGTTGAGTCCATCACCTACCTTATGTTAGGAGACAGGTAGCATGGATCATTCAGTCCTTGGGTATCATGGTTGGTCATTGCATTGGTCAAAGACCTTGACTTTCAAATTTGCTGGTCTTTACAAAGCTATTGTTATTATATAAATTATCTTTTTGCTCACTTCAGTCTGCTTCAGTTCATACAAGGCTACCCAGGTTTCCCTGAAACTATCCTTTACATCCTTTCTTACATCATAATAGCATTCCATTTCACTTATGTACCACAGTCTGTCCAGTCATTCCCCAATAGCTGTGTGACCCTTGGTGCCCCCTTTAAGTCTCTAGATCTTCACCACTACCGAAAGAGCTACTATGAATATTTTGTACTTTGGTGTCTTTTTTTTTCTTTCTGACCCATTTGACTGTCATGCACAGTTCAGTGACTTTGGGGCATAGTTCCAAATTGCTTTTCAGAATGGTTGGAATCCAACCAATGGACCAATTCATAGCCTCACCAACAGTGCATTGATTTGCCTGTTTTCCCACAGCCCCTCCAACATTTGTCATTTTCCTTTTCTGTTAACTGACAATCCGATGGGTATGAGGTGGACAAATGTGCTTTAATTTGCAGTTCTTTAATTATAGTGTTTGAAGCGGTTTTTCATATGACTATTGATAGCTCAAATTTCTACCTTTGAAAACCCTATCCTCTATCTTGTATGTTTGTTATCTCCTTCATTAGACGGTGAGCTCCTTAAAGGCAGGGACTGCCTTTGTATCCCTAGCACTTAGCACAATGCCTGGAACATAGAAACCAATTAATCAGTGCTTATTGATTGACTGACTGTATCATTTGACCATTTATCACTTGGGGCATGATTCTTATTATAAGTTTGAATTAGTTCCTTATACATCTTAGAAATGATAATTTTATCAGAGAAACTTTTAAAGTGCTCTTTTTGTTAAGTCGTTCCTTTCTAATTTTAGCTGTATTGATTTTCTTTGTGTAAAATTATAGCCTGCCAGGGGGCAACTAGGTGGCATAGTGAATAGAGCACTGGCCCTGGAGTCAGGAGGACCTGAGTTCAAATGTGGCCTTAGACACTTAATACTTACTAGCTGTGTGACCTTGGGCAAGTCACTTAACCCCAATTGCCCTGCCCTTCCCCCCACAAAAAAAAGCAAAAAAAAATTGTAACTTGCCTTTCCAAACTCATTTCACATTACTCCTGTGATGATGATGATGATGATGATGATGATGATGATGATGATGATGATGATGATGATAACTAACATTTGTATAGATCTCACTATGTGTCAGAGACTGTGCTGAGGGCTTTATAGGAATGATCTCATTTGATCCTCACAACAATCCTCGAAGGGAGGAGCTTTTGTTATCCATTTTAAAGAGAGGAAACTGAGGCAAATATAAGTTACGTGACTTGCCCAGGGTAACAAAGCTAGTAAATGTCTGAGGCTGAATTTGAACTCGGGTCTTCTTGACTCCAAGCCTAGTGCTCTATCCACCGTGCCACCCAGCTGCCCCTTCATGGGCGCTAGCCAAATTGTACTATTCCCCAAACTCAACATGCTATAATATGCTCTTGCACCTTTGTGCAGGTCAAGTTGGGGTGGAGGAGTTAGAAGTAATTAAGACTTTTTATAAGTTTTAAAATTTTTATTAATAGTTATTAAATGAATGGATGACAGTGGATAGAGTGCCCAGCCTAGAATCAGGAAGATTCCTCTTCCTGGGTTCAAATCTTAATTTGTTACTGAATAAATGGAGAGTTCACTATACTGTATAATCAGAACCTTGAAAGCTGTTCACAGCAGCAGTCCTCTGGAAAGCTGCTTGTGCTTAACTTGACAATAGAAAACACAGGTCTTCTCTCCTATAAAACATCATACTTTGTTGTCATTTGCTACTTCCATTAAAATTTTTTCACTTAGAAAAAAAGAATATGTTTATGCAGTGATTCTGGGTGGGATCTGTATCTTTTTTTAATTCCATTGTATTGCAGCTTACCAAAAACAGAGGGTTTTTTTTTTATGGTCTTAAAAAAAAACCAGAAAAATTTGCATGAAGTTTTCTAGTTACATAATAGGTCACAAAGGAAAAATGTTTACATCTGGTATGATCAGAAGGGATTTTTTTGCATCTGAATACATCTGTGGGAGGTCTGATTTTTTTTTTTCAAGGAAG
The DNA here is from genome assembly GCA_011680675.1 of Gymnobelideus leadbeateri. NCBI lineage: Eukaryota > Metazoa > Chordata > Mammalia > Diprotodontia > Petauridae > Gymnobelideus > Gymnobelideus leadbeateri. Next base: position 3,426 of record WOXC01010092.1, on the reverse strand, counting down.
AGTAGAGAACTGGCCTTTTTGCTTCTTCTGTGAGGAAACAGCTATGCATCAGACAGAAGTCTTAAACACCTCCAATCTGATAGTTCTTCAAAGCATTCATCCTTGAATGTCAAAGGATAGTGTTTTTTCTCTTTTCTCCCTACTCATAAGAACACTTGCCTGTCTCATTAGAGAAAGGTCACACTGAGCAAAATGTTTATATTGGACAGTGTCAGTGAGGTCACCTGCCACAGCCTCCTCCATGGGTGACAGAAAGGCGAGGTGTCCGGAGTGTCCTCCTAAAGGAGCCCTTCTCCCTGGACCAGTCTCTTCAGCTGCTCTCCTTTCCAGGTTTGGAGTTAAGCTATTCCAGCAGGGAGTCTCAGAGCACCTAGTTATGTGTCCATGGCTGAACTTGATGCTGTAATTTTCTTTTTTGCTTTTAGAATAGTATTTCTCTTTGCCGTGAAGACAATCTAAGCACACTACAGGACGGCAGGGGTAGCCCCACATATACATTTTCCTGAGAGTAGCCTTCATTTTTTTTGGCAAGTTCTTTGTGATTTCAAGATCTGTTGTGTTTTTAGAATATCATGTATATATAAAAGACAAGTTTTGTTTATTTTTCAAATACTATACTCACTACCTTACACGTACTAAGGAAGTAATATTTATATTCATGACAACTATATAGAAATTTTCTTTTAATAACATGACATTCAAAATGTCACAGCAAACCTAGTGAATTTGCCATACACTGGGGAGGGGATGACACCCCCTTTGAGAACCATTGCTCTCAAAGATACTTAAGTCGTTCACCACTCTAATTTCTTCAACATGAGTACTTCCTTCACCAAAGCAGATTGTGCATGCACGCACGCGAACACACACACACACACACACACACACACACACATTACTTAGCAATAATCTTTTTAAGAGCTGCTATGGCCAATTTTTTTTTTTATCATTCTTTAGCCTGTTCAATGCCTCTCCAAACTTAGCTAGGTTGCTCCTGGGACCATAGACATTAGAGCCTATCACTGGACCATTCTTGAACTCCACTGACATAGCCCTTCAAGAATCTAGATGTTACAAGGTAGCCTTATAGTAGGACTTTATTGGAAGACTATGGAGCCCTCTGTTAAATGTGAAGTCATATTGTATGATTTGTCCCCAGTCCTTAAGGAACTTAGCATTGAATGGGAAAACAAGATTAGTGCAGAAAATGTTTGGAAACAAGACAAGACAGAATATAATTGAAAGCCAAGTAAGTGGCCCAAAGGATATGGGGTTTTTTTTTAAATAATTTTTTTTCTTTTTTAGAGGGGGGAAGGCAGGGAAGTTGGAGTTAAGTGACTTGCCCAAGGTCACACAGCTAGTAAGTGTTAAGTGTCTGAGGTCGGATTTGAACTCAGGTTCTCCTGACTTCAGGGCTGGTACTCTATGCACTGTGCCACCTAGCTACCCCCAAAGGATATGTTTAGAGAAAGGAGGACAGGAGTAGTTAAGTAGATCAATGGAAGAAGTGGGTTTTCCACTAGGCTTTGTAAGATAGATAGCATGCAGGAGAAGTTCTTGACTTAGGGTTCACAGACCCTTAAGAGACCCTTAAATAGACTTCAAGGGTAAGAAGTGCTGAAGGGGTCATGAGAGGAGAAAGTTTTAGAAACCCTGGAGAAGAGGATGGGGGCCTTTTGTTGCTAGTTAAGATTAGGAATTTATAGTGTGGTCTTCTATAGTTGAATCTTAGAGAGTGTTGGGTTTTTGATTTTGGTGTCAGCGGCTTCTTTGTTCCTGTTCCCTGTTTGTTTGTTCTCTATTTCATTTGGTCCTGTTTTCCAGGGCTCTATAAGTATGTCAAGAGCAAAGAGTTCTTACCCTGGGATCTAGAAACTTGTTTTTTAATTGATAACTGGAATCCTATGAACTTTATGTGTTTAAAAACATTATTCTGAGAAGGCATCCATAGACATCAGACAGCCCAAGAGGTCCATGGCACAAAAACAGTGAAGATCTCCAGGTCTCCAGGGAGCTGGGCTTGGCTAAAACCTAGTGTCTTTGCTGGAAGTCCCCACCTCTATGATTAAGACTTCTCTTTTATGTAGCATTTTAAGGTTTGCAAAGTACTGTCTCCACAGCATCCATGTGAAAAAGGCAGATAAAAATACTTTTCTCCTCCCACATGGTAATATTTAATATATTTAAGGATATTTATCATAACAGTGACATATTTGTGTAATGCTTTCCTTCTTACATCTCTGAGGGAGGTAAGGCAAGTATAATCATTTCCATTTTGCAGATGAGAAAACTGAGGCTCCACTAGGTTAAATGACTTGCCCAAGATCACACCACCTATAAATGTCAAAGATAGGAGTTGAGCTCAGGTCTTCTAACTCTATACCAGCGTTCTTTGTGGTAACACCTCTGTTAACATGCCTTTTCTTGTATTCCCTCATAGTACTTAGCTTTGTACAATCCCAGTGAGTAACTGTTGCATAAATTAATTCAGTCCCCATTCATTCATTAAATTTTTATTAGGAACCTGCCATATTCAAGGAGGTAGCTAGGTGGTCCAGTGGATAGAGCAATGGGCCTGGAGTTAGGAAGTCCTGAGTTCAAATTTTGTCTCATCAGAATTTTCTGTGTGACTCTGAGCAAATCACTTAACCTCTGTTTGCCTTAATCCACTAGAAAAGGAAATGGTAAACCACTCTAATATCTTTGCCTAGAAAACCCCATGGGCAGGACAGTATGCTATCCATGGGGTCATGAAGAGCTGGACAGGACTGAACAAAAAAACATGTTCAAAGCACTAATCTTGGTGCCAGGAATAGAAAAATGAAAACAACACAGTCTCTGCCCTCAGAGTGCCCAAGGAGACCAGGGTGGTTTGGGCTAGAATTGCTCCAGATTGTGCCCCAGAAAACCATCTTAATCACTAACACACAGAAGGAAGGAGTGAGGACACTAAGGAGAAGAAAAAGAATTATTTCCTTAAATCGATATTTTAGGAAGACTACATGTGGAATTTCCTTCTATGAAATTGTAAATTCCTCAAAGGCAGGAACTGTATCTCAGCACACTGGAAAGGGAGTTTCTTCATCTGGAAGTTCCCTACAGCACTGTGGCTCCCAGACCTCATTTCCCTATCCCAGTGCCTTGTGCTTTCTGAATGATTGTTGAACTAAATCCATTGCTGTTGAATGCATTAGAGTGGAGAAAGACTGGAGCCAGAGGGACGGGTTAGATCTGATCTCTCCTCCTGCCTGCCTTATTCCTGTTAATGGTGCCATCATCTCCCACCATTACCTCTTCACCTCCCAAACTGAAAGTCTTGGAAGCATCTATGACTCCCTTCTTTTTCTCAACCCCATACAGCATTTTGCCAGGCCCCATCAATTCTGCCTCATTCTACTTGAACCCTCACCAAGCAGGATGGTGAAC